>JAWMRA010000161.1:44781847-44829788 GCA_035584735.1 Pseudotriccus pelzelni | reverse complement strand
GAGCAGGGTCCTGCCAGAGACCTGCAGCCTGTGGAGAGGGAAGCCCACCCTGGAGCAGGTTTTTCCCAGGTAGGACTTGTGGCCCTGTGGGGGACCCATGCCGGTACAGCTCATCCATGAAGAACTGCACCCCATGGAGGAGTGACCCACAGGATAGCAGATTGGGAAGAACTGCTGCCCGAGGGATGGACTCACGCTGGAGAGGTCCATCAAGGACTGTCTCCCATGGGAGGGACCCCACGGGAGCAGGGGAAGGACTCCTCTCTCTGGGCAGCGGCAGAAATAACAACTGACCATAACCCCCATTCCGGGTCCCCCTGAACCACTGGGGGAAGGAAGGACAACATGGAAAGAAGGAGGGGTGGGGGGGAAGGTGGTTTTAAGATTGCTTTATTTCTCACTCTTTGGCTTTTATCCTGTTAGTAATAAATTTAAATACTATGCCCACTCTGAGTGTGTTTTGCCTGTGAAGGTAAGCAGTAACTGACTTCTCCCAGCTCTTCTCTCTACTCATGAATCCTTAGCTGGTTTTGGTTGGTTTTTTCTGTCTCTTCTGTCCAGTTGCAGAGGGTGAGTGAGAGAGCAATTTTAGTGGGTACCTGGTATCTGGCCACTACAGGTATCAACTCATTACAGCTGGGTAAGCTTAACTTATGAAATTTTTGTTCCTTCTGTTTTCTCATGTGAAAGTGCAGTTCTGCTGAGGCACTTCAGTTCTAATATTTAACATACTGTTCTTTTTCAGTATCCCTTTTATTTGAAGTAAAAATTGTCATTTAGGACATATGCTGTGTTATTTTTCTAATGAACATTAGCATGAGGTATTCGAACTTATTTTCAGTTAAGAGGTAAATGGGTTTTGAATCCAGTTTCTTGATCTGCTTCACTAAGCCGTTGTTCCATTTACCTCCCTTCATAGGAACAAATATTCCTCTAAAATAAGGCCTTTCTGTTAAATGTCTGTGGCAGTCTGCTTGGCAGCTGTAGACACAATTTGGGTCACTGTGTTGGAATTTGAGTATATATGTATATATTCTGTGCCACCTCTGACACTATTATGTCATGAATTGAATGCACAAGTGAATAGATGATGATGGTGATTTATTCTGATAAAAAAGACAGAATGACCTGAAGGCAATTCTTTACACTAAGGACACAATATATAATTAAGAACATTTATGAGCTTAAGACCTTTTCCTACATTGCTTTCTGTATTTTCTCAAAACTCTACCCCTAATGACCTTTCTTTTAATTGAAAAAATGGAGAGTCCCCATAGATGTTGGTTAAACTAACTCACCAGTGCAGAAGACTGATACAGACAGTATATAACAGAGAGAGAATGGAATTACAGTGAGATATGCTCAGCTGGTATAAATGTGTGTTGCTTCAGTGATTTACACCATCAGAGAAGCTGGACCTATATTGTTTCTATTTCTTCTAAGGAATACCAAAAAGTAAGAAGTACAACTCAAAACCTCATGTTCTTGTCAAGAATTTTATAAAACTTAAATACAGCGTGCCATAAGTAATGGGGGCCATAAGCAAGAAAAACTGGTAAAGAAAGAAAATTTTTAAACAGGTAGAGCTAAGAGCACATTGTTTCAACTCATGTCTAGCCATTGACATTACCTGATCTAGTGAAACAACAGAGAGGTTGAGCTAGATGACCTTGAAGAAGTTCTTTCCAAGACAAACAACTCCATGATTCCATAGATTGAAAAGGTTGAAGATGGTAAGAGCCATATCTGAGAGTCTTTGAAGTTTCAGTAGAGATATAGTTGTACAAATCTATTTTCTGTTCTTATCAATAATGGTATTTAATTTAGTTCCTGGCCATGAAAGGTTTGAGATGCTTTTAATAACTCAGTAACCAAATCTCTGATATTTTGAGGTTTTGATTTTACTGTTCAAATATAGATTTCCCTAGTACCATCCTAGGACTACTAAAAAAATAATTAAAAGTTAAATGAAAATCAAATGGTTGTTTTCTTGGAAGTGGATAGTTAGAACGAAACCTAAACACAACATCAAGGGTTTCCATTTCTTTTCTTTGTCCAACATAAGGAGATTTTAATTCATCAGGCTAGAAGTTTTTTTTAAGTTTAGGAAAATATACAGATACAAAGCAGATTTCCTTCTTTGGCCTTTTACGACTTATCACTGAACTCGGGTGAACTGCTCTGGGGTGAAAGGACTGATTGGAGTTCATTTAGGGCCCCATTTGATGAAAGGCAGAAGATTGTGATCAAGAGCATATGGGATTGGAGTTGGAGGAGAGGTTGACACTTTTATGGAATAATGATGATTAGCAAAACTGGCTTTTCAAAATTGTCTATGAACAGCTCTGCAGCTAAGACTTCTTAGTGTGCACAGATTTATAATCTACGGACAGAAAAAAACCAGAATCTTTCACTGCTAAGATATCTGATTTCGAGAAATCTTAGCCATAAAGTTGCAAAATGTGAACATTCTAAGAGCAGAAGTGAAAGAGGTTTCTTAGTCATTTTCATTCTTTATGCTGTTCCCTGAAAAATGTGAAGGCTCAAGAGGTCGCATATTAGAAGAACTAGTAACTGCAATAGCAAAAGGATATCTATAAGTTATTTCGACAACACAAGAAGAAACCTCAAAATTGATATTGGAGGAACCAAGCTTTTCCACATTTTTCTTTATATATTTCTTACAGTGTCACAGCACCAAGCCTGCCAGAGTTCAAGAAGTATTTGGACAATGCTCTCAGGCACATGGTGTAATTCTTGGGGCTGTTCTGTGCAGGACCAAGACTTGGACTTCAATGATCCTTGCGGGTCTCTTACAGCCTAGGATATTCTATGATTCCAAGCATATATCCACATTAGCAAAACACATAATAAAAAGACAGTGTGTGAAATTAGTGCTGAGAAACCCAAATCTCTAAAACCTTTTTCTCTTGGTGTGGAGACTACTTCACATTTGTTCTTGTTAGTTCCCATAAACTGTATGTCCATTTGTAGAAGGAATGAAATACGTGTACCACCAGGTCACGTATTCTTGCAATGCAGTTCTTTGAGTCTGGGACCATTCCACTAGGTGAACCAAAGACAAGTGATTCCCACCTGTGAGACTTGCTTTGAAGGTGCACTCATGAGAAAATTAATATGGACACACTACCTCTTGAAATCTACCTATGCAAACAGATGCTGCACCTACTGAAAGAGAAGACAGCTGAAAGAGAGGAATATGAGAGATAACTGAGAAAAGTGTCAATAAAGCTGTGATGACTAGCATGAAAGGAAACCAATCACAGTAATATAATTTGGAATCTAATGGGATAATTATAAAGTGATTGTATATCAGAAAAATTTAATGAATTTATTATTTAAAATAAATTTAAAAGTGTACACACAAACACACACAAACATGCACGTGTAACCCCTTCGTCATCAGACAGATTTCTACCCAGCATGGCCTAGGAAGGACTTCATCTTTGGGTGAATCCTTCATATAGTTTTGCTGCTTCCATTCCTTTCTAGAGACTATCTGACACACAACCACTTTATTGTGATGCCATTAGATTCCAGTCTACAATACTGTGATTTCTTTCAGATCCAACTGTTTCTTTTGAATGAAAGTCATTCAGCATCTGGATCTGAAATGTTCTCCCATCCATACCTGCTTATTATATTCTATATTATATTAAAAACTTTGACTTTAAATAAGCAAAATCCATACTAGGAGAATTGCAGGAGGGCTGATTTCTTTTTCGGGGAGGGGGAGGAAGACTTTTTCAGTGAATGACTTTTTAGACTAATTTGCAACACATTCCAAGAATAAGGTTTTGAGTAGTGTTTATCACTATTCTACTTAGTTCTCAGGAGAATGTGTTGGTACTGAGTTTAACAAGCAGTGTCAGCATTTCTGAGTTCATGACAAAATGCTCTATAAGCCTGTCCCTTTCCTCTTTTTTATTCTTTTCCCATTTCCAAAGAATAATCTTAAAGGAGAACCTTAGAGGCTGAATCACTGCTCAACATATAAAACACAAAGCAGAGCAATGAAGATAATGAATGCATATTTGGACAGGGTAGGCCAGTTCAAAAGGTCTTAATTCTTCGTGCCAGTTTCCCACACATTGTCATACAGCCTTAAGTAGCTATTTTTTTGCTGATTTGGTTCACCTTCTTTAGCATCACTGCAGTGCAACCATCTCAATTACAATACTTATTTAATACTATTACATACCAGTTTTAACAATTTCTGTCAATACCAAAGTATTTTACAGTAACTTGTATAGGAGTTCTGACATTCTGTCTGCAATTTGAAATGCTGAAGTAGCACAACTAAGAAGGGATATTTAATGCTACCATGTAAATGAGAGTTCAACCATCTATTGAAAACCAGTTATTTTCCTTGAATATTACATACTTACTTACAAAGAAATATCTTAGACTTATCCAAAATATATCTTTCACTTTTCTAGCGTGATAAATTTTTCATTAACACTCTGCAGTGCTGGTATTGACTCTTAGAAGGAAAAGGGACATGAAGCACACTGAGCAAACTCTATACTTACATTATTGATATTAAAGAACCAAAGTGTGCTTTTGTTTTGTACGATGACTTCTCTTTGGCAAAACTTTAAAAGTTATGGAGGATCACTGAAAAGATGGTCTTTGGCAGCCTGGATTCTGGTATAATGCTTACTATGTCTGAGTTAGCTGCTTGAGAATAGTTTTTTAAGCATGGTTTAGCTGTATCCCTTGTATTTTTCCTTGCATTACACTCACTAAATAGAAAAGTGTTATTGTGCACATTTTAGAAGTAAGAAGCAAAGGTTCAGGATGCATATGGACTACAAAGGATTTAGATACCCTAGGTGTCATGTATCAGTTTACAGTCTCTTTATAGCTTTCTATGAATATAATTCAGTGACTGGGCTTCCTATACATTGAAGAGATAGACAAAATGGTGGAAAATGTAGGTGTTTTGGTGCTTAAGGCAGCAAATTAAAACCAAAAAATCAGAAATATGAGACAAGGCTTTGGATAAATGTATCCTCCATTCTTGTTTGCCCTAACTCCTTTCCTTTTAAGACAGCTCAAATATGCCTTGGAATACAGAGACAGAAGAAGTAGCAAAAGTACTTTTTTCTAAATTGTTTCTACAGCAGTCTCAGATGTTATTTTTTCTGTCTTTGGACAACATCAACTGTGTTATGACACAACTGTAAGAGGCCTTATTATCTACTTCTAGATGCCTAAAATAGTAACAGTCATTCCCAAATTCTCTTGTCCTAACAGAAGCATCTGCATTAATTAGAAATTGACTTGGATTTTTAACTTTGTTTTCTAAAATCTAATTAATCTACCTACAGAACCATCCTTTCTCTACACTTAAGGAAAAAAAATGGGAGTAAAAATACCTTTCAACTTAGTTGATTGCAAAAATTTTATGATATATATTGTTCTATAAACACTTCCTCTTTCCTGGTTACTGCCTTTTTTATCCTCATACTGAATCTTGACAGTTTAGATTTTGTGCTTTAGACTGATCACAGCTGCACTAGACAACAAAATCAATCCTCTACTCCTTATCATTTCTGGAAGCTGAAATAAGTGAAGAGACAGCAAATATGGACAACTGAGCAGTCATAGAAAAACAGAATAAAATCAGCTTCAGTACAAATGTTGTAATAACGTGCTGTTGGTGCTTTCCCTTATGTCATTGCAGTGTATCCTTGTCACTGGCTTATCAGACTATAGTTAATGTCTATCACACACCCTGTATGAATACTGTATGAATACAGTTTTAAGTCAGCTTCCCACAACCAGTCTTTTATTTCTCTGATATTCTGTAACTGTGTTCACTTTATCTTAATATTAAAAGTAATGTTGTACATGGGAGTCAACACTGGTGCACTTCAGATGTCAGAAGACTGGAGTTCAAAAATGGCTCTGCCACCGAGACAGAACTTGATTGTTACATTGCCATTTTTTTCTTTACCTCAGTTTGCTTATCTAATAGGTGTAAAATTGCTACATAGGTGGAAAGTAACATTATTTCTTATCTCCGACGGGGGGGCAATACACATGGGCAAAGCATTTGCATACCTTGAGTCAAAAATTGCTACATTTGTATGAACAGTTGTAGTGGTTTCCTAATTAGTACCGCTTTAAGGGCCCCAAAGTCCAAAAGTATACATTCCTTAGGACTTTCGGTAGGTATACAAGGTAAGTAAACCAGCAATAATAAATAGTAAAACTTTTTTAAGTGACACTTTGTATCACTCTTGCTATATTGATACTTATGATGGATAGGTCTTAAGGGAATAGAAGCTTCCGAGAGATTGATATATGTAAGCCACAAATCTTTCTCCTTTGGTATCTCTAACCAGACATCAAATTTTTATCAAATCTTAAAGAGAGACTAGGGAGTTTAGCTCCTAAAATAAAGAGAATTGAAAATATAAGAAAATACATGCACATACAGAAACAGTACATTGAAAACATTATAGATTTGGATATCTATTGAAAACTAATTTCAAATATTTATTTACAATCTATGCAAGCAGATTGCATAAAAATGCTTTGTGACACATGAATGCATTTCTAGACTTCTTACTTTGAACATCAGTTTTGGATTAAACATTAATTATGTGATTTATAGTTTTTGGGAAGTGACTTTTTCCGGGACAATGTGGATAAAACCAGAAAAGGCAGAAAAAAGGTAAGAAATAAATTAATAGATTATTTGCTTCTATTGTTTTTTTTCCAAATCTAGTCTTAGATCTTTGTAACTGCCATAATGGCATTTAACAAGACAGGAAGTGCCTTCTCATGGCCTATGAATACCAGTTTATGCTTCATTTTCTTCCAATCAGCCTTGAAGAAACTTTCAGGAATGTCTTTCCCTCAAAAAAAGCCCCAGGCCCTCTGTTTTTCTAAAGATGATTTACCAACTGTTCTCAGATAGAGCTAAAGAAGAGCTATATATTTAACCACATGACCCTTTCAGATTAATGCCAGAGGTACTGTGGCATAAATTTGTGACAGGATAGAGAAGAAAAGATGTCAGTATTCCAGAGGTAACATTGCATATACGTGCTTTCTAGTACCATGCACAACCAAACATGTGAGGAATGTATAGAAACAAATGGAATTTTCTCCAATGTATCCCAAGGCAACACAGCCAGTCTGGCTTCTGCTTTTAAATAAAACATTGTTAAGATCTTAAAAGACAAGAATGTGAGAAAAACTTCATCAAAGGGAGACAAACCTTATTTATAATCTTTAAAAATGTGAAGAAATAAAAGGAATATTGCTTAACACTGTCAAGATAGAACAAAGTGATTCTGCATGTAGTTTTAAAACAGATGTAAAAATTCATATGTAAAAACTGACATCTTTAAAAAAGGGAGAAAGTCCTAGCAATAGCATATACTCCTTGCTATCCATTGCACTTTAAAGAAGGAATGTTAATTACTTTTTTTCTTTTCAATAGCAGGAAAGCCTTAATTTCATCTACCCTGAAAATGTGCCCAGACCGCAAGTATTTGAAAGCAAGGGAACACCTGCAAGTCAAGCAAGAATGAAACAGAGACTGCCAAAAGCTGTAATTTTCCTTACTTGGTTCTTTGCTGTGAAATGCATCAGGGGTATTATCAGATGATTCACTGACATGAAAAAGAGGTACTCTCAGATTTGCCTGTCACAAACACAATTTCTGATCCTAAATCTACTCTGGCCAAGAGAAAGATCATCACTTACTTCAGTGGCAAACTATTTGAATTCTAAAGTGTAGTTAAACTTGCTGCAGTAATGTCAACGTATTCAATCAAAGAATTTAGAACTCTTATTTAAGAATAAATAAATTTAAATTAATGTAAATTTTGATGCATTTGCACCTACCTATTCTATTTCATGGCAAGTTTTAAGCACTGCTTTTTTTCTACTTAAGATAAAAAATAACTTACTCTTTAAACTTATTATCAAAACTCCTACTGTCAGGATTTTTTTTATATATAAAACACCAACTGATTTACACTTTAGGTTTCTGCTTCTTTCTTTTTTAATTGTGTTCATTTAGAAATTATTACCTTCAGTATGACAATATAAATTTCATACACCTCCCAGTTGAAAATTTAAGTGAAAACTGTGGGTCTGAATGACTTCTATTGATTTGGATTATAGAACAGACTTTGATCAATCTGCCTCTGTTTTACTATTGCTGAAAATACTCTGTCCAAGCTTAATTATGTTGACTTGATAGGGATATATTTACAGCAATATAAGCACAATGTTTCTATAACTCTCCATAGCTGAATAAATTAAACACAGGGAAAGTTGTTTTTCTGCTATTGCTATGTATAGTCACAATTTATGCTACATGTGGCTCAGTTTCCATCCTGTCTAACACTACATATGGGTCTACTCATATGCAGTGTTTTATTCATGCTGGGAGATTCCATCAGAACAGTCATGGGTGCCCATGAACTTTTCAGTAAATTCCATAAATTAGACATTGAAACATGTTATGGACCTTCACCTCTCAATTTGTGCTTGCAAGGTTGGAGAAACCTTATCTTAAATTTCATATGTAGTGAAATATCTCAGCAACATATTTTTTTAGCCTTAATAAATATTGCTGGAATTGGAGAAAATTAATTTTATAGACTGGGCTAAAAAGAGGAAATAAAATGGATATTCAGAAAGTCACTTTAGACTCAGAAACCTGAGGAAACTACATGTCTTCTACAGTTGAAGTAGGGAAAAATGTCCCATGTTGTGAGGAACATTCAGAACATCTAAGTCCATATTATGAAACATCTTGTGAAGAAGCCTGTCTGTTTCTATTGAAACAGAAATGATTTAGCATCCTATGGCTACAGCTGACCTTCCTAAATACCTAAATACTCTTTTATCTAGTTTGCCTGGATGTTACATTGGAAATCTAAAGCTAAGGTACAAATTGTTTTCAATAAAGTTATATTTTGACTCCAGAAGTTAATTTTAAAAATTATTCTGAAAATCAGAACTCAGTTACATGTGTTATTATGTTCAGGAAGAAAAGATCTTTAAACTTCTCTCTATTTTCATCCATATCTAAGTATCAAGTGAAGAAATGTGAAGACCACTGATCAAGTAGCTGAATGACTTTACACTATAAAATCACCATGTATTCTCTAGGACTGTTACACACACAAACCTAAAACTATTTTCTATTGATACCTATAATTGATTACCTTTGAAAGTTGATTAATGTATGTGTATTAATAGCTTGGACATTACTCTGTCACTCAGCCTGAGGCAGGGAGACTTAGACATATGCAAAAATAAATTGGCAATTGTTGCCAAATGTTCATTCTCTAAATGCAACTCGGATTGTGTGGATGTCCACCTAAACTGCAACATAAGCACATGAAAACTGACTGCCATAGCCCTTTTACCTCCCAGTACACTTGATTCTCACAGGAAAAAATCCATATTCACCAATGAAATATTTCACTCCAAATATTTCCTTGCTGTGGAGGGTGACTAAACAGAGGTGTAAAACTGTCAGGATAGAAGCAGAGCTGCCCAACACTTTAGACTGGATCACAGAACAAGCTGAGTTGGAAGGGCCCCACAAGAATCAGCAAGTCGAACTCCTAGCCGTTTAGAGCACCATCCCCAAGAGTCACTCCATGTGCCTGAGAGTATTGTCCAAATGCTTCTTGACCTCTGTCAAGTTTGGTGCTGTCACCACTTCCTTGGGTAACCTGTTCCAGGGCCCAATCTCCCTCTGAGTGAAGAACCTTTTTCTATATCCAATCTAAAACTCTCTGACACAACTTCAGGCCATTCCCTTGGTGATTATACTTAAAATTTACTGAAGTGAATAGGAAGGCATTTTTTTGACTGCAGTGGGCTTTGGCAGACCCCTTATATTTATATTAACATGGCATGCTCCCTTTAAGGACAAAATAAGAAGCCTGAAATATGTCCAATTTTTGAGTACCTAGAAAAGACACTGAGTGGTTAATAATGACATATATATATATGTTCTACTCTTTAGAACAGAATTAACTAACCTGACAGCACCTCTCAGAATGCAACACCACATAAACCAGATTTCATTAACAAGAAATCAAGAAGGTACAGTTTGATCAATGACCAGAACACTATATTAATAATTTACAAGGGGGAAAATGTGTTAAATATTTATGTGTAGTACATCACTAAATAAACCAATTATATATTATATAAAAGTATATTGAATATATTATGCCATATATTCTATAAGATTTGTGTAAGCATAATATGCTACTGTAATAAAATATAGCATGAATATTATATAAACCACATGTATTATGTCACATTATATTAGAAATTAAATTATACATAATTTTATATTACATAAATAGAAATTAGTAATTGCATATCTCTACTACAACGTGTATACTAAATATTTATGCAAAATATTTAATAAAATAGTTTTTAATATATTTTTATCCATCATTTTATGCATGTTTTCTGATTTGCATATGCTTATAATGGTAATTAGTAAAACTCAAAAAAAGTCCGAAGCGCTGTGGTATTTATTCACAACAAGCAAGTCACAGTTTGCTAGTAAGGTCCAGTTTGATAGTATTGAGAAGAGATGATGAATTTGGAAGCATGTCACAGACCATTTTCCACCCTTACAATTATTTATTTATTACATTCTTCAAGGAAAAATTACACCCTCCACACATACACACAAACATGCTCAAGCACACACAAACACAGACTGGGATTCCATCAAAGAGATAAGGCACAAATGAGCTAAACAGGGACAATCTGAACTGTTTTAATATGAAAACTCCAGAAGGGTGTAAATTTGGTAGAATCCTGGTGAAATAGAGAAATAAGATTGAGTTGAAAGTTTACAATACCAGACATCATTAAGAAAAAGCATTACAATGTTAGCAATGCAAGTCAAGAAGTCAGGCAACATGTGACAGATAACAAAGGTGAGAGCTTTTGCTTGTATTTGTCAGAAGGGTGATCAGTTCCAGCCCTTCCATTGCCATGTCTATACTGATACAGTATGCAGCTTTGAAAACTGAAAATCTGGAAGAATTGACTGCAGGAATTTATGAAGTATTTTGTTTCTCAGAGTAATTAGTGCTCTAGGAAAACTTAATCTTTGGTGAATCCTATTTGGAGTGGTGTCTTTAAGCTGAAATAGTGTCTTCACTGGTATTCCAGTAGCACAGAAATGTATGTATTTACTTATTTACTCTGGTCAATTTTGTTGTTGTTGTTTTCTTGGCCTACTGAAGGCTTCTCTAATAGAAGAAAAGTTAAGTCTCTTAGGAGACTCTTCTGCAGTGACTACTGTAATTTTTGTCCATTAGGGTTGAGTGATGATCAGTGATGAAATCATCTGCAACGTAGCATTTCTTTGCCCTTTTTTGTTCTTCTGAGTGTATGCTGATGTGGAAACACACTTATCTGAAAAACAGGCACTGTTAAATGTTCCTATGGCTTTCAGTGATGATCATCTTCCCTATGTGCACCTCCAAAGAACCAGATGAGAGCCATGCAGACTGCAGCAAGGGGCACAGGCCATCCTGTGCACTTCAGCAAGTCCCTGCTGAGCAGCAGTTACACCCTCACAAGGTGGTTTCACATCATTGCAAATTTCATTACAGGCATTTTCTTCAGCTACATAAGTGAGTTTTCATTCTGCCTCACCATAACTTTCCCATAACTATTGAGGGTAGTGCTCAGAAATAATATTCCTATCCATTCAGCACTAATTTACTTTTTGTAATGAATAGATTGACAGTACAAAGGGTATAAAATAGTATGAGGATTACATACAACAAAATATAATCTCTGTGCTGAAGAATTTGGTGATTACTGTGCCAGTAAAAGAGAACATTGTCCTCCTACTGTCACCACTTTATATCCTGTAGATTGTTCCTAGGTCACATTGCACAGTTTCCTAATGCTCCTACTGTGGGAGTTTTGACATTGAGAAGCCATGTGTGAGAAGAGTACTTGTCAGAGAGACACACCTTGTAATGTTCTTTCTTTGAAACCAAACCGCCTTGTCTTGTGTGTTTGGTATAGACTCCTGCTGATTTGAAGAGGCAAGCAAAGAATCTTTGTTATCTGTCTACTATTATACTTCAAGGTTGTGCTTCTTTAGATGAAACTGCAGCTGTGCTAAGAAGATTACACATCTGCTAAATTCAGCTCTGTCCTCTGAGAAGAGTTTACAGAATGAACAAGGGTGATAAATTTCTTAGATCTGGAAAGGTATTTCTCAGGTTATCAACTCTGCTCATATTCTGAATGATATGAAAAGCACACAGATTTTCTCTCCTGTGATAACCCAATCTATCTTGTACCACTTCTGAAGTACACATGTACCTAGATAATTCTATGATTCACAGAACACTGAAAGTTTTTAGTTGTGCAGAACTGGAGCTTGCTGAAAAAGAAGTCACTGATTCACCAAAATATATGATTTATTCTAACAATTAGCGGTGTTTTCAAAATTGTCATCAAATTCCCTTTTCTGTCTGATCAGAATGAGTGATGAAAGGAGCATAAAGACTCTTCAGAAGGAGCTACCTACTGTACCTCAAGGGTACGCACAAGTGTGTAAAGGGCTTCTTGCTTTCTAGAAGGGAGTTTTCTAGCTGGGACATAAGCATTGTAGTGTATCCCTGATGGGGTTTATGACATTCCTCCAAAGTTTAGCAGTCTGGAAGTAAAACATATTCATTGTTATATGAATAACTATGCCTACTAGGGTCATCCTTTTTTCCAGTATGTCAGCAGTGTAAGCATCAGAGATTTTTCACAGTATTTGTGTCTAGTGTTTGAAGTACATTATACACATATATATATATATATATTTGAATCCAATCGCAATTTTGCATACTAAGGCAGCCCTAGCAGGCTATGGGGATTAGGTGAAACAGGTAATGTTTGAAGCATAGTTTTCTTCTCCCTTCTGTAGGCAGGCATGAGTCATGACACAAACTGGCATAAAATACACACCCACAAGAATCAAATGCTGTGTTTTTTATCCTCAGGTGGTATAAATAGCACAAGTCAATATAGTAGTGCCAATTTACATAAATTTCTACACAGAATTTGGCTAAATGACAACTCATAAGGATATGATAACATTCTGCAAGTATTTAAAGGCCATAAACACTAAACAGGGGGACAAATGATTTAGGATGGCATAGGGAGATGTAATTAGGAGCAATGGGAGGAAATTAAGGGAGGAAAAAATTAGGCTGAATATCAGAAACAATTTTCTGACAGTGAGATGTATTAGACTGTGGAAAATAAGTCTCCCAGTGGACATTCCAATGCTTAAGATGTTTAGACTGGGCAAAGTACTAATACATATACAACAGGGACTAATTTTGCAATGTCTGGTGCATAGACTAGAAACCAGAGACATTTAATGGGGGAAAAAGAATTCTGCATTAAGATAAACAAACAAATCTCTTTTTATTACTTTCAACAAATGTTGTTATATGTCTGTATCTTCTACGTATGTGCATTTATACATGAATACATAGCTACATACATATATATATACATTATTTTCCTTTTTTTTTGTCTGAAAATTAAAATTTTTTTTAAAAGTAAAACTTCAGTTTAATGGCAAATTTCATAATGGCAAATTTCTTGTCCTCTACTGCCTATTAAATGCAGATGAGCTACATTAGCTAGTATTTAATTTCTTTTTTTTTCAAAATCAAGTTCACACTTTTTTTTTTAAATCCAGAAAAAAAATATATACTTAATTTATTTTATTATATAAAAGTTTCATTGTCCTGTCTTTTGCAGAACTGGGTAGCCTTTTGGAATAGTATGAATATTTTTGTGGAAGTTGATTTCGATATAATTTTTATCCTTAAAATAGTTGGAAAAACTTTCTCAGATAATTAAAATGTCTCATTTTAATTATTTTACAAGCAGTTAAGTTATTGTTCTTTCTGCAACTAATTGGCCTTTAATCAGTAGAAGAAATATTTCCAAACTAATTTTTACAAGACTAATTACAAAAACACATTTTAAAACTCCATATCTTTACAGGTTTTTAGACAATTGAGAGACAAAGACTGGGATATTTCTCATTTTACCTTACAGTGATGTCAACTAAGTAAACAGAACGTGCTTTAGAGTTATTAGGCCACATGTAATGTGATTATAAAATATGCTCTGAAAGCCCAGACAACGTATTTGCTTGCTGAGTATCTGGAAGGCAAACTACAAAAGAAAAATATGCAAAACCGCCACATCTAACAAAGAAATCTGTGAGACTTCAGTAAGTAAACAACTCCAGAACCCATATATACAGCTTGGTTTACTGAACACTGTATTGATGCAAGTGACAGAAGAGAGGCAGTTTCATAGATTGACCGCACAAAAGACAAATGGAATTACCTGATTCAGAAAGGTATAAAAATACAAAAAAAAAAAAATAGGGGTATGGGAGAAAAATATTTTAGAAGTACTTTGGTAACAAATATTTCTTTTTTTTCCTGAGGAACATGTATAACCCCTTCACTTCAGAAGTTGTCAAGCACTTGTTTTTTATTACCTATCTGTTTCCACATCTATTTCCTTGACAAGTCCCTTTAAATATATTCAGACATTTAATATAGCTGAAATTAATTTTTTTAAGCTTTTTCAGCATTCTTCCATACTGAAAGTAGGCCTACATAGCTAACATGATGAGTCAAAGGGAAGTACAGAGAACATAGAGACTCTAGCCTCTTGTTCTGTCCACTGCTTCAGTAAGGGAAAAAAGCATCATTCTGGACAACACTTTCAACATTGTGAAGAAAAACATTAGTTCACCAGGAGTTTTGTGAGAAATACAATCTTGAGGACCTCTCAGAATGAAAAAAATCTGTTGCTATTCTGAATTACAAGAGAATAAGCATCCTCAACACACTCAAACTGCAGTATAGGCAATAGCATGGTTTACAGTATAAAAATATAAGTTCACACCGTCACAGTGCACATTTCACCAAAATCCACCACCACCAAAGTTGAAAGTATCTGCATAACTGCATAGATATCAGTCTAAATTCTTGAGATGCAGAAGCAACATCTAGCTAACTAACTTCCAAAGGAAATGAAATTGATGGAACATTGCGGAGAATTTACATATTTGTGGTTTTTGCCTGAGTGACTTTAAGTGTTTGAGTTGTCATTACTAAGAAGTAGTACTAACAAAAAACCATTATGCCTCAAGTATTGTAACATAAAGCATCTGGTTTTATACCACGGGAATGATAGACACTCTTGGTTATGTTAGCACTAATTCTCAAGTGATGACAACTTCAAGTTTATAACTTGTAATCTTTATTTCATCAAAGTATACTGAGAGAAGAGATAGTCACACTCATATATTTATTTTATTATTTAACACAAGTTGGGGTTGAAAGCTCTGTGATTTTTTTTTACAGTGTAATTGCTTTCCTAGGTAGAAAAATTATTTATTTACCTTCATAGGACACTCAATATGCAGTGGATGAAAAATACTGGATTTAATTAGAAACCAGACAGAGAAACATGCTTTTTTATAGTGTGTTATATCATAAATCATTGTGTCTTAAAAGAGTTAAAATTTTCTCTAGATTTTATTTTTTCAGAAACAAATTTATTGCTTTACTCTCTGTAGAGCTATCTGCCAACAAAAGAGTAAAAATTGTGCAATACAGAACTATTTAAACTGCCTGTGCAGCCAATTGTGATATTGCTAAAACTGGTTTACATAGACCACATGTCTTCAACTCCCTGCATTCAGAACTCACTGATGGGATAACTTCATAATGTGATATCATCATGGTTGATGCAATGCAACTTGATTAAGCAAAAATAACTTTTTGTATATCTTTGGTCCAGATGAGATTCTTTAATTTAATTTCTGATCTTGTTCAAACCTCCCAGAATTTGGGAGCTCTATTTATAGGAGAGGTGATGTAACTGAAGAACACTTTCTGATGACTACACATAATGCCTTTAAAACTTGTAAGATTCCCTTAACCTTGATAGCTGTAAGTCAATGGTGAATTTCTGTCACCATAAAAGGAGTCTCATAGCCATATGTGTCATTATTACATTAAAGACTGGTGTATGCTGTTGATTTCCATTTCTATAGCTGGACCTCCTAGATCTGTGGTCGTATTCCACAACATGTTTACTTGAGCGATGAAGCAGACAGAATTTCTTCACCCTGAAAAAACACATTCTCAACCTCAATGTGCTTGCCTGAGAACATTTTAAGTTAATAAACCAGTAAATCCAGCAATTTTAATTGCTGCAGCTGAGCTATGGGCTCTCTTTAACCCAAAACTGGTGGACAAATAAGCTGCCCTGCAGACATACATTATATCACATACCATCATTTGTCGTACAGAGTCATTGCAGGTGTTGGAGAGTTTCAAGAGTTTAGCCCAGTCAAAGATTGAAATAACTTGGCTGACTGATGCATAAGACTTTTTTATTTACTTGGTTTCTGAGTTGGAAAAACTCTTTTTCCTACAGATATGCCCTTTCTCTGTTTTCCTAAGTGGTGTTATTTTCAATGATTTCTGAAGCTCAGAAAAGAGTTTGAATACGAAAACAACAAAACCTTTTAAAAGACGGTGAAAAAATAAACCCCTGCAGCTGCTGCAGTGCAGGATGTTATGAATCTAATTAGCCTGAATGAGTTAGCTCTTGAAAAATTGCAGTCCACCATGCAGTTTTTCAGGCCCACTTGGTGACCAACATTTTGGCAAGACTGGAGCTGTGGTTCAGAGACAGCAAAGGGTTTGCCTTAATAAGCAAGTGACAATGAAAGTCTCTGGACTTTCTTCCCTTTTTTTGCTTTTTATTTATTTTTAAAATCTTTATAAGGAGTTTCTAGAGGATGAAAAATATTATAAATGTCATACTTGGCTGGACTTCTCAGAAAACATACAATAAACATGGTATAATATCAAATTAGAACTTAAAATGTCTTATTTAGATGGCACAAAGGTTCAAGGTTTTGGAACCTCTTTATGTTGAGACAGTATCTAATAGAAAAGGTGTTGTATAAATGTACTGCAAATTTTATGGTTTCAAGCATAACACAGCACACAAAACCTAAAGAATTCATACAGACTTTGCCATAAATAAAGTCACATTATTACTTAATCTCTTATTTAATTTCTATTACAGCAGTATCAGGGTTCTGTGACATCTTGAGCTGTCATAGAATTTTCTACAGAACTTATCCTTTCAGAAAAAGTTGCTATCCAGCATTTTGGATTTTGTTTCTTTCTTTTCTATATAGGGTTTTGGGATTTTTTTCCCCTTTCCTCTTCCCTTCTCTCTCTGACCCTTATTTGAAAAAAACATGAGCCCAATGTGATGGAGTGTCATCCTCATTAATTTCCAGATAGAGTGTAAGAATAGCTTTAAGAGCAATGACTTTCCAAGATCACGTCACTCAAAGTGCCACAGAATTTTTAATTCCATACTTACATAATTTGTCATCTTTCCAATGTATTATAGAATTCAACACTTTAAAGAGGGAAACGACCTTTTTGCGGCAATAAGACATCTGACACTATAAGTTTTCCATGCCTACTGGGAAATTCCTGTAGATGTTTTTTCTTTTATGTGTGGTTATGCTGTTGACAAGGCAGTGGCAGTTACAAATGCTGCAGTAACCCACTGCATTCTCCCCGGGGAAGACAAGAAATTTCTATTTGAAAAGTGCACACTCTTGAAATCATCAAATGTCTCTCCCTGAGATTTGAAATGGTTGTATCTGCCATATCATTGTGGGGGTGTTTCTCCCAAGGGCACACACAGCCCTGGAGGCTGCTGCTGTCAGCTCAGTGGAGACTGCTAAGAAAGAATGAAGGCTGGAGGTCCGGCTTGTGCATGCAATTCCATTCCGGAATTCACTTACTGCACTAAGCCTGGACTTTGTTAGCATATCCAGTTTGGATGCCATGCATCTCAAAATTACAGTGGATATTGAACTATGTTCTCCTAAAGTGGTTCCTCCTTTTTGCCCTTTCAACATAACATCTTTGATGCAGAGACCTAGTTTTTTAATTTTCTTCTCTTAAAGATTCTCTTATTTATCTTTCTTCTGGAGATATCTGGGACTTAAAGTTTGAATTATTAAACTCAGTGTTTCTTTCCTCTGGAGCTCTTGATAGGTTCTGTACCTTCTACAAACTAGCACAGAGTGAGAATCTGTTAGATTTATTTTCCAATGGATTCTTCTTCAAACATAAGAAGAGATACTTTAGTATCTTTCTCTATCTATTTGCTGAACTGGATTAAATTTTGTGACTGCAGTGAGGAAGACAAGTGGGTTAATGAAGTCAACTTCTGTTTATTTCTGGGTTACTAGAAGTGATAATTTACTGCTTATTAATATTAATTCAGTGTGGATTTCAAATAAATCCATATACCATAGCTAATGAAGCTGAATGATTATTAAAAAAAGCATTAAATGCTTTCATCTCACATAACTTATAGAATGAATAATTTTTAACTGTTCATAGCTATTACAGCAGAGGTTCATTGCACCTAACTTTACCACTTTTGTAATACATAATAGTTATAACAGTCTGCCTAGTAACACTTCTTTAGTCAGAGGACAGACACCAGAGGTCTTGACTGTCCTTTAACAGATAGATATTATTGAAGGCAAAGCTTTGATTTCAGTGTCTTAAACACAAGGAACTAATAGTTCACCTTCTAAGGATCTAATATTCTTAATTTATATCTATTTGCATTTCTTATTTTATTGTCTAAATTTTTCAGTGGAGCATGCACAGTACTGAGATATTTTGGGCTGAGTGAATTTTATATCGAGGTTTTTTTCAATAAAGTTATCAAAATTTGATATTAAAAACCTTCAAAGGGATTTAGACATGCATCCTTATTTTTTAATATAATGAGGTTTTAATTGGGTTCAACAAAAATTCTGAAGTTTTATTTCAGATTTTAAATATTTGTGTGTATTATCATACTTCTATTGGACCTGCAAAATAAATAATCTAATTTTCCCTTAGGGCTTTGAACTATGAGGCCTTGTTTACCTCTTGATCTACAGCAGTCTTTGATGCTCTTTACAGGGTGTATGATCCTTGGAGTGAATATCTTGTAAAAGTATGTTTCTGTTTCCCTCATCTTACACTGAAGAGATACCAAAAAATCCCATCAGTTTCTAGGCAATATCAGCTGCTTATAAATGAAAAACTTGGTATATTAGAAATACCGGTTCATCTTTCTGCTTCCTTTGAATACCTGGTACAGTGTCTTTGAAAACAATAAATTAAATCAAAAAACCCCCACCCAAACCCAAAGATATTTTATAAATTCCATGTTCATTTAAAGGTTAAATATGGGATATATTGAGTGTTTCTCTTGGTGTCTACTGGACTTGTGTACGCTGAAGTATCTATATGTACTTACAGCTGTGGAATAAAATTTGCATATTTTCTTTACAATAAACACAACATATATCAGAGATCTTAACATTTCTTAGGCAAATTCAACTACTGGAGGGCTTTAAAAGTCTCCCTTCACTTTATACAAGACATTTAATGTCTTATAATTAGTCTGCCGTTCACAGTAAATATGAATTCATCAGCCAGCATTGTTTACTCAAGTTTCTTCTCTAATCCCTTAAAATAGATGGTGACAGCCATAGGAACACAGGCTTTGTCAGCCTCATGTAAAGGTAATTGGTAGCTTCTTACTACTTGAGACTAGTTACATTATTGGAATTTGTACTTCAGCATCACTGAGTTATGAAGCTCAGCAGAAAAGTACTTGTGTATATATGTACAAAATATCTGTTATCTCTATAGTTCTATTTTTTGATTTGTGGAACCACTGTCTAACATGCAGTGTTCCAATGTAGCAGGGTCAAATCTGCACAAAAAGAACAGTCTCCTCTCAAACAAGATAAATCAGAAGAAACAAACATAGGAAGGGTAGCATGAAATGTAGTGTCCTCCATCCAGCAGATCATAATTTTTTATTTAAAACATCACAGTAACCAAAGGCCTAAAAAAGACTTGAAGGAGAAGCAGCCTTTTTAGGTATTTGCAGCAAGAGAGAGAGCATAAGTTGTATTCTGTTGTTAAGTGTCCTGCTTTGACTTAGAGATACCCTGGATAATCCAGCAAATCATTTTTTTTTCTTTTACTGTCTTTTAACATTGGTTTGCACTTTTTGCTAAATTACTTTCTAACAGAATGTTGACTAGTATTACACAATTTAATCACAACAATACAATGATTACCAAAATTAACATATTTTAAACAATATATGTCTTTCAATTAGCCACATATTTTGAAACGTATGAAGAGTTCCCTTTTTTTATTTTTTTTTCCAAACTCTTAGCAAATCCCCTGTATAATCACCCCCCCAGAAATTATGGAAAGAAAAGCAAAAGACGCAGTGTCTACTGAGCCCTGTAGGTCATGGAGATATCTTTATTGACAAATTCAGATGCTAAGACTTTATTTGCCAGCCTTAATTCATTTACAGGGAAAAAAATGTGAAACTTCAGTAGATTCTTGTAGATGAGGTCTGTTCGTTCAAGAACGCTATTACACTATTGATAAAGCTGTGCATTTACTTAATAAGGGATAAGAAATTAAAACCAGATATACAACATTCTTTTGTCTTTTATCAAGGTGGGTGTCCATGGATCTTTGAGTTTTCAGAAATAACAATAGCAGTAAGCCAGTTATAATGTGCAGCTCTTTGTGAGATTTCAGTTCTGATTGCTGTAAAGTTGTCAAGAAAAAGAGCAGAAAAAGGCAGTTTGAAAAGAAAACAAAGCTCTAATGTTAGAATACTTCTGTTTGTTATCTCCCTTGTATGCAAAGACATAGAACTCTTATTCTTGCTGTGTGGAAACAGAAATATTAGTCTGTGGGATCTTTAAATTGCTGATGAGGCAGATGTTGCTTTGTCCTCTCTCAGCAGTATCTCAAATGATGAGTAGAATTTTATTAGGAGTCGATAAAAATTTGACATTTTTGCTCTGCTTTAGGTTCTGAGTCTACACGAATGAAGCAGATAATAGGTGATCTAATAGCAATACAATGACAAGCATCCAGTCCTTTTGCTCAGTCTCAGCTCTTGTTTTAAACTAGAACCAAATGTGGTCTAAAAGTATCTTGGATGCTATTGGTTATTTTGAAAGAATGTGTTTCAGGGGGTTTTTTTAAGACAGCAGCTCCATTTGCAAATAGAAGTAAAATCCATGAAAAATTGTAACTATTTGGGATGTGCTCCAAGTTTGAAGACACTGAAAAAGTTAATGTGCAGCCAAAACTGACCAGAATGCTTACTGCCTCTAACTTCTTCATTATTAGCATGAAAATAGATTTTTTTCCCATGTCCACTCTGGGTAAAGATTACAGGGAAGGATGGATAAAATACTTAGCTCTTAACTTCAGGAATCTCTTTCCAAAAAAGAATAATTTCAACAGCTGTAATCTATGACCCAAGAAACCTCAAAATAAGTAGCACACTAGCTCTTGAGAAAAGTTGATTCCTTCATATAACCAATTAAAGGTTATCTTTTTTATGAACTTTCCCAAATTTTTGCTGTTCAAGATTTCCTAATAATTTCATCGTTGGATAGACAGTCATGTTTTTAGATGAGCATTCTGTGACAAATCCCCATGTCCTGACAATTTTAGGACCTGATTTGTATGTGCATACTTTTTTCTTCAACTTCTTCTATTTCCCTCACAAAGAACCCTTGAAATAAAACTATTTTGTAAGACTGATCTTGAGCCTTGGGATCCCTGGCTAAGCTGTCTGGGAAATATCTGTATTTTTGATACTGATAAGACTTGGCTTTCTTGCTTGGGCTCTGACTATATGCAGACATGTCAGTTAAATTAAGTTCCAGTCAAAAGTTCATTAGAAGTCTGCTGTGACTTGTACCAAGAAAAATAGAGATTTATGGGAAAATGTTGTAAAGGGTTTTTTTTTGTATAATGTTATAGGCGTAATATACTCATTTCCAAACCACAAAATATTATACAGTGAAATTGCATAGCATTAATGAATTTGACAAGGAAACTGTAGAGTATATGCAACTCATAGTCTGTCCATCGCAATTTGTCTTACCACTGCTGAGATTGGAAGTTACTCTTTATGATAATATTAGTGATGTCTAATTGATTAAACTTGGAGCATACCTGACTTTTATCAAATTTTGGCAGAAAAAAAGCTGCAACAGAATCTTTGAGGAGACTAAGCAAATGTAAGACATTTAAAGCAAAAAAAAGTTTCTGATCTGGTAGTCTAAAGCATTCAAATAGGATTTTGTGTTTTCTAGGTTGATTACTGTCTTTACAGCTGGCTACAATGGACATGTAGTTGACATGGTATCCAGTTGAAATGTTGCACTGGCTATTTTTCAAGGCTGTCTTGCAAAGAAATAAAATTAATTTATTGTGCCCTGCGATCATTAAAAAAAAAAAAAGGTTGATGTTGATGCACCAAAATAATACTTAGTATTTCAGATTCACTATCAAATTAAATATTAATATATTTTTAAGAAGTCTTTCAATGGAGACATATGTTTCATTATTAAAATTTATTTACACAATTCAGCAGTTGTACCACATTATATTTAGTTATAAGGTCAAATTACATTTAAAAATGGCATTATTTTTTAATTTTTTCTTTCACTTTATCAAATCCTGAGAGTGTGAGTCAAGAAACAATTTTTTTGAGCAGAAGAATCAAAGGACATCTTAAGACATATTTTTAAAAGCAAGATACTAAAGTCATTCTAGTAAACTATTTGAAGTCTGACACATTAAAAAAAAAATAAAATTCTGGTGCCATTCTAGCACCAGTTAGAGGAGTCTCATCCAGACAAAGGGAGCCTATTGAGAAAGCCTTCTTCCCCCAGCAACAGGAGGCATCAGGCTATTTAGGAGGGAAGGGAGAGGAATGAGAGGAGGAGAGGTTGCCCTCTACATTGGATAGTGCCAAGAGTTGTCTCTGAAGAATAACCATGAACGGGTCAAAAGCCTGTGGGGAACAATCAGAGACCAAGGCAACAAAGGGAACTTTGTGGTTGGTGTCTACTACTGGCCATCTGACCAAGAGGAGCCTATTGATGAAGGCTTCTTGATCCAGCTACAGGATGCATCATGCCTAGCATAGCAAGCTGTAAACAGTCCAGGAGACTCCTGGAATGCATGGAGGACAACTTCTTAAGCCAGATAATAGTGAGCCCTACCAGAGGGGATGCAATACTGGACCTGATGGTCACCGACATAAGTGAACAGATTGGTGGTGAAAAGGTTGGAGGCAGCCTGCTCTGCAATGGTCAAGCATTGGCAGAGTCTGCAGTCCTGAGGGACGCAGGTCAGGCAAAGAGTAGAGTCAAGACCCTGAGTGTTAGGAAAGTAAAACTCCAGCTCTTCAGGGATTTAGTCAGTAGTCCCCCTGTGAAACCGTCCTCAGGGAGCTGACAGATCTTTAAGGTCATTTTCCATAGAGCGCAAGAGCTCTCAATCCAGGTGTGTAAGAAATCCAGAATGGAGGACAAGAGACCACAATGGATCAGTGGAGATCTGGTCAAACTAAAGGGCAAGAAGGAAATGCACAGGCAATGACAGTTATCCTGAGAGGAGTATAGTGACACTGCTTGGTTGTATAGGCATGTGGTCAGGAAGGTCAAGGTGCAGCTGGAGTTGAAACTGACAAAGAATGCAAAGAAATATAAGGGCTTCTACAGGTATGTCAACCAGAAAAGGAAAGAAAGCATATCCCCTCAGCGAACATTACTGGTAAATTGGTAACAACAGACAAAAAGGCTGAGATGCTCAACAGCTTTTTTTCCTCAGTCTTCACTGGCTACCTCTCTTCCCACACCTCCCAAGTGGATGGACGTCAAGACAGAAACTGGGAAGGCAGTTCATTTAGATTAGAAGTTCATTCAGAAAGAAGATTCATTTCGATTCATGACCACCTGAGCAAGCTGAACGCATGGAGCTATATGCAACTATATGGGACTAGATGAGATGAATCCTAGAGTCCTGAGGGAATTGGCTGATGATTGGCCAGGCCACTCACCATGATATTTTAAAAGTCCTGGTAGTCGTATGAAGTCCCAGATGATTGGAAAAAGGGAAACATTGCACCCATTTTTAAAAAGGAAAGAAAGATGGACCCTGGGAAATACTGGTCTGTCCCCTTCGCCTCTGTGCCTGGGAAGATCATGGAAAAAATCCTCCTAGAACATCCTAGAGGGTGAAAAAGACCAGGTGAAAGACCTGGTTCAGGGAAGACCTGGATTGGGCAACATCCTATACCCAATACAAGCTGGAGGATGAAGAAATTCAGAGCAACCCTGCCAAGAAGGACTTGAGGGTGCTGGTGTATGAGGGATTGGACCAAAAATCGGAATCACCAGATATTAAATGCTAATAGAGAAGTGCTGGAAGAAAATAATAGGACATGAAAAATAAATTACTTTGGTTTAATGATTTAAGTAAAATAAAATCTTCTAAAACTTCAGTTTCATTGTGAATCTGCAATAATAAACAGTTTGGACAAACTCTATGTGTCTTTATTTATTAGTTTAGTCATCATAATGTACGATGACATTCACTCTGACACTGTGTAGAGTACTAAAAATACAATTCTGGGGTTTTTTTCCACAACTGTTTCAACACAGAAGACAACAAATTAGGCAATTACATCAGTCTATATAGTTATATAGAGCTGCTTTTACTACTAACTTTTCATGGCTCCAAATTATTCTAGATTTGACCTGAGTATCTTTTCTTCACAAGTGAGAAGGATCACATTCTCACCATAAGAGAATGAAGCTGCAGATGCTAAAAATTAAATTATAACATTGTACCTTTTAGTATGATGAGAGCTTTTCTTATCCATGGAGATTGCTCTGTTTCACTGGAACACAATCAGAGGCAAAGGTAGAAACTGAATCCAAATACATCACCCATAAGTGCAAGATTATCTTTCTCTTATTGGGAGATATGTGATTTTTTAGTTTAAATTACTCTAGTTGTACAGAGTAATACAGATATCCCATATCTGGAAAGATCTAGACTTGAGTTGTTTCTTTTTCTGAAGATTTAATTAATTTGGAGAGATCTGCATTAATTTGAAGTAGAAAACACTAAAGATACCACATTAGTCAGGGCAGGAGATTCATTATCCGGTGACTTAAAAACCTTCTATCTGACCTAAATACAGTCTTCTTTCTCTCTAACATCCACAAAATTTGTCTCAGATCTTCATGACACACACTTTGCACATTTCTCCGAATTCACTTTATTAAAATATCCCACTGTCCCAAAAGTACTCTAGTTATGATTAAATGTAAATGTGAAATCACATTTGCAGGATAAGATGTCAAGACAAGTTAGTGCCTGTTATTTAATAAGAAAAATTTAGTTTTCTCTTCAAAAATAGTCAACCTAGTAATACCAGAGTCAGACAATCACACTCTTTTAGTGTTATCTGTGTACATTAATTTGGATGTAAAGTATTCCTAAACTAGTACAGTCCAAGCTAAGACTAAAACACGATACAAATAGATCTGTAGGTTTGTGATGCACAGAAGTAGGGTTAAATGAAAATTCACTGAAAATGAAAGCAAACAAAATAGAATTTTGAATTTATTCTTAATTGATATCAGGACTTTGTACTTGATAAGATTTTGAGCCAAATCTGCAAAAGTACAACTATATTGCATTAACCTCTCATAGTCCCTGTGGCTCATAGTTGGCAAATCCTTTGTGATGTTTGCATTCTACCTGCAAATGATGTATGTCATTGTAGATACTTCAGTTCATATCTTCTCTGCTCATGCAAATTGGCATTGAATCATCCAAGCAATGTTGTTTATATAAACTGAAGAACTGACGGTAACTTTTAGTTCCTGAACTGAGCACAGATTTGACAACACATTCATTGTGCAGATGAACATGACAGATAAAAAGGGAACATTTTGTTGTTTCCAGTGTTACACTGCATTGCTATGGTACACAACTGAAAATAACATTTTCTTTCATTTAATTTTCTACTTAAATAAATAAATTGTGAAGAAAAACCACAAATAGCCCAACCTTCTAAGATATTATTATGCATATGTTGTTTAAAGCATTACATGAATGCTTTTTGAAGAACTGTAGACACATCCCTTTTTGATATATATTTGACAGTGTATTAGTATGGTTTTGGTGGGTTTTTAGTTGTAGTAGCTCTGTCTTGTAGAGGAAATATATGAGACTGCAGGGTAATCTCATAGTTTTTAATTGCACTAATAGCTTGGTGATGTGTTTTCAAGAAGGAAGAATTTCTTCTTGTTTTCCCTTTTCTTTTGGGAATTGGAGAAAAGCCATAAGCAGTAACAGTGATTCATTTAATTGGATAACTGATTAAATTCTTTACTGTTGTAGTGTCCTTCAGGTTTAAATGAATTATTGGATTTATGCCAAAGAAATTAGGTCCCTGCTAAATTATGGGACACTTGTTTGGCCCATCAAACATTGGAGACATCCAATAATCAAAAGAAAACAAATAAACAAGCAAGCACTTATTTCTGAGTAGATTTATACTAAAAAAAAAAGAAAAAAAAAGAAAAAAAGAAAAATATGTTACAGAAATGACAGTAATTTGCAGTAATTCACAAGTGTGCAACTAAGAAAAGAACGTGGGTCTTATTATTACTATTTTTTATTAGGAAAGCACATATAGGCCAATAAATAATGGAATTAGGTTATACTAGGAAACAGAAGACAATTTCCTTTCATACAGTGTTTATCAAAAATTAATATGAAGTGTACAGAATGGGGGATGTCCTTATTAGCACCAAGTTAAACAATGGGAGAGAGAATGAAGCAACCTCCTTTTTTAATTTTTTTTTATTAGTGAAAGCTCAAATTCATGGAAAGAGGAGGGAAAGTGAAGAGCAGGGTTATAGGTATGAAATAGATAAAAAGGAAGCCCAGTGAAGTAACAAACATTGCAGATGGAAAGGAAGAAAGAGTGTGTAGAAAGCAGCTCCACACCCTGACTAGAGGATGAATTCATAGCTGCAGAAACAGTGAAGTCTCTGATGTCTGATTACCCAGCCCACATTAGAATTACTCCTCATGCAGCAGCTCCTCACACAGGCTTATGACTAGTCAGTACCAACATCTGGAACAGTAAAAGATAGTAATGAAAACTGCACCAATCCAGTGTGATGTCACAGGCGTATTTGTGGCTTTAGAAAGAACCATGTTGTACAACTGAATAACATTGTCATTTATTCCTACTCTAGTTTAGTATGTTGGGTAGACACTTTCAATTCTGTTTTGCGGTTTTTTCTTTGACCTGTGCATCAAAGCTAATTTGTCATAGAACTATACTACCTGGTGATATCTGCATAAATTGCTACAGGGATGAGCAAAAGTGCCTGTTTATGGCACTATAGATTTTTCCCTTTTCAGGAAAGCACATTGTTTCTTGCACTTCTGAGTTTTTGAGTAAAAAAAGCCTCCTAATGTTTTGGATTCAAGGTAATAAAAATACACTTTTACTCAGCTCCAGGACATGATCAGACAATCTTTCTTCAAGTCCATTCTCCTTTCTCTTCCTATCTAATCACCAGCACTGAAATACGTCTCCATTTGTTTCTTCTGTTAGATGGCAGTAGAAGTGAAATCAAATTAAGGATTCACTACAGTAATCCCATAAGCACATCAGGCTTTAAGCTCATAAAATCTGGGATATTTCAGGAAATCTTTGAAATAAGTTTTCTATTTACAGACTGTCTTCAAGGTTCAGTTTTTTTCTCTATTTACGAAGAAAGTGAGAATTGGAATTATTTTATCATGGTGCAAGATATAAAAATGCCTGCAATGTTTTCTCTAACAAATACAGATTAAAATTAGACTCTTTGAAGTAAATCTAATAAATCACCTGAACAGCATCACAACTGATATGTCTTAGAGTCATGACATGTAATTGACTAATGGTGTATTTACTCTTGTGCTGTTGGATCACCCTCAGGGATAATTCCAGTAAGCTTTGAATCTTGAGAAGGATTTCTCTTAGAGGTAATTTTTTTCTTTTCTTTTTTTCTTTTTTTTTGTCTGTGTGTAAAGAACATTAACTAATTACTTTTAATTAAATTCGTTTGTAAAGCAGTTAGTCTGTCTTGAGACCTCATTGCATTTTCAAGAAGTGATGAATTTGATGTTCTCTGATGTCTTGAGTTCCCCCCTTGTGCCAAGAAAGGTGATGAGAAAAGGAAATGAAGCCCCAAAATCCAGAGTTCATGAAATGCACTGTATTAAAAACATATGTGGTGTACACAAAGAGTGTCTCAGTCAGTGCCATCTGGTTGTG
Organism: Pseudotriccus pelzelni; assembly: GCA_035584735.1. Taxonomy (NCBI): domain Eukaryota; kingdom Metazoa; phylum Chordata; class Aves; order Passeriformes; family Tyrannidae; genus Pseudotriccus; species Pseudotriccus pelzelni. The sequence continues at coordinate 44,801,387 of JAWMRA010000161.1, read as the reverse complement.
AAAGACTATAAAGGACTAAAATTCTTGTTCAGAATAAAAAGTATGAACTTAACATACTCAAAGCATAGAAGACTTTGCAAGTGTGGAAGATAGCAGATACTGAATTCTACTGCCTCACAAGTAGTGATTCTCAGAAAAAGAGTATAGAAGCTGTATAAAATGATAATGCTTAGTGCCATCTTGTAACAAGTCAAACAGACATTACATATACCAAATTACTTTTTCCTCTCTCCAAGTAGCTCCTTATTTCACTCAAGGATTTGTAGATGTACTTTTAAATGTATTTTTCTCATGGCTTTTTTAAAAATTCCAAATTTTTGAAAGGAATTGACCTAATGGGGAATTTTGCAGTTTACAAGCTCATGTTTTGAATGCACAACATACAAAGTGAAAAAGAAGAAAGAAAATGCTAAAAATAACCATTTTTAAAGCAAAAAGAAAAGAAAAAGAAAGTAGATGTTTACTCTTCTAAGGCATTTCACAAAAGGAGGTGCTTCAGAATTAATCTGTGTTCAGTTCCAAGGTAATAATTAATAAGATAAACAGATATTTAGATTAAATATTTAGGAATAAAATAAATATTTAGGACATTAAGATTCAGAATTACTGGTTTCTGTTAATTAATTTCCTTCAGGTGCTAGATTTACAGTGTTTCACTGGAAATGTGTGATTTTAAGTAAGACACAAGACCTTTTTGTAGATTTTATTTAAAATCCAAAGTAAGCAGAGCATACATTACGAATTAATTAGAGGATATCTTCATCCTTGCAAGTTATAAAGGGTAACAAATTCATCTTGAAATTAAATGACTAATTTAACAAAACAAACGATTCTGTAAAATATGGGGTTTATTCTAAAAAGTCTATTGCTTTCTACTTGGTTCCACATGGACAAGTGCCCACCTTCCATTTTGTCTCTCTCTCTATGCAGTTTGAAGAGCGTGATGTAAAAATCTGAGTTATTGGAACATCTCTTGACTTCAGTAGAGCAGGTAGAGCTTTTGGTTTTGGGTTTTCAGGTGAGGGTTGGAATGTAATGATCAGCTGGAGTGGAGGAACAGAAACTGAAAAGTTAAAATTGCATTTTCCATTTTATTGGGAAAAAAAAAAAAGACAAGTAAACAATGAATTATTACGGACAAAAAACATCCAGCCTGAGTTTCTAAGATGAATCAAAGCCTTTATCTCAAAAAAATCAAAAAAGGATTCTTATGTGATCTGGAAAATAGGGCTAACGAGAACAGGACTGGAATCAGGTGTTTTAAAGGAGCTGTTCTTTTGTTTAGCAAGGTAAACAGTGTGATTATAAGAAACTATGTAAAAGTCAGGAGATGTCCAATGGAACAAGAAAAAATGTCATTAATTTCTCTGACTCCTCTTTCATACTAAGTGTATAAAACAGTGCTTGATAAGAATGATTTGGAAAATTTTAAATTACTAGTATATAGAGAATTAGGTGGAAAAAAATCCCAGCATATAAAGCAGTATGTAGTCCAACATATGTAACTTCCAACAACATATCTCAGCATTAATAAGAAGTATTAATAATGAAGTTGAACCAGGTGATCTCTTGAGAAAGTTATGCCAGTAGAGTTTGCCCCACAAATTTGGTTTTGCTCTTGTTGATGTATGGAACTATTCTGTTGCTGAAATATATCTTTGTGACTCCAACAGCGCTGGCCTTTTGATACTCTTTTTTCAGCAGGCTGAAAATTTGATACTCTGTGGGGATGACTAGGAATTTTAGAGACTGAGAAGAGGTGGCTGCTTATTTAAAGCCAGTGGTACTTGGATACCTGTCTTTCTTAGATTCCTATTAGATTACCCTTGTCATGCAGTGAAATGTTGTGTCACTTGATCCAGGAAGGTTTATGTTAGACTAATATATCAGCTGGACTGGGATGAAGGCAGTTAATGGAACTGCACTTTGTTGCAGTCAGATAACATGCCACTTGGTCAGATGTCATTTTGAAGAATCCATGTATTCTTTTGTGTAATGCTACATGCTATAATATGTGGATGGATTCAGAACTGTTTTGATGTTGATTTCAGAAATTACAAATGCAATAAAGAAGCCTAAGAAAGGCATGTATCCAAGTACCACTGGCTTTAAATAAGCAGCCACCTCATCTCAGTGTTTAAAAATCCTAGTCATCACTAGATGTATCAAATATAGTATAGAGTATCAAATTATCTGGTTTTTGTCAACAACAGATATCTTAAACTTCTTTTAGGCCAAAATTAAGGAAAATCCCTAGTTCTTGGCCAAGTTTTAAGCACATTTCACTAGTTTGTTTGTGTTTGGGGTTTTTTGTCTCTATTGGTAACATTTTCTGACTGACAGAGAATCCTTGTCTATTGAAAGAACAGATAATTGTGGCAAAAAAACCATATCTCTATATAATTTAGGAAAGATGTGTGAAACTTTATTAGTACATTAAGAGAAACAGAAATATTCAGGGCTAATTACTAACACAACACCTTGTATATCTTTAGATTTTTTGCTCACCTTAGTGACTCAAAACTCTGCAGGTAAATTCCTCTTCTGATATACATTACAATTTGCCTCTGCGAATAAAGATAAATAGTTAAAGACTATGTAAAGTAAAATTACAGTTCATAGGGACCATTTCCCCTGTCTAGGAACCAAGGAAATCAACACTGAAAGCAACCTTCAAAAGACGTGAGATCACAGAGAAGACTTGCATATTTGAAACCCCTCTTCTGTTTTTTGTCTACAGTCTCCCTTGAACACACTAGAGCAATATTAAAAAAATATATTTTAAATGTCTAACCCTGACTTTTTCTATTTCAAATATTATTACTTGTACTACAAAATAACGAAGAAAATATTAGAAGCCTGATTCACTCATTTGTAGATGATCTATGATGCAATTTATAAGTCCTTACAATTTTTTTTTCTCAGTAAGCACTGTAAACACCTCAAACTTCACAGATAATAAATTCAGGTTTGATTTATTTTATGAAGGGTTTACAGAAGCACAACATATCTAGGAAGTACAGGAAAAAGTAGGTAGGAGTTTATATAAGAGTTACCAAATCATCAGTTTTTTTGCCACTCTAATTTCTTCTTTAAATAAGGAAGTGAAATTGCAACAGAATTGGTTGTATTGCTCTTTTCAGTCCAATTCATTGAATTTTCTACTGATATTTGGCCTTGTAACCAAAAAGACAAAATCCCTTAACAATATTTATTATTTATCAAACGCCACAGGTAGTGACAGGTCACTTTATATTGTGCTGCCTTTCCTTCCATGTCCAGGCATAGAATCCAGGTGTAACTTGGTTGCTTCTATCTGCTAAACATATAACTGATTTATATCAGAAACAGTTTATATATATGTAAACACATAACTATATATATATATAAACATATAACTTTTATCTGCTAAATGTATAACTGTTTTGTACCAGAAGACGGCCCTAAAATGATGACTCAAAGTATAGCTACTCTGCTCCTGCCAAGATTTCAGTTTTTATACACTTTCAGTATTTCCCCCATACTCTTTACTTGGCCAAATAAGATCTGGTTCAGATTTTAAGGAGAGGCTGGACCATTGTATTTGGATATGCTTATTTTTGAACTGAGGAATAAAATAAGCGTATCATCATTCAGAAAATTAAATTACAGAAAGGTCTTCTGTCTGGTATTTTGTGGGAAGCAATGGACTGGCCAGTGGTATTTTAGTCTTTGGTATGACAGATAACTGATATCAGTGAAGTGTGAATGAGAGCTCAGAAAAACACCATGATATAATAACATAAGTTAACAGGCATATTTGGGCATTTAACTAAAGAGTTATTTTGTCTGCTGAAGAAAAGCACTCTGCTTTCTGACACGGTGAGAAGCTTCTCAGCAAGTCAATATATTCTTAACAGGTAGAGAAAACTCTTGAAAGAGTGATTCTTAAACAGTTAATTGTTCCAACTCTCTATCTAAATCAGATCCATTCCTATTTTGTTCCTGGATTTGTGTAGGCTGCTAAAAGTGGTAGCAATAGAAGGAATCAAAGAAACTTGAGACTCTTGGGGGGAAGAAAAAGGGAGAAGGAAAGTGAAGGTGAACTCACAAAGTCAAACCCAGAATGACTTAGAGATAAGCATCAGAAAATTGAAAGTGCATTTTTTTCATTCTTGTTCTTATTTATGCTGCAATCAGTGATGTCAAATGCAGATGGATGAACATCTCTCTTTGTCTGTAAAGTTGTAGTCAATGCACAGAAATTCTTCTTATTCTCTTCTTCAAACATTGTCTTCAGGTTTCTCAAGTTCAAAGATGCTGCCTTGTTCTAAGCAAAGAAAGAAGCAGAAGCCATTTGTAAGAGAACAGCTTGTAAATTCCCAAGAAATTTCTGGGCATCATAATGTTACCAAGGAATTAGTGTAAGTCAACTTTGGCCCACAATCAGATGCTTTTCACTTTGAGATCTGGCTTCATACTAGCCTTAGGGAATCACAAATGTCAGGACAGAGCTACAGTATATCTTTTTTGCCTTTCTAAACAGTGCCCTGTGCTAATCTATCTGGCACATCTGGTAGCTTTCAAAAGCAGAAGTAAAAAGGCAATTCTATGTAGGAAAAATGTGAGAAAGAAATTCAGAAGCACCATCCTTCTTGTTACAGACAGAGAAAATTACCAGAGCGCAGTTGGTATTTTTCATTATTAAGAACATACAGCAGCTTAGTTTCACCAAGGCTAATTGATTTTCACAGCTGGTGCATGAAAAACTAAAGATGATAGGGAATGTGAAAAGGACCTTTCTCTAGCTCCTGCAACTTTTGGCATTTGTGGAGACAACAGAAAATCTTTGGAACTAGTATATCCAACAATAAATTCAGGTCACTGGGATATTTAAGATATTCATTGATCTCTCCATATTGCAGGTAGTTACAAGGAACCATATTCTTTCTCTTAAAGAGAATCTCACATACATCTAACATATTTAATTTCATTCTGCTACCAGAAAGGTCAATAGGTTTATGTCACATGTGATATTTATCTATAGAATGCAACATCATACTGAATAAGTGTGGTTTATTATTTGTTACAGGCGAAACAGATCATGTAGCTAAGACAAGTTTGCTACAGCTGATCTCTCTTCAAGGGAAAGTTTGTCTGAAAGAAGAAAAGACTTTTCCACTGTGGAAGGGATTAATCAAGCACCGCTGTAAAAGTCATTCTTTCATAGCACTTAATCTTGTTCAGTATATCAAATTTCTTCATGTGTGGTCAATCTTCTTTAATACTGATAAACAAATCGGTGGGATGCACACATTAAGACTGTTGAGGTTTAAGCATGGTACCCAATCTCTTCCTGAATACTGAAGAGGTTTTTGTTTGCCTTTAGATGTTTAAAAGCAACTCTTTTGATCCATGTGGTATCAGCATTCTATTCATTGTGTATATAATGGGAATAAAGATCTTTTACCTGTTGATTTATGAAAAGGGAAGGGCAGGTCTCAAACTGACACAGTGTCTCCAGCTTGTAGCTATGCCATGGCTTTGCACCAGGAACATATTTTAACAAGGTCTTACCTGATCCGTTTGATGGACTAGTAAATAACATACTGAATCTTACCATTTCCCTCTTGGTAATTCATTAGTACATTTCAACATGAAACATTTCCTACTTCAAACCTTACTTTACACTTCAATTTAATATATTAATTTGTACACACACTTCATGAGAGCATTTAATTCAAGGAAGTGCATACAGTTGTTAGAAGCTGCTTATTGAAACCACGCATAATGGAAATTAATGATTTTGTGTGAACATGAATTTTGAAAGACTGTTTAGGAAGATTTTCTCTGAAACATAATCTTATATTAGTATTTAAAAAAAAAAAAACAAACAGTCCAGCACCATAGGTTAATTTTTGAAGGCAGAGAGAGAGCTCTACGAGATGGGATATTTGGATTTTCCTATTTTGACATGATAGAGATACAAGCTACCCTGTGAGTGTAGGACCAGCTTAGAATGCAAAAAAAATGCATCCCCTCACTGTAATGTAAATGAGATCTTAAAAGAATTGCATTTTGACATACAAAAAATGCCTACCAAAAGATGTCAATGTTTAGACAGAAGTTTATAAAATAGCCAGTAACCAAATGCACCAGGTATTTTGTCTTAGAACATAAAATGAATTTGCCATACAAGCTTTTCTTTCCAGTTGTTTTACCTATGAGTTGTAGAAATTCAGATAGTTTTTTACTAACCACTTCTGTCTTACACATTGTAGGCAAATATAGCTAATCCTCACCTGTGAGGGGCATTCCATAGCTGGCTTCTCTTTCCCTTAGACAAAAAAAAAAGAAAATCAGATACAGTTTCATGGTGTCCATGTCAGAGAATAACACTAGAATTTAGCCTGTTGTTTTGAGCATAACATTAGACTTTAGCCTCCATTACACCACCTGGGACCCAGCCATTTGGGAAGTCATTTGGTCCAGCTGAAATTGAGGAGACTAATTATTAGACCTAAGTTACAATTTACATTTAAAATGGCTTAAGGCAATCTGAACTGATAATTTGGTTGGTACCTTTATAATAAGGAATCCTGTATTCAGTCAGTGCTTCCGCAAGTTTACCAGCCTCACATCAAGTTTGATGTGAAGTAAAGACCAGTAACATACTGATGCACCATACCAGGGGTCAGAAAAGTGTTATATCTAGTTGCTATGAGTCTCAGAATCTTGTTTAGATTAAAGGGAATGGGGTAGAGAGGAAATAATCTTGTTATATAGAAATAGTTTTGGCATCAACAAATAACTGAAGCAGTTTCTTCTTTTCCTCTGTGACAGTGTCTTGTATAGAGGCTGGGAAAACATTCATATGCAAACCAGCAGTGAAGTAACATTTTTAACAAGGTTTCTAAGGTTGAACTGGGTGGGAAAGGTGAATCTGAGATTGCAAACATTTTGAGACTATAAGGCTTGGAATAATAAATGACTGACTTCCTCTTCTCAACAAAGCCATGCTTTTCTCTCACGCTCTATTTCCTTGCAGCTAATAAACTCAAATGAAATACCAGTGCCTTTATATATCTGTGCTGTACAGATGTCCTTTCTCACTTTGTCTCCTCTTGAGGCTAATTTGTCTTTCTGATTATAGGATTATAAGAAAGTTACACTCAAACTCCCTTTCATTTCTCTTTTTCTCTCTATGATGAGAACACTATTTTTAATTGACACCTAAGAAATTATATCACAGAGACAATATAAAAGAGGGTTAAAGGGTTTTAGACTTTGTCTCAAATAAAATGTCAGAGAGACAAGTTAATCACAAGCACACAGAATGAAAGACTATTGACCCTTTGAGGCCTAATAAATAGTTTTACAGTTCTGATTCTTTGCTTTTTTCCTCCATCTAAAGAGACTGTAGTTAGAGATGCTTCCTTGAAAGCAGGTGATGGCTGTCTAATGAGAAACTGTCTCCTCTTAGGTTAATCCATGCACACTAAGTAGATCTAGAAGGATAAAAAAGCCTACTGAAAGAAAAATCCATTTAACATTATTTTAAAATATGGATAGGGAAAAAGTGACTTATAACAGACACTTTCTATCACTGTAGTTAATAGTACCAATGCGCATCTACATAGAAATGTGAATGTTGATACTCACTTAAAAGGAGTTTGTTTAGGAGAATCAGTATAACTGAGACAGGTCTCTTTTACACTATGAATCTGAAACAGACTGCTTTGTGAATGACCTTGGCACAAGTTATGCATATACTGTACATGAAGACTAAAGGTCTGAATGTATCATACAAGAGACACCAATAGAGCCAGATGAAGACTGGTGTAAAAATCTAAATTTTGGTTTGATTACACATGGAGAATTTGAAGTATTTTTTTTTTTTTAATTTTTATGATATATTGCATGGCACATTTTTAAAGCTTTTTTTTTTTTACCTTTTTTTTTTTGTCTGGTTAAAAAAACCAAACCACCTCTTTTCCAATCAGTAGTGCCTGCATTAACCTACTATGTTATTAGGGCAGAGACAAAATATTCATTTTCTTTCTCAGAACTACAGCTGCTCCAAATTTGTCTCAATTTCATTTGCTTAGACTTAGAGGAAAAGTTTATACTACATTGAAAGAGCAATTCCAGAGCACCCATAAACTGAGGACACTCTTTTTCTTTCCAATATTACATCAATGTGTTTGTTTGAAGATACTGAAAATCTCAAGTGTGGAGTACCACAGGCTCTTTGGCTATGTTCCAGCTATATCAGAAGCCAGGCTTGCAGATCTGCTGTATGAAGGGAACTGGGAGTTTAAAGTCACCAATGGGTCTTCATTAAAGAAACCAATAATGGTTAGTAATTCTGGGGTAATTTCTGACTCCAATGGCATAAGTGTCTTAGAATCACTTAGGTCACTATGGAAGAGGTTTCAGAGATGTGCCAGCACTACATTTGGCAGAAACAGTAAAGTAGAAAGTAAAGGAAAGTGGTCAAAAAATTCCTACGTCATGTTTTCTAAGCTGGTGATTAAATCTTTTGACTTTGCCTCTCTGTGTCTGAGAACATAAAATATACTGATGCTGAAGCTAAAAAATAAATAAATAAATTAATTAAAAAAAAAGAAGAAAGAAACAGGAAGCTTTACCTAGCCTCCAAAGTGAGTGAAATTCCTCCAAAATGCCTTCTTCCAATTTATATTTGTTAAATAACATGCTACTGCTTCTTTTTAGCTCGTCATAACAGACTGGTCAAGGGAAGGATGAATGAATCTTCCCTAAATGTAAACCACCTGGATTTCATAAAAGGGAGAGAGGTGTTATTGAGTTCATGTATTTGGGGTTCACATGTAGACATCTCTATTGTAGATATCCAGTCACCCTTACACCCCTTTATAACTGAAGAAACTATGGAGATAAGTAGGAGTATTAGAGATGTTAATCATATGAATAAGATTCAAAATATGCAAAATCCTCCTATGAATTATAGGCTTTGTTTTGATGCTTCGTTCAAACATTATAATTTCTGTTCTCTGTAATTCTGGATTTCATATTATCTTCCTTCACCTGTGATCTGGAAATACCAAACAAGCTTAGTTGCTTTATTCATAATTCCAGTTTAAAGATAGTTCACTAACTCAAGTAGAACAAGGAAGTTGAAGCAAACAACTTCATTTGCAGTTTCAAATTCATATTTCCTTTACACTCCATGCATTCAATAACATCCAAACTGAGTTCAGGACAGTAAAGTGTCTCACACAGTTTGTCAGGGAGACAAAAGATGACTGTCATTCTGGTGTGTATTCATGCAATAAATGAAAACTTAAGACTCTTTTAAGCACCATATCTGCATTTGGATTGATCTAAGGGAATCTAATGTGATATAATTTATATGCTGAAGGAGTAGGTAAGAAAACTGCAGCCAAAAAAACCAGACAGCATAAGAGCATAGAGGAAGCTAATCCCTGCTGCTGTAATTAAGAGAGCAATATATTATAATCATCATTATAAACATCTCTTTAAATAGTTATGTCAGGTCATTAAGAGAGCACCTGAGTTCATTGCAACATGTCCTCACAAAGCAGATGGGACGCTGGTAGTTTGGCGATAGCCCAATGAAATCTGCTGGTAGGTATTACTGTAGCCTCCACGTTGTTACTGCTAGTTCACCTTCAGCAAGGAAGATAGCATTAGACAGATGGTAATTAATTCTGGACAGGTCAAAAGGAATTACTGTGAAAAGAAGAGAGAAATGGTCTGGACATCAGGGCTCACGGTTTAAGTTTCTCAACATCATTGAATTGTAAGATGAAAAAGTTATTGAATATGTACATACCTCTGTTTAGCCATACATAATCCATATGAGATACAACCCACCTGTTGTATCTCGCAGTAGCAATAAGTATAGACGAATGGATAGTCCAGTTAGTTAAATAAAATGCTTTGAAATCTTTGCGATGTAAAAAAAAATTCTGGTTGTATTTAATCCTACTTAATAGCACAGGGTTGTCTTTTTTGCTGGTTACCTGGTTGGCTGCTTTTTTTGTGAAATATCTTTTATTGTCTGTTTTACCTCTATTTCAGTTGTAAAGCTTATCTAAACTTCTTCCTAAAGCCTACTGTCCTCCATATCTCCTTATTACAACATCTCTGTTTTTCACAATAACTATCACTGGAACACTGAGAAAAGGACCAGTCATCAGCTATGAACCTTAAGTGTTAGTATCTTTTGATTATAATAAAAAGAATGAGGTTGGGGTTTTGTTTCCCATCATCTTGCTGATGTCTGTCTGGCCTACTTATTTCTCCATCCTGTGGAAAAAGACACTAGTTAGTTTTACATAGAAAAATAGGATTTTATATAACTGCATAAGAGCTATAGATTTTATCCTTAAGACAGAAAAATACAGAAGTGCAGCTTCCAGACAGAAAATCTAAGTTAATTTCTTTTTTTTTTTTCTCCTAATGTGACTGTTGGCATTTTAAGAACAATTACACAAAGTATCACCCTAATTCTCAATTCCTCATTAGATCCCATTCATTGCAATCAGTTGTAACCTTGGACTTCAGCATGAAATTAAGTAGGGATATATTTTAAAACTTTCCCTTTTGAGAATGGTTTTATCTAAAGCTCTTACTGGCAAGAGAAATCATGGAAGAACATAAAGCCAAGACCTAAAAAGAACTGAAAGGCTCCTCTTGCCTGTCCCCTGGCTAAACAGAGGTCCAGTTTACAGATGTCATTAAAAAAGGCAAAAGATATATTTGTGAAGCTCTCTGATCTATAGACTATCACGTTGTTTGTCAGTCTCTTAGACACTTGGAGCACCTCTGGAGCATGGTATGGAATTTTTTCTTTCAGCTTTGTCTTTTTAATAAAGAATTTGTTGGTCTGCATTCCAAAACTTACATCTTTATACCCTAAAACACTTTAGCAAGCCACACAGGCAACCCCCATATAAAAATGACCTTCTTTAGGTTTGAAACTTGAAGTGTTTGTTAGCAGATTTTCTAGCCTGTACCATGGTGGGGTTTTTTTCATTGTTAGGTTCTTTGTTTTTCTGTTTTCCCTCCAAATAAAAAGCCATCATATTCTATTAATTGACTAGCTAAAAAATTACTTCAGACTGCATAAATACGCTAGTATATGTCAAACTGACCTTGAGACAGAAAATAAATTCAGAAGACAAATCTTGTGGAGAAAATTAAAAACTATTACCAAACATTAAAGAAAAACAGTCAAACAAACAAAACACAAAAAAAAATCCCAACATGAAAATACAATAGGAAGAAAGTGAAATCATGCAACATTTTGGGAAAAAAAATACTATCTAACTGTTTTCATGCACAAGGTGTTACTACGGATCTGAGAAGTTAAATTTCATTTCTTAAATTGAAAAAAATTCACCTTTGAAAAATATCTTTTAAAATGAAACAAATCCCTATTCAGCTCAAAATCTTACATTTTAGAATGTTTTTAGAATAAGAATTTACTTAAATATCAAAAGAAAAGAATGAACATGGAAACATTGCCAGGGAATCTGAAAATTTACTAGAAATAATTTGGTGTATGATCTTCAGCAAATGCATGAATCACCACACACAAAAAGCCAATGTACTTTGAACCACTGGTAAAATGAGTCCATGTCACCATGTTGTATCATAAAATAGAGCCTCTCTGTTAGCAAAGTTAAAAAATGTTATGGTTCATTTTCACTAGAGCAGAAGACAACAGACCTATAAAGCGTGTGATCAAACTGTTATCCATAAAGGCCAGTTGACGCATTCTCTGCTTATACACATTTTGGATGGAGTAATGTAAGCATACATTGTTTTGACAACTGTGATGGTGCCTGTTTATCTGGACTTCATGTCTAAAATATGAGATGAATATCTGAAGTCATTGCATGTCAACTTGTTTTTGTTGGTTTTTTTGCTTGTGGACTCAGTCACGAAACAGAGAAGACTAAAAAAGATGAGCAAAATTGAAAAGCTGTTTACATGTGTCAGAAAAAGAGTACTATAATAAAAAGAGCCTTTTTATTATTTTAAATCTGAAATTTAACAAAACAAAATTTCAAAATTTGATAATTGCTATAAGATACTAACAAATTACAGATTATAAATTTAGAAGGTTGCTCAAAAAGAAATTTGATCTGTTATTCCAAAAAGACAAATGTAATCTACATAAACTGTCCTGATAATACTGAATATCTGACCTGAAGAAACTCCATAGCATTCTTAGGCACATTGTATCAGTGATTTTCTATACTTTTTATTTTAAAAGTAGGAATTTTTTCTTTATTTTTTTATCTTCCTCCTTCTCAATAATGGACCTTGAAATATATGCTAAAAAAAATCATACAGATTCAAATTCTTTATGTATTTTTAATAAATTCTAATAACAGGTCATGATTATAGTTGCCTTTTTGATTATAGTTGCCTTTTTCCTGATGCTGTGTAGAAGAAATTCCTACAAACTGCAGGAAAAGGAGAAAAAACATTTATTAGTATCACTGGAAAATAAGCAGGTAAGAAAAAAAGAAGGCTTAGAGTTTCAAAATGGATCTGGAAAAATCAAGGACTTTTTGTTATAAAACCCAGAAATGTTGGTTTTGGTTTTGGTTTTGGTTTTAATGTACAAATGTATTTTTAATAGGCATAGAAGTGTGTATACATAAATTTTTGTAAGGGTGACATTTTATTCTCAGATCAAAATTTATTGAGTTCAGTCAAAGCTCCTCACTTCTGTCTTCCATTCTTACTGATCTTTCAGAATAAAAGATTTTAGAAAGATGGGTTTGACAGCTTCAGATACAAATTCAACTATATTTATTTTTATAATTTTAACTTGAATATGAACCTTATCTAACTGACTAAAGATTGTTACAGGTATTAGAGATAGGAATGTTATTTTGCTCAAACACTGACAAGCCTCAAGAGAACTCATGAAGTATAACTGTCACAAGACCTGGGGATCTCTGCTCTCTTCCTGCTAGGGACTACTCACAAACCTGACATCGTGATTCAGTCATGAGCTGATGTGGCAAGATCTGCAATTCCAGGTCTTTAGCTTCTACAATCTTTGTTGACACTCCTTAATCCTGACCTCAAACATTCCATTTTCCTTCTCATTGTGTTCTTTTGATCAGAAAACAGTAATCACAACAAATTGCCCTCGAGACTTGCAGTACTAACAACTAACCAAAAGATATGAACAGGACCATTAAATTACTACAGGTTATAATTTTACCTGTACTGTGAAAAGGGACATTTTTTTTTTTCCACTTAATTTGGGAAGTTTATTTTGTCTAAATCTATCCAGCTGTTCTCTCTGTAAGAGAGGAAAAAATGTATTCTCAAAATGAGTTATTCACAACGTCAGATTTTACTGAAGATGAGACAAAATGAAATTCTTACATGATTCATGTACTCGGTTCAAGACTACAGGGAAATTTTCAATTTTCCTTGACCTGCTCTCATATTTGGAATGAAAACTTGTCTGCACTGGGATTTTATTTCAAGCTAACTAACTCAAGAACACATTTTTTTTTATAACTGACAGCATAGCTTTTGACTGTATGAAGTACAAGAAAGTAAGTGTTGCAAATGGTTCCAACAAGAAGGTGCTTTTTGGAATGTGGTCTTTGGCACACCAATAGTACATAAAACCATAGTAGCAGTTCTGCACATAGGCCACAGAGTTACATTATACAGCAAAACATACAACATTTACAACTACAGTTATTCACTAAAGCATAAGTTGAAACTTAGATTTGACAATCATCCACGAAATAAAAAAGGTGGTCTCATCTCGACATTGAAATTTCTAATAATTGTCTTATTGTGAACATATGCATGTAATGGATAAGGTACAGGAGAATCAGTCATTCCAATTTCATTGTTCTGTCAGTTACCATGGGACTAGACTGATTATATCTAAAGATATTTAGACAAATAAAAGCCCAATTTGAAACTAGTAAGAAAAATGGAGAAGCAAATTAGAGAAGGAAAATCTGATCAATGCAGACAAGAATGCAATTTCAAAGTTTAATTAGTTAAGACATTCTTTTTTGGAAGTCACACAGGCTATATGACCACATGCATGATTGTTAACAGCAGAGAGTCAGACGATCTTTGACACAAACTCCCAGGATTACCCAGACTACAAAACTGCAAATCTCAGCAAAGTTGTTTATTTAGGGTATAGAAATGAGTCCTTCTTCCCTTGGGAGACTCCTGGCCTTATAGCAAGAAAGTCAACAGCTTGACAAGTTCATATGTGACAACTACAAGATGACAGTGATCATAATTGCTATTCTGAAGTGAAAAAAATTCAGTTATTTTAACGACTAGCACATTACTAGCAATCTTTCAAGCAAATTACAGAAGGCTGCTTTGTATAAACAAAGTAAATTGCTCACAGTAGTATAAGGAGTAGGAACATCTCTTTCTGTTCCCCATCAGAGATTATTCCTAAAGCCACTACTTTTCTTTCCTATCACTTTACAAAGTGAAATAACAAAAAACAACAACAAAAACCAAATAAAAAAAAACCAAGCAAGCAAGCAAGCAACAAAAATAATTTGAAATCTGTGTAGGAATACTTTTCAGACAAGAATCTGAACCTTTCTCTCTCCTTTTTCATGCTACCAAACATATGCTATCAAGAAATAATATTAGGTGTTGACTGTTCAGTGGACCTTTAAAGTGACATCAGTCAGTTTGTACTCGCTCCTTCAAGGCTTGATCAAAGAGCATAATTATGCTATTTCTGAGCATTTTGAAATTTCTCTTGTCTAAGTAGGTTCAACAGCACAGAAGTTGATGCAAGATATACTAAGACATGATGAAGTCACCTGAAATTACACTATAGGCTTAGTTTTCCACTGACTTTCCACATATCAATGATAACATATATGATCCACATATAGATATACAAGTGATCACGTTTAACAAGCTGTATATATATATCTAAAACCAAATCATTTTTACACTAACTGTGTAAAAAAAATTGTGTTAAATTACTCAGTAGCACATGGAAACTTCAGATTGAACTAAGAGTTGCAGGATCTTAAAGGGTCTCCATTCAGTGAATATTTTCCATACAATGCAAATAAATAGAATTATTTGTCATCTATGCATAAGAATGCTGGGCTGTAGAGATATTAAAAGACCTGTCTGAGATCAAACAATTTTCATGTGATACACACAGGAGGACTCAGGCATGTAATTTAAAATAATCTATCTTTTCACAAACCACACAGAGCAATCATATTTACAATGGCTTACAACACTGTTCCTTCTTTAGCTTTCATATATGAGATTGAAAATCATGTAGAAATTTCCTATTATAAAACTGCCTGTGTTGGAATTTAAGAATGACATTTATAATGCTAGTTAATAAGTTGTAAAAGATTGTTCCTTTTATATAATTTCATTACAATATACTCATGGGGATTGATTTTTTTTAATCTATCTGAAGTTCATAAAATAGTTCTGTATAATTTTTTTTGATTGTTCTTCTTTGCATGTGATGCATAATGGCTTATGAAATAAATGTCATAAAGACTGGTCTGTATCAACTTGTTAATACAAGCATGGGAAAGAGATCAAATTGACTGTGGTTATACCACAGAGAGTTATATTCCTCATTTGATCTGTGTTTGATTTTAGCTTGTTCGTCTGATCCCCACACTTATTTCAAATAGTCAGAGCTATACTTCTTCATTTTCGTTTTGTACCGTATTCTTCTATTCTTCTGGTGTAAAAGTAAAGGAATACAGATCACAACAGGTGTGGCGAGAACAATGTGTCCGCTGTCTTTACTTAGTACAAAGGTGTTCCTGAACGTGGTATTTTCAGTAGTAATATTTTCGGAAGAGAAATTCGGCATAATCAGTATATGTGAGTGTTCTAACTAAGAAACCACGAAGGAATGAAAATAGATAAGTTTTTCTTGCTCTTGGAGTTCTGAACACTGCATGCAGCATTCTGCTGCAGCTCAGCCTGAGTGAGCAGGTTTATTTGCATGCTGTCTGTCAGTAGTATTTTTAGCAAATTTTCTTTTCAGATGTTTCTTTGAAGAAGCTACTGCAGAGAAGATGAGACTACAATCTCTCTGATTTCTGTAAGTGCTCTTTCTTTTCTTGAATCCATGTTCCTTTCTTTCTTTTTAACTCTTCTTGAAATAGCTTCCATAAAGTATTTGTCAAGACACATTCAGTAAGGTCCATCAAGTGTTAGAAGTCCAACAAGTCATATTTGAAACTTGTAGTGTTGTCATAGCGGTGCAGAGCAGGCCTCAGGTTAGCAGAGTATGGTTTTGTTTATGAAGACAGTGGCAGAGTCCAAGTGACAAAACTTGCAGAGGGATCTGTGATATAAGCAAGACAGATTATATTCAGCTAAAACAGCAGGAAGAAAATACACCTACCCATTTTTCTCTGCTTTTGTTTTTTATCTGAATTTTACTCTTGTTGAGCTGAATACCTGAAACTGATTTCAGTGTGTATGCTCTTAGAATTTGCTTGTGCAAATGTGCTTCTGGGTAGATGTGTGTACTTCTTAGATAAGAATTTTTATAGTTTTACTTGAGACTCTGAAGAGATGTTGTTCAGGCAGTAGTGCATCATCAGTTTCAAAAGCAAATCTGAAACACGGAATGTGGTAAAACTGGGTGTATGTTGTGTACTGATTTTGAATCTCTCTTTACAAGGCTGTATTAGCTAGCCTGATATTTTACTGCTAAACTATCTATGCTGTTAAATAAGAATTATTCAGAGCTCTGGAATTGTATTTCCCATTTAAATACACTGAACTACAGTCACTTGCAGTTAATAAGCTAAGCCACGAAAACATTCAAATGAACATGAAGTTGCTTGGGCAGCAGTGATGTAAGAATAAAATGAGTCAAATCACCTCAGCATTTCTTAGATATAATCATTTTGCAAAAGATATACAGATTCTGTGGGGGTTTCCTTCCTGAGGAGACAAACCAAGTTTTTAAAATAATAACAAAGGAAGCCATCAAAGTTCAAGACATTGCATGATATTTTCCCAACAAAACAGTCTGTGCTTTGTGATCAGTTCTCCACTTTTTGAGCTGGACTTCATTTACAATTTAAAAGCATGACAAAGTCACAAGATTAAGCTCCCTTAGCCTTCTGTTTCATTCGACAGTGAAAACTATGAATTTTACAAACTAAAGAATACATATTAATCAAATATGGGCTCAATTATATCAGAAAAATTTCACAATCTATCAGATTGTGAACTAGTTTCTCAAGTGAAATTGTGGAATCCTAAAAGCTAGAGATGGTTTAAGTTTTGGGGAAAGTAACTTTCATTGGTTAATAGGGCTGGAAAATGAGTTTAAACATTTTTTCTGGACTCTAATATATGTGTAGTAAGGAGGGTGAGATTCTATGTCCTACTGCTGTGGCAAATTGCCTTGTAAGCTTGAAAATCCAGTGGGCTAAAGGTGGGTAAACTAAGAAAACAACAACATAGGCAAATTTAAATATTTTATAACGCATGTTTATTTAGCATAAATGTTTCATAGCAGATAGCTGCAGACTGACACAAAAATGAACATTTATTTTAGGTAAAACACTGAGGGTGAAAAATCTCCTGAAGTAGAACAACAATAATGATCTTTAACTGACAATCCTACTTCACTTAACAAAGCATTCAATGTTCTTCTCTTTCTCCTTCTCCCTCTCCCCCTCTTCCCCCTCCTTTATATTCCCTGGATATTTAATGCCTTACATAGTGGCCTGGTGAGCACATGTTCTTGGTTAAGGACCATTGTTTATGAAATTGTTACAGGTTTCAGATTTCTTTGTGGCAAGCAGAACACCCAGGCCCCTGGCTGGTAGCAATTGGAGCCATTCAGAGGTATGTAAACATTAGGGTGAGGAATTTATGAGTCTACAGTTCAGCTGTGTGGAACATTTCTCAATTTGGATTTTTTTCTTTTTTCTCTTTTGTATGTGTAAATAGATTCCTTGACTTCAAACACAGCTGGGTAGTAGTACCTGGTTGTAGATAGAAAAGAACAACATCTGGAAATAACTACTTCGCCATTAGTCTAATGCCTATAGAAGCACTAAAATAATATTCAAGTTTAAATTCAGAAAGTTGATCCAAATGAATCACCCAGATAATCCTGACTGAAACAAATAACCAGGATAAAAGGTGTAACGAAATACAATGAGGGGACTGCAGTAGGACACTCCAGTTATTGACTGAATATGTAAAATGCTAAAAAAAAAAAAAAAGATTCCTGATCAGTGAAAAATTCTCTGAAAATTAAGGCTGACAATTGGAATTATATTAACAGCTAAAAGATTACCCACACAGGAAATGTCTTTACTTTGCCATGCAATGTAGCCTCTAGTATTGCAGAAGAATGTGGGGAATTTTACCATGACAATAAGGTCATTGTAATTCATTTCTGAAAAATGTCTTATTGTGAATGGTGGGGAAAAAAGGCCTGTGACCAAAGTTCCTTTTAGCCTCCCTTATGAATTTCTCATCTCTGGATATACTGTACATTTTAAGCTTATCTAAGTGGCTTAATGAGACAGAAAATAGCATTTTGAGGATGCATAAGTATGAGCTAGTGGATAGATATTTTGTCATCATCTCTGAGAGAAAAATAATTCTCGAAGCTGCACACTTAAACCTATAGTGACTGCAGAGGATGATGCAGTCCGCTTCATCATTTCATTCCTCAGTGAAGATTAGAAGATAAAAGTTATAAAAAAGATCAATCACTGATTTCAGTGACTTTAGTCTTAACAGTAAAAGTACACAGCAGTACTTTGACTCGTATGTCTTTGGACCCTTAGAATGCAGTTATAACATCTTGGTATAGCTATGGGTTAAAGAGAGTGTCTCTTATATGTCATTTTATTTAGTGTGCTTATTGCTATTGATTTTTGATTCTACATTTTCCTGCACACCAAATGCTTTCCTGTTATTCAACTTATTTCCTGAAATCTATACCAAGAAATTGAGGGGGGAAAAAGCACTGTATGTACTTAACACATATTCCTCAAAGCCATTGGATAATAGGGTCAAGGTGTTGTCATGTGTTGCATGTGCAATGCGCATGAAAATGTCAAAACATGGGGTTACTTATTTTCTTAATATCCCAGGGCAGATGAATGACTAATATGTAAAATGAAACTTCCAATGGAAAAAAAAGTATATTAATGTATGAAAAGGACATAAGACAAACATTTTCTTTACTGTAAAAATTGATTTAAAGTTTTAAAATCTAAATTCTGAACAAACAAAAAGATTTGGTTTTTGTCAAGATGCAGTTTTTTCTCAGAACAACAGCTTAAGATAGTCTAAACCCAATCCCAAATAATTTACAGGTCCTCATTGTGCAACATCCGGTTTCATCATCATCATCATCATCATCATCATCATCATGGCTAGGCTTCGCGAATGAAGATTTGGGAAGGGCACTACCCACGCTTGCTACAAGCATGCTGATGGCTAAAAAGGCCAATGCGAGACAGACAAGTCCGGTCGCAAAAGGCAC
>JAWMRA010000161.1:44738628-44779410 GCA_035584735.1 Pseudotriccus pelzelni | reverse complement strand
GGCACAGCAGAAAGACTCCCCAGGTGATATCGACAAGACGTGATTCTTTCTGCGCTGTCTCTTCTCCTCGAGAGTGAAACATCCAGTTTAAAATTCAAACAAATAATATGTTGCTTATGACAATTTATCATATTTTAAACCAAAACAGATTAGAAAAAAAAAAAAACAAAAAACAAAACAAAACAAAACAAAAAAACCAAAACAGAAAAAAGCCAAAAAACAAAACAAAAATCAAAACCAAAACCAATTAACCAACCATGACCCCAAATCACACACAAAACCAAAAACAAACAAAAATTCAAACAAACAAAAAAATAAAACAAAGAAGAAAACATATTTTGTGAGAGGAGGTTTTCAATTCTGAAAAAGGATATAAAATTATAAGCATCCCTTTCCACATGTGAAGGTAGTGACAATATCCATGGAATGTCTGTTTGCCAATTGTAAGTCAGCTGGAAATTTGCACTGATGCTGAATTTGCAAAACCAGAGAAAGATTTGTCTGTTCATTATGCAGCTAATGCAGCTTCTGGTGAAAATTTGTTGAGGTGTCCATATTTGCTGCTATGACATTTTCTCGGTAGAAAAACTTGGAAAGTGTTACCATTAATTCAGTCCACTATTTACCCACCTAACTACAGCAGGGATATGGTGAAAGGTCTGTCTGTGTGTATCCATTCCACCTAAGGCTGAAGCATAGTAATTTGCTCTAGGTTAAAATTCAGCACAGGATTTAAGATGCAGTTTTCTTTTTGCTCAAGTTTTGAAAGGTCCTCAGTGTCTGTTGAAACTTACCGTTAAGTATGAAAGAACCCTCTTTTCTCTAGATCATTCTCATGAACTGTTAACATCTGTTAATATCTTCTGGTCCTAAGCAATTAGTTGAAGTGTTTAAAGTGTTACTAACTACTTATGTTTTTCAAATTATTTTGTGAGTTTATTTTGAGATATGTCCTATTTATTTATCTATGTATAGGCTAAGAAGTGTGTAAAATGCAACACAAAAAAAATCAGTACTTTGATTTCTATTATGCAGTACAGCTGTTCAATTAATTGGACTCTCCATCTGTGAAAATATTTCTGATTCAGAAATATGTGATCCAAGCACAATGACATTTTAAAATAATGTAGGAAGGCAGAGTATCACTAGTCTCAGTAACAATTAATGTGAAAAAAAGTAACATTCTGTTTCTTTTATCACCTGCCTTAGTGAAGTACAAAGAACTACTCCACAGCTGTATTAAAGAACATGAATAGTGATTTTTACAAAACATGTACGTATCTGAGGGGTTGCTCCTTGTATTTCTGAAAACAAACTCTGTGAAAACCATCCACACAATTTAGAAACAAATACAGCAATCCACTTATTTGTGTTTCCCTATTTATATTGGGATGGAGAAGGAGGATTGTCTATGTTATTTATAGGGTGATGAAAGGAGAATAAAGTATGCCAAAGGAATGGCTACAATTCACAAATTCCTATTAATTCAAATAGCAGTATTATTAGTAGGAAATCTTCATATTGTTCAGGGAAACTTTATGCTCAGTCAGGAAATCTTAGTTTTGCCTGAGTTGATGTGTTTCGTTCTAGGTTTTTGACATGCAACTGAGGAAAGGGTATATTGATATGCTATTTTATTTGTATATTTCTAATTCCCTCCAAAATAAGCCTAAATCATACTCTGGCAATCTACTTGGCATTGAACATTCCAGAAAACAACAAATTATCTTTCTATTAAATAAGGAGAAATTTTGTAATGGTCCAAATTTCTAAATGGAAATCAGAATGGAAATAGCATTTTGCCTTAACCACAGGCTGATGTGTGCTTTTGTTTATCTTTAAAAGTCCCCAACACATAGTTCTAATAGTTTTATAATCTGTCTTTATGAATATCTAATAGAACAAAGTACTATTAACTTCTCTCTTCTCAAGGACTTAATCTAATGGACCAGAAAAGTACCTGACCTAGAGCACTATTTATTGGGCATATCCTTTCTCACTGAGGCTGCTCCTGAACTCCCAAGGCCAAAGCGAAAGATCCTTGTTGAGTTTTCATTTGCCCCTTATGCAGACACAACTTTCATTTACTTTAATGGGAGTTTTGTTTGATCTGATTCCCTGACACTTACATGATGTAGAGGAGTGGATTGCAGAGGAGGTGTTAGTAATGGCCTTTAAAACTGTCAAGAGCTGAAAGGACAGTGACGTTGTCTCAGGGAGAGCTGTTTCGCAGTAGTTATTTTATTTAACGTTCTGTATATCTGTGAGTACATGAACTCTCTTTCACCAGTTTGCACACATGAGAAACTCCTCAGTGGGGTCTGTATTTTCCTCCCTTCTGTTGTGGTGTATGCATCTGTTTTCCCACTTTGTGTTTCCACCTGCGATAGAAAACCAGTGATGTTTTCAGATGATTCAAAATGCCTCAGGACAGCAGTGTCCTCTGTGCTGGACAGTACAATTAGCCTGGCATCTTTAGGTGGGGACTATTTTCCTTGTGCAGTCCCATAATGCTGACCACATATTCAGATTACAGTTCAGTGGTAAATAATACTCAGAGACATTCAATGATTACAGTCCTTCTTGCCCTCAAGAACTAATTATAAAGTCAAATGGAAGGACAAGCATATACCACAGTGTGGAAAACGCAGCATAGCTCGAGACAGGCACAATTAACAAAGTTACTTATTTCTTCTAAAAAAGAAGACAGACAAGTCTACAAGTCTAAGTTACAGAATGACCTATTGAAGGTCTAACATATTCTGTTAAATCTTCAAAAGGAATGAATATTGTGTATGTTAGTGTACCACCCGTATTTCCAGGTACTTGTTCCTTATGATAACCACCTTCCTTTATTCCTATCGCAAGGAGAAACTACAGAGAAGTTTGTGAATATTATCAACATCTTTGTGTCCAGGAAAGGAAAACAACTAATAACTGAGAGAAATAAAATTTATAAATATTGATGCTAATTATTAGTTTAAAGAGAAAATGATACAGTAGCTTTAAGAAAATAATTAAAAAAACCAACCACCACCACCACCAAAACCCAAAAACTTCAGAAACCAAAAGAAAACCTAAGCATGGTTGAGACAGAATTCTTTCCTTGTAAACAATATATTCTCATATGAAGAAATGCTTGGAGCCTCTTTTGTTTAGAAGAAAAAAAGCAGTTAAGAACTCCAAGCAGGAGTCCATCACTACAGAAAGTATAACAGGTTATGACATAAAAGGTCTTTCCTTGATCCTATTTTCTCTAAAAATACAGTAGATTCTTTCATCTGTCCTTGTTGTCTTCAAAGCACTTGTATAAATACTGAGAAACTGATGTCTTTTTGGTCTTATCTATTTCCTTTTATTTTGTGGGGTTTTGTTTGTTTGTTTGTTTCCTTGTTTTCTTTTGGTTTTTGGTTGGTTGGTTGGTTGAGGGGTGTTTTTTTTTTGTTTTTTTTTTTTTTTTGGTACAAGAACCTTATTAAATTCTTGTGAAAGCCTGTGGTAAAGCTGAGGTATAAGAGCGGGCTTCAACTGGCATTGTAAATTACCTGGATTATTTTTGAGCAAATGGCTTGAGCATATTTTCCCAACTGCAGTGTTTAAACCCTTTCCTCTTCAGCTTATATTTGTGTTTTCTTTTAAGCATTTTAACGTCTTAATTATGGGCTAGGAAATCACTATTGTTGTTGTTCTATCATTCTCCTTTGGATTAAAGCAAATCAAGGAACTGTATGTAAAGTTTCTAGTAAAGTGCTGGAACTGGCCATATTTCAAATCTTTAAGCTGTTACAATAAAGCTTTAAATTAACAAAATGTAGAGAATTTTCTCTGTTGTTCTAATTTAAAGGTATTTCTGAAAAAAAAAAGGATTATTTTATTATTTAGAAGAAAAAAGACCACATAATTCAAATGGAAATTATTTATATCTTTCAAGTATGATAGTAAAGGAGGCAACAGCATACTAGTAAAAGCAAGCTTTTTCAGAGCTCAGCATGGCTGCAGGTATTTTATCTGCTTTGATGTCTTTGATAATTTGACAACTGCCTTTAGTATTAGAAAAGGAGACAGTCTAACATCTGTAAGTTAAAACTATCCTGGATGAAAAATGAACAGAACATGATCTTACCACAGTTACACTGGAATGACAAACCTGAAGTTTTGTAATCTACTGTCACACTCCATAAGTATATCTGTTTCAACAGCTACTGAAGGTTCTTTTCCAAAATAGAAATTGATAAAATAACAAGCCATATTTCCATTCTTTGATAAAATTAGCAGCCTTAAAATACACGTTTTTGGGTATATTAGGCTTTGGGTTTGGATTTTAAGTTTCTTCACCCTTGCTTTTGGTCAGGAGGTGATCAGATTGATCACAGTTATTGATTAAACACCAATATTCAGTGTGGTACAACATGAGTGTCAGTATCTCAACATTAGGATCTTGTTATTGTGAACGACAAGAAGTGGGGGAGAAAAGGAAATTATGCTTTACTGTGTCTTAGTATGACTCACACACAAGGACAACAGGGAATCCAGCATGCCTACTGTGGCTACAAACACAAGATAATTTCTTGCTTATGTCAAGATTTTGGCACTTCAAATGAAGACTTATAACAAAATCATGTGTTTAAGGACTGCAGCAAGTGTATATCTCATCAGATTTGTTTTCTCCTATAAATGCAGTTCAGATGAAATGAAAGGATTTCAAAAATTTCTGTGATTCCTGGACTATTGACATCCTAATTAAAGCTACTTTTCTGTGTGGGTTGCCAGAGTTCTGAAAGCCTGAAGAAGGGGGTATCATTTCCTCAGTAAATACATATTAAACTCATATTTCCTGGAAGTGTCAATCTAACTTGCAGACACAAGTTAAAACGCAGACATAATATTTTCCAAGAAATTCCAAACAGTGAGAAGATGTCAGAGCTATGATTGTCTGTGTGGGTCATCTGCAGAGATCACATGGTACAAGTCTATGTCTATAACTAGACAGTTATTGCAGGACTCCACAGAGGAAGTTTTAGGTGACCAGGAAAACGCTACATACATTAATTAAAATTGTAAGAATATATAATGTCCTTCCTACTTGGTCAAACCAGCAACCAATCCCACCTACCATCAACACTGGCGGCAGGAGGTGTTTAGGGAGAGAACATGAATCTGGTTGCTTTTTACAGTCCAAACTCAGTCAATAGCCACAGCTGTTGTTAAATGGTCCTCTGTTGATGAGACATTTTAGTAAATTAACATCCAACCCTTTTTGAACTTACTGACTCCATCTACAACATCCCAGGGCAGCAAGCTCTGTAAATTTACTACCTACTGTTCTAAGAAGGACTGTCTGAAAACAACCTCTTGAAATAACTGCTTCAAAATAACCTCCTTCTAGTTTGAAGAATGTTTATTTCTAATATCGCAGTTTGCTAAACAACAGCTTCATATTATTGTTCAGAATTACTAATATTTCCACTCAGTGTTCTTCACCCCAAAAGAGATTAGTAGCAGCTACAGATTTGCAGATTCATTGGCAATTTCTTCTCCAGGTCTCTAAAATGGTGAAAAGAAGTGGTTCCAGTTCCTACCGTATGGGAGCCCACTGAATATTCTTTACAATTCTACAAAGCAACTGTTAAATCCAATCCTAGCCTAGCCTAGCCTAGCCTAGCCTATCCTGTCCTATCTGTCATTTAACCTTCAGTGCTTAAAGGAAACTTTTTGCAAGCCTATAATAATTTTGTTTCATTAACTGCTGTTGGTGAACCTTTTTGAAAATCCAAGTACATGGGATCCACTCTGTCTTGTTTATACTGATGCTTGAGTTTGGATTGGCAGGAAGCTGAACATGAGCCAGCAGTGTGCCCAGGTGGGCAAGAAGGCCAATGGTATCCTGGTCTGGGTCAGGAACAGTGTAGCCAGCAGGAGCAGGGAAGTGATTCTTCCCCTATACTCTGACCGCAAGTTTCCACAGTTCCTAAATAAACCTACTTTTTTTTCAGTCCTCCTGTTGACTTCTCCACATATCAAAACTCTAGTCTTCTATCTGTATGTAGAATTAAATAGAATTCCAAAGCTGAAGAAGAGCTCTCCAACTAAAAACTGAGGGAAAGACAATGAAGGCAATTGAGGTTGAAAGTGGGCAAAACAAAAGATTGTCATCTTAACAAAAATGAAAGTTTCTTGAGTCACTGAACTTCCATAGTGACCTTCAGTGCAGTAAGTATGAATCAGAGAAATATCCGTGACAAGCTGATATTATACATAGCATGGAAGACCTAACTAGATTATTATAAACCCAAGAGTTTTAAGAATATCCGAGATGAGAACAATGGTTATGTATCTTTTCAATAGACAATGTTTTTTAGTTTGTTTGTGGGGTTTTTTTATAAATCATTCCTTTGAAGTTCATATTTACAATCTTTGTTTAGCAATGCCCTCAATTCCAAAACTATGTGATGTGGAAAATATTTTTCTGGAAATGCTAAAAAATTATTCTACCAACTTCCTGCCTTTTACAGTCATCAGTACATTTTCTTTTCCAGCCCTTAAGGGATATAGTTTTATGAAACAAATTTACTTCAAGCCATACACTGTTTCAAAACTCACTTTTAAAAGACAGTCTTAAGTAGAAGATTATAAAAAATAATAAAATAATAATAATAAAAATATGAAAACCGTAACGAGTTCTTGTTTGTTCTGTGGAAAGATAAAAAGGCAGACAACTTCTCAATATTGCATGGGCGAAGGTAGGAAGGGGAGAAGAAATATATTTTTAGACCTGGGAATGATTTTACTTGACTGGCATGTAAAATACAGTCGAAGCGCTGAGGAACTTAATAAGCTACAAGTACAAGGAATTGAAGTGATTTCTGTGTTCTGACACATCTCTAACAAAAATTATATGTTCCTCCTTATATAAGCAGGAATCTGAAGAAAGCTGTTGTCTAAGGAAACTGGAAAAATCCAGCTATTTCACTGCTCTTGTTGGAAGTGATGGTTTTATTACCATTTGTAAGTAGAAAGAGAATTCATCATCACACTGTCCCCATATCAAAGTATACATAGCAGTTGTTCTCGAGACAGTCAATATAAATATTACAGTTGTTTATCATCCCCTCCAAAACTGGGTCAATGCATTTTCTTTTTTTCAGGTACCATCAGTTGCAAATTTGCAACTTGTTTCTTCTCTTTCAAGACAAAAAACATTTACTTTAGTGTACTATAAATTTTGTCTTTCACAGGACCACATCTTTTGCTAAGTATTTTGTATGTCTGTATTAACCCTTGAAACTCTTTTTTCTTGATTCTTTTGAGCTATCTCAGTCCAACTTGCCACAGAGGAAATAGTAGGTTCCTAAGAAGTTAAGTTCCTAAGAAGTAAAGTAGAATACGATTATTTAGTAAATAAAGTTTTTTCTAAAATCACTTTAGTCCTGAAGCAATCATCACTGCCTTCCTCAAAAATGCTCAAGTAAAGATTCCTTTTAGAACACAGCCCTGCAACACAAAAGCAAATTTTTATGTGTGAATATTTGCAATTTTCAGTGCAAGCAGTGAGTTGTGCATACTGAAATAAACCACCAGGTGCCATCAGGTATGTTCACCATACTCATCCAAACTGCATGTGTCTGAGATTTATAGTGATGGAAACCAAGCTTTCAAATGCATTAATATGAAGATGATGGTATTTTATTTTTATTACAAAGGCTTTTTCTGATCTGAGAAAATGGTTTCACACCATGAACCAAACTGAACTTGAAATCTTATGTGAAGATTGAACTGTTCAGAAAAGGTTTCTGTTGCTTTCAAGACAGCACCACAGTGGAATATATATCAGATTGAAAGCCAATGCAGTCCTGTCTAAGGAAGAGATATTTAAACTCTGTTTTTTTTGGCTAGGGTTGAGAATGCTAAAAAAAGTATAACAGGCTCTATGCTATAATTCTATGTGAATACGAATATAAATGATGTCCCAGACAAGGTTTTCAGTCACTGATACTAATCTTTTACTTTTGTAGGCACTTTTGGACTGGCTGTCCACATGAGGAAAACTGCCATGTATCTGTATCCACTAACACAGACATTTTTGAACTTTATTGATTTTTTTAAAGTAAATCAGTGTGGATGTACCAAAAGTTACTGTAGTTTTCTTTAGCATTTTAAATATGGATTTAGCCTAGAGTAATGTTCATTACACTATGATGTTTTCACCCTGGAGTGTAAAGGATGCAGAATGGGGCTGACAATTGCACTCAAAGGTCTAGTATGATCCAGCAGTCCAACCGAGATAGGAGTTGCAACACACTTTCCCGGACCACAGATAAGTCTAGAGGGGAAGCACATTCGATTTATGAAATTTGCATTTAATGGAGTTACCTTTTAAAAAAATATTGGCACTCAAAATCAAGACAAATAACATCGAGGTGTGATGATCCACCCTTAAGTGGAAGGAAAGAGATTTGGATTTCACTGTTAGTTTTTAAAGCTGAGTTTTACATGACAACACAAGACGCCTCACAGCCTTGCTCCACTGGGTTCTTTCCTTGACAAAAATAGTATCTCCTCCCAGTCTTCCAGGTGGTTAAGAAACAACACAAATAAGATATGTACAGTGATCCACTGATGCAACTCCCATTCAATATTATCAGTGTTTTCAATCTAATTCCTTGTCAGACAGCAGGGGTGCTAAGAAGGTGTAAGTGCTGCCGTGATAATGACCGCAGATTCTCCCACCCTTATTCAGTATTTCACCATAAGCAATATAAGTGATTTTTATTTAACAAGGTAATTCAGAGCCAACAAGTGACAGATTACAGCTTTTTTACTATTTTTCTCATCTCATATTTGCATAAATTAGCTTCTAGTTCTGACAGGTTACGAGCTGACTGGGACCAACATGTCTACATGTCACTCAGGTATAAAGAGAGGAAATAAAAGTTCCATCACTACTGCTGCGGTCGTTATTTTATTATTGTTGTGTTTAATTTAAATCAAAAAAGCCACTTGTCATTGCACAGATTCCAATCAGCCCATCATTGATTGCTCCCACCATTCATTCTTCTTCAGCCAATAAAGGCAAAGAAGCTTTGATTTCATGGGGTCCTTATTTTCACAGGTTGGTATATCCAAATTCTTCTATTTGTTTATTCAGATGCTGTTTCCTTGGAAACAGAAGCCCACATACTTCACACAGTTTAATGTCTGTTCTATAAATATAGAAAAAAAAATGCAAACAAGCACTATTTAATGATTGGTTGATATTTAAATATATATAATTACTTGAGTAGTTATTTTCTTATTTATGTCCCATAATCTGCATTTTCAAGAACCATTTAAAAGACCACAAAAGAAGAGATATAGTCACAAATCGGCCCAGCTAGTTTTGTTTGCAGAAAATTCATCCCTGAAATCAATATTACAAGAGTCAAATTTACTGCTGAGGTCCTGAAGATAACTTAACATTGAGTGAGTGTGTGGGAGTGCAGGACACAGGAGATGAAAAGGAGTTTCAGAGCTGTTATCCATTATTTTGCTCCCAGAAGAGAACTTCTGTCCCAGAAATAATGTTTACCTTTAATTTAACTGTTAGGCAACATACAGGGTGCCCTAGATGTTGATTCATGTTACAAATTACGTACAAATGCCAGGAGGACCAAACTGCCGTGTACACTTTATCTTTTATGGCCAAGTAAATATCAACTGTGTTGTTGGATAATTTTAGCAAGTGTTTCTCTTTTTCTGCACAAGAAATTTTAAAAAGGATATGAACATTAAAAAAAAAAAGCTCTATTATTTCATTCTTCCATGTTTCTATTGTAATGAGGAGATTGAACTGTTTCTTTATCATTGGCCTGCTACAAAATAATTTCAATCAGTTTATATATTATTTTAACTGAATGAAAAAAGTTTTACACTTAATCTGTATAATTTTAATTTTAGGATCATTCTCCTATGTCTTTTTGGTTTGGGTTATGTGGTCATCCCTTCCCCCCCACCCAGTACTTTTTTATTTTTTCCCCAAAAAAAGGTTTTATGAATAAAACCCCATATCTCTTCTTCCCCAAAGCTGGTTCCCCAAACAGTACAGCTGCAATACAAGGACAACACCATAGCTCATTATTAGAAATCTGAGTGCAGATGTAGGGGAGCAATTCTATGTCATATGCATAATATGTCTGAACTAAGCAAACAAAAGATAGGTTTACTTTATGTGTATAAAGGGTGTTTGCTCAATAAAGATGATTTCTTACTATAATATCAAACTTTTTCCTAATGTTTATGAAGTCCACCCTTCCATGTCTACCTGCCTTGAATGCTTCCTCTAGAATTTGAAATAGAAGTAACTTCCCCACCAAAACAAACCTGGTAAAAAAACACTCATGTCAATCAAAACATCCTCTGCCAGATCCTTGACTTGAAACACAGAAAGACAACACAAATCCAGTATGTAATTTCTATTTCTTTCTTATTTTTTTTTCCTGGGGTTTTGTTGTTTTTTTGGTTATTTTTCCCCCTTCAGAATAAAGGCTATCTTTTATCTTTCCTCTTAACACTAGAAGGTGTTAATCCAGCAGCAAACCAGACTTGCAGGATCTATGCTGTAAATTTTAGAAATTTGATGACAGATAAAAGAGAAGGTTGGACTAAAGATAAAAGTAACTCACCCTAGTAATAGTGGAATATAGAGCATTTTATTACCCATCATAGGTCACTGTTCCAGTCCAGGGTAGGGGTGTCCCCAGAATACTACCTTGTGAGAGTTGTTTTATGATCTATATAAAATGAGTTGCTAAGCTCACTGCATTTTCCTGTTGCCAAATATATGAATACACATTTCGATATAATCTAGCACTACTTTGACAAGTCTTACCTGAGACTCCAAGAAAAGAATGTGAAATATTGTCCTGTTTTCAGCAGGGATAGAGCTAATTTTCTTCCTGGTAGCTAGTACAAGGCTGCGTTTTGGATTCTGTGCGAGAATTATGTTGATAATGATGTTTTAGTTGTTGCTCTCCAGAGCTTACCTTATGTCAAGGACTATTCAGTTTCCCCAGCTCTGACAGTGAGCCGGTACACAAAAAGCCAGGAGGGAGCAAAACCAGGACAGCTGACCTAAACTGGGCAAAGAGATATTCCATTGAGCATCATGCTCCGTACACAAACTGGGGGAGTGGCCAGGAGGGGCCAATCACTGCTGGAGGATTGGCTGGGTATTAGTCAGTGGTGGTGAGCAATGGTACTTTGCGTTACTTGGTTTTTTTCTTGAGTTTTTCCTTGAGTGAGGAAGAATGTATCTTCCAGATAAGAGCTGAAATAAATAGGTGAAGAAGCTGGAATGAGGGGACCTTATACTGATTTTGTTCAGTGATGACTTTGCTCGCTAGAACTGTCTAGAATTCTTGATAGCAAATTTCTCACTGAATTTAATTTAGTTTAAAAGTAATTTCAAGAAATTGTGCTTTTTTCTCAGTAAGTGATTTAATTGTATTGTTTGGGAGGAGGGAAAGTTGGGGTGGGAGATACTGTTAGTCAACTTTTAAAACATATTTCTTTCCAAGTGAGCAATAAAGCAGCCAGATGATACCTATTTTGTCAGGGTGAAAATTAAGTAGTAGCCAGAAGAAAATGCTGAATGATTTTGCACCTCCAGTCCTCAAAAGTGAACACCTATTCTTAGGAATATATTGTGCCTGAAACACTCAGCAGGGCAATTGAATTCTTAACAATTAATTAAGCGTTTAATTATATAATCATACATGTGTCAATGATGCCAATCTAGGATGATTTCAGAGACAGACAAACTCAAAGTTCTACAGCTGGTTCATAATTTTCATAATAATTTTTAACATGACAGCAGTCTAAGGCCCAGGTTTCCTAGCAATATGTAAAGAAGGTAAAATCTTGCCCATGAAGAACCTGCATAATTTTTCCTCATTTGAAAGCACATGTGTATAATATTTGACACTAAAATCCCTGTTAGCACAATTAAATCTAGGCTTGTGTTGAGAAACAGCTCTGCCTTTGCAAACCTGGCAAGGATGCACTTTTTACATCGCACAGCTGTGTACTGTTGAGTTGCATCGAGATGTGGCAAAAAGAGAAGATTCAACAACACAGAACTATTTTACTTGCTTTGTGGCTGAAAAATAATTGTGGAGAGGCCAAATCCTGAAATATCGTGCAACTCACACAACAGTAAACAATGTTTTAGCTGCACAAGTCTCAAATTACTTAAAATAAAATAAATATGTCACAAAAGAGGAAACATTTGGTCCTGGAAATCTCTACATTTTTTAGATCATAGTAGACTCTACATGGAGAATATTTGAGACTGCAGACAAGGGTCATGAAGATGAGCGAGGACCTGAAGCAGCCCCAGTATGAGGCAAGTCGGAAAGAACTGGAATTGTTCAACTTTAGAAAAAGTATTTTTCTGTTATTTGAACATTTTTCTTGGTTTTTTTTTTTTTCTGTAAGGGTCAAACACTGGAAAAAGTCAACCTGAGAGGTTGTAGAATCTCTGTCCTTGGAGGTATTCAAAAATCAACTTGTTGTGGCCCCTCAAAATGTTCTGTAGCTGACTGTGCTTTGAGTAAGGGGAGTTGACTAGGTAACATCCAGAGACATCTTCCAATCTCAGTCATTTTGTGATTCTGTGAATTTTTGTGTGGTAGCTCTAACCACTGCACTAATATACCAAAGCAATAAGAGAAGAAAAGGGAAATCATTATCTTCTTTTTTTTTTCCCAGAAATGATAAATGGAATAATTCTATAGAAACTGATGTCCTGTGAATTAGTTAGCCTTGCTCTACCCTTATCTCACGTGACAAAACACCTAATTTGACTATACTGAGGTCTGAGTTTAGGGAATAGCCTAGTCCTGTTCCAGAAGAGATATTTGCTCATAAAAACAGAAATAGTGCTTTAGACAATTGGATGATTTTTGGCAAAAGGCAGACATCTATAGTTTTAGAGTTAGTGTGCATATATGAGTGGAATTCAGAATCCTGCTAAATCCAGGACCTATGCTGTTAAGGCATAACCACTAAAATTCTAGATGCTAACTTCTCAGTTCTTTTAGGAATCTGATCTTAAGGTACCTGAACACAGGTTACTTTAAATGCTCCGACTTTTAGGTGTCCCTCATGTACATACTCGCTGCTCTCCTGGGTAACCTAACTGAAGGGCTCTGCCTCTGTTTTTGTGTCCTACTAAATGGGTAGTTCCTACACAGAAGTAAAAGGCAAGTCCTAACTCCCATTATCCTATTCAAACTCACAAGCAAAAGCTCATAACCTTGCACAAACTATTACACAGGTGTGACATCAAACCTCTGCATGAACATATACATATATGCATACGCACTGTGTGAGTTTAAAATAGCTATAGTAGTTACAAGACAAAAAAAATCTTGTGTAGGTGTGTGTGCATGCAAATGTAATTTCTCAGCCACATTTGATAGCAGCTTTATATGCCCAGAAAAAAAAAAAAAGCAGAAAAAAATCCCCCAAATCCTCATTTGTTTACCAAATTTTGTGAAATGCCAGGCTCCTTTAATGAATACTGCATGCCAGATTGAGGCAGAAATATCAGCTAGCCAGCATAAATGGAAAACAAAATTATACTATTTCATCATAACCCTGCCAAGGTCTAACACTGCAACAATACTTTTACATTTTATGACCACTGGGTCTGCAATTTTTAAGTGTGACAACTCTTTAAGTGCATGGTCTAACTTAAATGCAAACATTCTCCCTTTCCATTCCCTATCCTTTTTCAGCACTGCTCATATGTCTGAATAGTCTGAGCAGGCAAATGAATAGTAACCTGTTAATGGACAGTCCATTATTTTGGTTTAGGTTTTGGAATTTATAGTTTATTTTTGAAAAGATAAAAAAGATAAAAAGATTAAAAAAAATTTTAAAAATATTTAAAAAAAAATTCAAAATATTTTTCTGGAAACTGAAAAAAAAAGATAGAATGAACACAGGAAGAAGTTTCCTGATATTGCCACTTCTAACCCAATGGCAATTGAAAGAAGGTTGCAGAATTTCTCTTTGAAATTGCCATATGCAATTTTCTGAAGAGAAAGCAAGCTGTCCAGACTCACAGGAAAGAGACATGTTGATTTGCCATTTGGAAACAAAACGAACAAACATAAGGGATATCGCTTTAGTATTTTGTCCTTCAAAACAAAAAAGAGAATATGCATGTTTCAACACAATGATATGGCTGTCACAAACGTAATGTTATCAACCTCTTTCGGTAATAGGATCATGAAAAGTACTGGAAAGGAGGAAGAAGGAATTGTAAAAATAAGCCATGACTTTACTATGAAATATTTTGATCGGTGATCAGTTGGGCAGTGTGTTCTCAAAGGGTTGGGGTTTTGTTTTTGTTTTTGTTTTTTGTTTTTAAATTTTCTTTTTGTTTTGTTTTGTTTTCTTTTTTTCTTTTTTTTTTTCTTTTCTGCTGTCTCTGAATACTCAGAAACTTGCATGACAACCAAATGGCAAGCAAAAACTGCTGAGGTAACTGAAGGAAAGACCAGTGCTAAATTGAAAGGAATGGTTCAATTTCAATTTTGTTTTGGATTCTGCCAATCCATCTGTAAGAAGACGAAGTAAAAAAACCTGTTACTAAACTATCTAAACAGCTCAAAGAAAAATAGTTATTAATAGCAGCCTAACGCAAATGAAGAACTGGTGACACTAACTCCAGGTCTGCTAATAGTGCTTTGTAATTCATAACATATTTTGCTCCTCCTCTTCATATGTGGTTGCTCTGGCAAAGTCATGAAATCATTTTAAATCCAGGCTTTGTAATTTGAAACTTAGTTTTCATCATACTTAAGAATTTCAATGTATACTGTTCAAACATGCAGATTATATTAAGAGTGGGCCAGTCTGTGTATCCACCAAAACCAATGAACATTACTACTGCTATTCATTCTCTTATTTTGATGTAATTTGAAGTGTCTGCCTCTGGCTCCAGGCGTTTTTAGAGTAATTAAAATGTGCAATCATGAACATGGAAATTCACACAAAGCATATAGACTATGTTGAAGTCTAGTTAAAAAACTCTGACTATTTCTGCATAGTGATACTTCCCATCTGAATATTTGAGATGCTCAGTGCCACATTATGTCTAATACTTCTGTGAAATTAAGAAAAGAATCCAACTGATTTCATAAGGCTTTGAATTGTATTCCACACGTGTGTATAAAAATTATTTTTATGTCTTCTGCAATATAATGTAAATAGGCTAGGCTGAATCATACCAACAGGAGAACAGAAAATAGGAGTTAAAATATGCACCATCAAAGCCCCTTAATTTCAAACTAACTATTTTTCATTTGAAACATTTCCAGTGATCATATCTTCCCTTGTTTACTTACAGAAGTGTTGATTTAGTAAGACAAGAGGGCATGGTCCCAAGCTCTGCCAGGGGAGCTTTAGGTTAGATGTTAGGAAGAAATTCTTTACAGAGAGGATGATCAGGTGTTGGAATGGGCTGCCCAGGGAGCTGGTGGATTCTCCATACCCAGAGGTATTTAAGAAGAGACTGGATGTGGAACTCAGTGCTATGGTCTAGTAACTGTGGTGGTAGTAAATCAAGGGTTGGACTTGATGATCTCAGAGGCCCTTTCTAACCCATCTGATTCTATGACTCCGTGATTTACAAAACTGTGTCCTAAGATTTTAGAACTTTATAAATTAAATCAATTACAACTATAGCTGTGTGATGCACCTTTCCAAACAAAAATTATCTGAAAATTTTTCAAAAGCTTCTATGTTGCAGCAACTTGTTTGCTACTGTGCTTGTGTAACCACAAACGTGCATTTGTTATCATGGAAGTGATATCTCAGATGCCTCAGGATCTTTGAGACGTCCACACAAACTGAGTGATACTGTTTAACCGAGGTTTTCTCTTGTGGCTTCTGGGCTAGATACTCCTCAGTTTATTTCCAATAAACTTCAGCCAAATGGAGACTTTATCTTGGCTGAATTTATACTAGTAATTTAAGCGTGACATGGACTTTTCTACAGCATGAGGTACAAAGTGACTGTGCTAAGCTGGTATTTTATTTTGCAGTCTGCCACCTCATAAAACGGTAGAAACACCCAAACTCTGCTGGGAATGGCTGATATCCAGTCTATGTTTGGGACAGAACTACCTGCCTTGAGCCAAAATTTTGATAGGAAACACTCTAATGATTCATGGGTACAAAGAATTGACTTCCATGTTTAAGTTTACTGCCTGCCTCTCAGTTGTCTCAGAGATGTCTACCATGGGTTCAGGGCACTGCAAATGTCAGCAGCTCTCTACAGACCTGCAAAGGGATTCTTTCCAAGGGGGCAGGGCAGGGACTGACAGCCAGGGCCCATGCCACCACTCCAGCCAGGAGCAGGGCAGCTGGCACAGCCCAGCCCCAGGCATCGGGCACCTCCCTGGAGGTGGAAATGGGCCAGGGACAGTATAGATTGTGCGTCCCTGGGTAGGCCTGGCTTGGCAGGGCTCATGGCTGGACAGAGCAGGGCTGTGGGGAGCAACAGACTGGCTCTGCTGTGTGTTGCTGGGGTAGGGACTGATGGCCTGACTGACTGGGAGCCAACACTGAATCCTGAGCTGTAGG
Source organism: Pseudotriccus pelzelni (assembly GCA_035584735.1). Lineage (NCBI taxonomy): Eukaryota > Metazoa > Chordata > Aves > Passeriformes > Tyrannidae > Pseudotriccus > Pseudotriccus pelzelni. Next base: position 44,762,778 of record JAWMRA010000161.1, on the reverse strand, counting down.
CAGGATGGGAAGTCACAGGAGAGGTCACACAGGGGCAGCCAGGCTTGTCAGGGGGCTGACAGCAGCCTCCTCATCTTTACAGACTTATAGAGGCTCTAAAAGAGCCACCTACAGGGTCTGTGACTTCACAGGAACAGTACCAGCTCTCAGGAGGGAGACTGCTGAGCAGCTCCTTTATAAGGAGGAGAAATAAGTTTACCAAGGCCAAAAGGGAGACCTTTTATTGTAAATAGGTCTGTTAGAGGGCCTGTAAGAGGTATGTTGAAAGTTGAGAATTCAGCTGATTTGACTTCATGGCGAAGTCTGAATTCAGGACAAGACAGTCCTGGAGGTGAGGACTGATGGCAATCAGCAGAGCCCTTTTAATGTCCCCAAGCTTTAACACAGCCCTGCCTTTATACAGTCAGCACTAATTTGCTGTCACTGTCAGAGCCAAAAATATTTGATACACTAATATTAAAAAGAACATTCCACCACACCAGAAAACCATTTGCTTTCGGGGCTAACGCTGATAAATTTACTGTGAAACGTCCCTAGCATACTGTTCAGTACAGTATGCTGCTTGGTTTCCAAAGGCCTGCCTAATGGGGACATGTGCCCCATCTTGCTTTTTACTTCCAGCACCCAGCTGTATAGAGGCAGAAATTTAAAATTAAAAATAACCTTTCAGCTGATTCCTTGCATAATTGCTATCTTGTTTTGTTAATACTGTAGCTGAGTTATAACTTGCACAAGCCCTGGAGATTTGTGTGCTGGTTTATCAGCCTGAATTAGCACTGACATGCTCTTCAGTCAAGTGAGTAACTAAATCCTGTGGCCTTGAGTGAGCCTGGCAGTATTTGCATAGAAAATCAGAGGGAGATTAGGGAGAATGAATATATGCTGTCTCCATAAATAGATGCAATTATGAAAATTTTGTGCATCTCAAAATACTACTGAATTTCATTGAATGACTGTGGCTGACATACCAGCAATGCTTTGCAAAAGCAATATAATAAAATAGGTTCAAGACAGCCAAACCTCTGCTGCAATACCAGGCAGCCTTCCACTGTGGTTATTGGAAGTGCATGTCTCTCTGGACTATCATTCATGCATGAATACAAGCAGACTCATTATTTTGCATTCACAACCTGGTGAAATTAGAACTTTACATTTTTGTGGAACATATCTGTATACAGAGTAAAATTCTCATTTCCCCAGGCTATAGGGTATTTACTAATTACTTTTTTTTCCCTTAGAAAGGAGTAGTTAATTTTGTAATGTTTTCATCCTGGTTATCACAAATGCTGATGATGTCAGAATGTCCTGGTAGGTTTTTTTCTCCTGTTCATTATGAAAGATTAGGAAAAAAATCCTTCAGGTTAAGGATGTATTTATTAATTTCATTGTTAATAATCTTTTGAATGAGGCTTGTCATCACTAGACAGAAATGGATGTGTTCCATATGGTTTCAGCCAGTATTCGATGCTTTACAAGAAACTGCAAGAAGCCTCATAAAGAAGAACTACTGAATTAATTCCCCTTAAGGTAAGTATCTGGTGACAGTTTTAAGCTTTTTTTCCCCCTCGTGCTCCAATATGTCAGGTTTTATTGAATCCCTAATTTTGCTTAATGTAACTGAGGATATTTTGAAGTCTGAGAATCAGTTAAGTAAGTTATATCCATAAATCTGGAGCTCCACAATGAATAGAAGCATTGTCCTCAGAGCCCTTGAGTGCTTTTACAATAATATTTCTGTTTAAGTTCTGATTAACCCAACTCTTCATGTTCCTTGAGCTTCTGAGAGCTTCTCTCACTTGAGGAGCAGATGGCTTTGATTAGATGGCCCAAGACTTTATCCTTTAATCACCTGCCTCACCCAATTTGAGGAGGGGTAGGAGGAGAAAGGGTAGACATATGAGAAATCTCCTTTCTGCTTCTCTGTCTTTCCAGTTCTCTGCAAGGCATCTGCTAAGACCTCATTCATCACTGTGAAAGCTGCGAACGGATAGCTGTGTAATACCCCAAGGTCTTGTCTGCTGTGGTGGTGTAGTGCCTAACCTCTCCCCTGTAAAAGGAAAGGCTACATGTACTTTTGTCAACCTGTCAGCAACCACTTTTCTCTCAGTACTGTTTGCTCAGACCTCTTCCCCCAGCCCGACAATGTCAGCTTTCTGAAAATGTTTCATTTTGAAGAAAACCCCAGATGTGGTTCTCATGAGCATGTATTCATTTCATTCTTCAATGCACAGCCATATGTGAAAGATGTATTTGTCTGCATATGTGTTTGTGTATATGTGTACATCTGTGTATTTCAAAATATGAAGAAGGAGTGGATATTGTGGGTCCTTTGGGTATAAAAAATATCAGTGCTGGCCACTAAATTTAACTTTTTTACCACAGTTTTAAGTGAGCCTGTAATAAAATCACAACCTTCCTTCTCTGTTTTTACTTCAATGAAAAGTAGTCCACAGAATCCTCCAGAACTAAGGTATGATATTCTCCTTGGGCTGCTGAAGAGTGGCAAGTTAATTCTTTCCAGAAGATTTTTCCAATATTCTACTACTGTTTCCTCCTGGATGTAAATTTAGAATTCTTATACTAACTCACATTCAACATTAATCACAGTTTTCCAGGGAAAAGCACCAAGACTGATGGCTGATTAAAATAGATGTCTAAAAGCTTCTTTGATTTGAGGCCAAATTACAACTCGCTTACTTTTTAGCTGGTTTTTATTCAGACAAGTTTCTCTTTAAGCCATGGTGTTTCTTTAATTCTGTCAAAGCCAGCATTATTCTCATCAGAATTTAGATCAACTGTGAAAGAATAAAGTCTTGCAAAATTTCAATACTTACATAAAGTATTTTATAAATAAATAAAAATTTTATATATAACTACAATGTGATAAATTTCATAGGATCAAACAGAAATTTGAATATAAATAGCATTTAAGAATAAATAATTAACCTTAAAAGTTCCTAAGCATTGCTCAGATGTTTAATTGTATTGACTGTAAAGGTTGTATTCGACTCACATTGATGTAAGAGATTTTAAATAAAAATGGTAAGGAGTCATCCAAAATTGAATCCCAAATGCTTCTTAATGTCATGGGAACATGTGTGCTTAAACCACGTACCAAACTTTCTGTCTGCATTATACTGACTTGTTCTAGAATATATCAGCCATTAAATTTGGGAAGAAGAGAATTTAAATTTATAATGTGAGCGTAAAGAGTAAATCCTCTTTTTTTTTTTTTTACCCTACAATTCTAAGCACATCTTTAAAGGGAACAAAGTACTGTGGATGCATGACAAAGCTATGTTTAATAGCAAAAAGACAAGTGCAATATCTGATTCATATAATGTGAAAGGATACTTCCCTTCGAGACAGTTTACTCCTCAAGCTATCAATGAGCCTTTTTCACGTGATATGTCTGCCAGAGCAGCTCAGCTTCACCATCTCTTGGTAGACACACTCACAAGATGATACATTTGTACCCCACAGGTGTTAATAAAATCATAGAATTATAGAATGGTTAGGGTTGGAAGGGACCTGAAGATCATCTGGTACCAACACCCCTGACATGGGCATCAGACCAGGTTGTTCCAAGCCCCATCCACTTGAACACTTCCAGGGGTGGTGCATCCTGGTGGCACATATTAATATTCACCAGAGTTTCTAAGTGAAACTTTGAAGAACTTCACTAAACTTGTCTGAGAGTTCATAGCCCACAGTTGCTCTGTTACCTGGATATACTGCATATCCTTTCCTCATTACCCTCCCTTTGAGGGTATTGAACTTTGAAATTGATTTAAAACTCTTTTATACTTCAACTGAAAATAACCCCCATGTGCTCCCAGTTCTGCCCTCAGAGCACTGGAATTTCTTTAATGATTTTGCTTTTATAGGAATTGAATTTTCAAGATCTGGTGCAAGGTGAATACTTCAATATATGTCATGGAGTTTGCTTTTGAGTGTCCTGTGCTCTCTGTTCAAATGGCTATCACTGGTCAACACTATAGATGGTCAAGTTGCTGGGATTTTGCTGGTATTTTGAAGGAAGAAGGGGAAAAATAATCTCTCTTATTGGTCTGAGAAAGGAATTCAAAAAGACTTACCTTTTTTTCCTACTGCTCCTATCAAGTTTCTAGGTGGCTGGGGACAAGTGATTTTAATAATTTTGCCTCAGTATCTCACTCTAAAACAGAGCTGCTGATTCTGGCAATTCTGCAACAATTCATAATTAGGTAATATCATAAATAATTTTATTAACATTACAAAGTGAGTAACTGTTTTTCATATTCCTATAAGATCTATGAATCTTGTAATATCTCCAAGAAAGAATTGAATGAAAATAATAATCTTTTGCCAAAACTTAGCTCTATCCAATATTTGTCTATACTTGTTCTTCATAGAATATATAGGAAATGTGATCTAAATTTACATGAGTATGAAATCCTTGTGAGGCGGGATAGGAAAAGAATATTTCAGCTTCTGATGGGTAGGACCAATAAGTAGACAAGAAGATGAGCTAAATAATCACCATGCAAGGGAAGGTGAACTTCTGCTTACTGATAAGTGGAGATATGACAGCATCTCACAGGACAGCTAAAGCAGCAGTCACCAGTGAGATAATACAGAGGACCTGGGACTTTCCAAACAACTTGAGAGATGATGCTTTGTTTACATTTTGTGTGAGAAATCAGACCTCCAACTACTCAGAACTGATAATATGTGGAATGTCTGGGGTGTACCCAGACCCTGGGCTACTTTTCAGAATGCCAGATTTTCCCACCCTGAATCCCACCTGCAAATTTCTCCCTTAGCTTTCATTTATCTGGACGGTTAGCAAAGAATGCTGTTCTCTGGATTTAAACAGTAGTGACAAAATCCAGCTTTTGCTCATACGTATCTGCAGGGTTGTATGCAAACAGGACTTTCACCGTTTCCATACAGACTCATCTCTGACAAATAGGTTTTGTATGTTGAAGCTAATCTGACTTCTGTGTTTCTGCAGAGCACTGAGAAATATTCAGTGTTGTAAGTGCAAACGAAAACTGCTGCCTATTTCACATCCTCTGCAATGCAAGGCAAGACCAATGGTGTTGAAAATGGCAGTACATATGCTATGACTGAATTTTCAACTGCCTTTGCTTAATTCTACATAATTGGGACTTGCTTTAGATAGAAGCTTGCAAGTATTCTTTATGAGAAATAGAAACAGATAAAGAGCTAGTGTAAGAAACAGAAAGCAGATAATTCTAGTAAGAAAAACATGTCCACTCTGGGGGAAGAGTTAAGTGTGTCCCACAGGAATTAAGACAGATCTCTACTGCCTTTTATCCACATAAGCGGTCTGGACAGTAGGATCAAATTTAAGTAGCTACATTTGCTGATGCTGACGGGAGAGCAGCAAACATAGACAGCTGCTAGAGGAACGTTGTGGGTAGAAATGAACTTTAGCTCTGGGCTGAAGACTGATATGCTATATTTACCAGTTTCAATCAGCCTGATTCTAATCTTACAATGGTTTCACTTTAACACAATGCCACTGACTCATTAGAATTACTTCTAAGTTAGCCTTGTCTTTTTCTGATACTGGCAAGAAAGGCTTGAAAGTTTAGCATAAATTTACATTTTTGTGGAAGGAAGGGAGAAAGTCAAACAATCATTCAAATGGCAAAATAAACTCTCTAGTTCACCGTTTGCTGAAGTAAAGGAATACCTTAGCTGACAGTATGACTGGGACTCAAAGAAACTCTAATATGCAAAACTGGATCTGCTGCCATGCTTTTATTTTCCCATTTGCTCCATATCTATGCTGTCACGGGATCAGCAAGTCTCAGGAGAATAATAGTTTAAGATAGTATCAGGTGGCCTGTGATAAATTACAACCACTAGTATGAGCTCTGCATATATATGGCATCTTATCCTTCAGTAAGGAGATTAAAATAAAACAGAGAGTGTTAGAGCTGGCTTTTTTTCTGACCTTTGACATCAAATTTCTCCTCGCTGGAACAGAGATTTCTGAATCTGTTATACCACTGGAGGCCCATAAATAAAATTCGTTGTATCAGGGTCTTCTAATGCATTGAAAAAAAGTCCTGGGAAATCCAGGGCAAAAACACCAGCTAAACCAAACCAATAGCTAAATGATAAATAGTTTATAGAATGCGAATGGTAGTTAACCCAAAATTTAATTTAGGTCAAAGCCAATATGGTACATGCTAGAGTCAGTGTTGTAACAGTGGAAGTTACAGAACAGCAGCTAAATTAAGATTTTCTGCATGTCATGGAACAGAAAACTTTTTAAGAGATCTGGAAAAGCAATGCTTAGGATTTTAAAAATATTTCTACTGGATAACTTTCCATAAAAAAATGAAGGCAATTACCAAAATATCATTAATTCATGCTATGATAAATCATATAATTATTTATATTCCATCATTCTTATATAGACTATCTGAGAACAAAAGTTATTATACATCTGGGATGACTCTTCTTGGATTTGCCAAAAAAATTACAACAATAACCAACAAAATTCCAGGACCGCCTTCCTCAAAAAACAACAACTACTACTACTACTACTACTACTACTACTACTACTACTACTACTACTACTACTACTACAAACTACTACTACTACTACTACTACTTCTACAAACAGCTTTCCAGAAATAATCATAATGGACCAAATGGGAAAAAATTTTTAGCAATCTACCTTTTAATCTTAGGTGTGAAGATTAGACAGTCTAAACCAGCAATTTGGTTTTGCGCTACTTGTAATGAATGAACATTTGTGAAGTATGTCTGTAACCATACTTAAGTTCCTTCAATACCTAATATCTAATATTGTGCTCCACAAACGAATGACTATAATGCAAATAATTACTGTATAGGAACACAGACTTAGTCCAAAGAAGTGTGAAGTCAGTATTACCCAAATATAGACCTATTTTTCCTGTTGCCTGGTTTGTTCTTTTAACTTACCATTTCCCAGAAATCAGAGGTTTGAGGTTAAACAAGCTGATTCTAGATAACTAGTTGTATTGAATGAGGACTTTCTCCCACAATAATTTTACCCATTCTGTAATTTTTCTCTACTATTTAATCTATTCTTCATTTTTTTTAGTGTCATGGTTTTCTAACATTATAAATGTTCTTCGTTTTATAAGCATATCAGTAGATTGGAGAGAAATTTCTTTTACTCTTTGAACTATGACATTCAGGTGTCTTACTAACTTTTAAACAACTTTCCATATCCATCTTTAAAGGGAAATTCACAGAGTTGATTGCACTAATAGTAAACTGGGTATATTCCACTGAGCTGCCTAGTGGAAGTACCAATAATTGTCCTAAACTTGATTTCAGAGTTTCTGTAGGAATTATTCTTCTCTTAAGTAGACATGGATAACTTACATTTAATAATGCAGTCACTGCAGCCTTCTCAGACCTCTTGTATTACAATAATAATTTTGTGTTCATATAAAAAAATTGCATACATAATCATAATTGTGATTTAAAATATTTTAAAATAAACACATATTAAATTTGAAGCCAAATCATTTCATCTTCAGTTCACTACATTAATGGATGATTTTTGAAAAACTGAGGTTTTGGTTTGTTTGTTTGTTTGTAGTTTTGTTTTGTTTTGTTTGTTTGTTTGTTTTTGAGGAGACGCTGAATTTTGGAAGTTGATTTAGAACCAGATGAGTCTTCAGAATTTTTCTGTACAGCTAAAACTGCATGCTTCCCCCTCCCCCCCCAAATATTTTGCTATTTTTCTTGATACGAAAGTAAAAATGAATGTGATTATTTCCACTGAGAGGAATTTCTTTTCTTCAAGATATGCCTGTGCATCTTTTTTAGGAATGTAATTACCTTTTAAGAATTAATGCATACCTTGGTTATATTACAGACACTAAAAGACAAAGCAGGGCATTTCTCTCTGAATAAAATAAATTGTGAGATATACTTACAACAGTTTCAGAAGGCTATGACAGAGAGGAAAACATTGGCTAAGCAACTAAAAAGATTTTTGCATGGCCTCCGTGGGTAGGAAAGAAGTAAATTTACATATACATGTGGCATGGCAAATATGTCAAGGCGAGGTAGCTGACCACATTCATATAGTCAATTTCCAGCACTCCTAACAGCGAGAGTGAATTGTAAACAGATGAGGACATTCCCACTGCCAGCTGACGCAAGCACACCATAGAAAAGGAGTGCTTTCATGTGTCTCTTCCAAACTCTGTCACTTGCTTGAACTTAGCCTGATGCAGACAAGGAATAATTTCCTTCCGTCTTTCCTTAGAGAGTTTCTTTTTTTTCCCCATTGCTGATTTGTTTACAGTAGCAGTGGAACACAGGTCTACTTTTTATATTTGAACATCTCTTTCTAACTGAAAGAGGAGTGAAATCTTTTGCTTCTTTTTTCTCCTCTCCAAGCAGTGAAAAATAAAAGATGTCTTTAAACACAGAGATAGAAGACTCTGAAAAGGAATGGAGAACGATACAAAACCTTGTACTAGGCCATGGATTGTGCCACCTACCAACACTCCTTTGGAAATTACCACTGCATTTTGCGCTTGAAAATTATGATTCATTTTCACAGTGGATTATGAATATTGTCACTCAGTATCAGTACTAGTTTTGCATTTGTTGCCTTTGGGAGTACCACACCCTAATAAAGCAGGAAAATATTTCTCAGAAAATAAAAGTCTCCTACTATTTATACCAAGAAACCATAAAATAGTGGAATGAATGAAGAATATGAAGAATATGAAGAACAGTTATGAAGCTACTAGAAATAAAAAGATTTCAGATTCAGACTATAATCCAAGAGAAGAGAAAAAAGACTCCTTTTTAAAGCCAACTCTAAGAATTCCTACCTTACTTTTTTAATAGAAATCCTTTCAGAAACTATGTAAATCCTTCTTGAAACTCCCAATTTAATATTCTAGTGCTGTTATCTGAGATAGAGTCAGCAAGGACTTCAGAATTTTATCCACAGAAATTTTATCTTGCCGAGGTCAGCATTCAAAAAACTGCAGTTTTGGACACCACAATATAAGAAACATATTAGAGAGTGTCCAAAGGAAAGGACTTGAGGGGAAGTCATATGAGGACCAACTGAGGCCACTTGGTGTGTTCAACCTGCAGGAGACTGAGGGGAGACCTCATTGCAGTTACAACTTCCTCATGAGGGGAAGAGGAAGCGCAGACACTACTCTCTTCTCTGTGGTGACCAGTGACAGAACCCAAGGGAATGGGCTGAAGTTGTGTCAGGGGAAGTCTAGTTTGTATATTGGAAAGAGATTTCTCACCCAGAGGGTGGTTGGGCACTGGAACAGGCTCCCCAGGAAAGTGGTCACAGTACCAAGCCTGATGGAATTCAAGAAGTGTTTGGATGGTACTCTCAGGCTTGTGGTGTGACTCTTGCAGAGGGTCCCTGTGCAGGGCTAAGAGCTGGACTCAATCCTTGTGGGTCCCTTTGAACTCAGCGTATACTGTGATTCTGTGATTACACATGTTCCCAGACTTTCCTGTAAAAAGCCTTGCGTAATTTTAGCATTCTACATTATAAACAAATGAAGAGGCAAAAATTCTATTTCTAACAAAAGTGAAAGAAAAACCCCAGAGGTGTGCCCAAGAAAAAGGGAAACCCGTGCAGTGACATAACATGAATTATGTGAGCTCAAATGCAAGGAATTAATGAAAAGCTAGTATTTCCATTTAAGCAATGGAATAGTGAGTCTCCAAAAGAAATCTGAGAAGTCAGAATTAGCCTGGAAAATAACAGTACAATCTTGCTCTGGGTGCTATGCAAAGGGTCTGCACGGAGATATGTGTCAAGAAATCTCGAGACAGAAAAATTCCATCTGAATTCAGACCCAATGAAATGGCGACAGTGCCTGGGGATATGTTGTCTGGAACATCTGACAGCACTCTGCTGAAAGGTCAGGGGGGGCACTAGGCCAGATGCCATCACAGCTAAGTTCACCACCTGAGGAGACAGAAATTCTTCTCGTCTGTCATCAAAGAACTGCATCTGTTTCTCTAAATGATATACAAGACCTTATGTGTGTAGCAGGAACCTTTGCCTGGGAAACTGAACATAGCGCAGGGGAGTTGGGGAGCACGAGCTGTCCCCAAGAAGCAAGGCCAGCCACACAGGCGCAGAGACAGCAGCTGTGATTGACAAGTTCAGTTCCATCTGGAGAGAAGATTCAGCTAAAAGTGCTTTTCTATTCTTGCTTTAATGTTCTTTGTTCCTACACCTTTTTATGTTTGTATTCAGTCATGTTAGCACAGAGGATTTTCTTTCGATCTGATTTATGCCCTAGCCACCGTCTGTCTGACTGTAAGCAGGGTCAAGAAAGTGGAAGAACAAGCATGGGTGACTCCTTTCTTATCTCATTTAGAAGACATGCATGCTGGCTTTCAAACACACTGTTTAATTCAAGAAGTCTCTCAATAAAAGTTTAAAGAAAAAAAAACCAACCAAACAACAACAACAAAAAAACAAGCCAACCAACCAAGACAACAAAACCCCCACAACTTTCTAATTTCTTTCTAGGATGGGAAATGAAATTAAGGCAGATTATGTACCCTTCACTTCTGTGATGATCCAATCTGTGTTTCTCAAACCACTGATGTAAAGCTGTCTTGCATACATATGGGAATGATGAATATGAATACTTCTCCTTTTCTTGGAGAATGATAAATCACTAACCATTCTGCCCAGAAAAAAGTTGTGAAACTGTTTCCAGCTTTCTTAGGAATATCAACAGATATTCAGCTGCTCATTAGCAGTTGTTGCAGTTTAGGAAGGATATTCCTCAATTTAGCACTATCACTAAAACCATGCTGCAGCTCACTGCTCCCTCCCTCTCCAACTGGAAGCACAAAAGGCAAAGATTGCAGGTTGAGATAAGAAAATTAATACTAACAGCAAAAGTATGCAAAAAGAAAAAATTATTCACATGCAAAAATGTTTACCACGAACCCAACAATAAACAAACTGAAAAAAGACAGTAAGAGAGACAGGTAGCACAAAGAATATACCTTGCAAAAGACGCAAGGGTTAATTTATTGTTTTGTTTTATTTTATGAAAAAAACACACTTAAACACTCAGTAGTCAAATTATATACAGGAGTAAGGTTGACACTTAATGTCTAAAAAATGTTTATATTTTAAAACATTATGTACTTCATGTTCATGCAAGATACTCTGTTTTAGTATTCTACATCCTTATGTAATATTGTTCAAGAACTTTCAATTTTACTGCAGTTTTAGTACAGAGCACTCAGTATTCATGTTCAAATAAAATTGATTTGGGAGTGATGAGTGTTTAATGTTTGTAGCAAAAATGTCTTCCCTGTGTTTATAAATCATCTTAAATTAGGCTGGTTTTATTTAGCTATAGAACATACAGATTACAACAATATCAGTGTACTGACTGGAAAGCATGTACAATTTACGGTCATTGCATGTGAATAAAGAGCTTTTTGCCATTTAACTGAAATTCCAGAAATTTCAGTGTTCAAAAATTAAAACACAACTATGTACTTTTTCCCTCTTCTTTGAACTACTGGCAATTGTTTTTATGCACTTTATTTCCTTTTGAAAATGTTATTTCGTCTTCATGTGTTAAAGGATTGTACTTGGGAAGGTGAATAATTAGCCTGTCATTAGTTTTGAACAAAGCCCACGAATTTCACAGGAATCACAGAATCCATTATGCTGGAAAAGACCTCTGAGATCATCAAGTCCAAACTATGACTGAACACCACTATGTCAACTAGACCATGGCATGAAGTGCCAAATCCAGTCATTTCTTGAAAATCTCCAAGGGTGGTGATGCCACCATCTCCCTGGGCAGCCCATTCCATTTATTCACTCCCTATTCCCTTGTGCCACTATCTGGGACAGGATAACACGAGAAGTTGTGCTTTAGGTAACATTTATTGGTTTTATGACATTTAAAATAACATATAAATCTTCAAACACACAGAGATGTCTTCTTTCTGAATCTCCTATTTTTTCAGTCATTTATGTTTTATTTATTGTCTGTGTGCTAAGAAAGAAATAAATAATATGAATGAATTATATAAGAGTACTTTGCTAAAGATTGCAGGAACATAAAAGGATTCTATAAAGAAGAAAGAGATTAATTATACTTCTTTGTCAAGGAAGACAGAAAAATAAATAAATGCATCAAGCTTTAGTGGAAAAAAAGGAGGCTAAATATTAGGACAAAAGATTGACTGCTGAAAGAATAGTTAAATAATAGAATAAACTGTCAAGGAAAGTTTTGTAACTGCCATAATTGGTATTATTAATGGCTAAAACAGATGCCCAATTAGCAAAGATAGGTTACTGATAACAACATACAGTTCAGTCATGATGTATATTGATCTCAGTGTCTAACAGATAGATTGTGCAGCTGAAACATTGGCCCTCACTGGGTGAAGTGGCTCTCTTCTTCCCAGGTTTTGGAACATGTGAAATTTCACACAGAGAAGTTCAGTACATGAATAAACGAATGAGTCAGCTAGTTAAAGGTTTGGTTGCTCAAGCTCCTGACAGTGTTCTCTAAACATCAGTAGTTTCTTTATTCAGTGACACACGTTTGTGCCTGTACCATTTGTGGACTTTCTCTGTCTTTATTGCAAGAGTGTTAACATCACAGTAATTGTGAAAATTTATAAGAGCTAAGCACATAATTCTGTAGCCACCAAACATAACAGAAAATGTTTCAGATAAGTATATAGACTCAACCCAATTTTATTTCCCTGGAATGTACGGCAAAATATTTCTTGTCTTTTTATTTATAGTAGAAGAGATGTTGATAGCACTTGTTTTAAAGTGTTTTGTTCGTTTGGGGCTTTTCTACAAAATATTTGGAAGCAACCTAAGTCAGGAATTTGGTGGTTAAAACCTCAGTTATTCATGTGTTCCAAGCTAGTTAGTATTTTATATTCTATATGTCCTGCAAAATAATATGAAGAAATAAATTAATGGTACTGAATTTATTAGAAAATTGTTTTCAGGCACAGAACACCAATTGTAATATCAAATCACCAATTATGTGTTCAAACCATTGTCAATAATGTCACTGAATTGCATGCTGGGATATTAAATTCAATCCAAACGGTAAAATGTGCATTTGAGATTGATTAGTTCCTTACGTAAATGCATTAACTGATTATTTAAAATTGATTAGCAAGGTATCAGGTCAGCGCAGGAAATTGCTACATTAATCCCAACACTTCTCTCTTTATTCTCCAATTACATAAAACATAATACATGTGTTGCAACTGGAAAAAACCAAAACAAAACAAAAAAAAATTGGTCTTCTTCAGAAACTCTACACATAAATCACAATAGGCCAAGGACAGAATGTTTTATGAAGTTTGACTCGTTGTCTTACACTACATAAACATGCTGGGTACTCTATAAAAATGTCCATCATTTGTAGCCACTTTTTGGAGTGACATCCAAAGAACTGGAGCAGAATGGTGAATTTTAGTTGCCCACCTTGAAAAACATGATTTTTACAAAAAGCCCTGTTTGCTATACATTTAGTCTTGGAAAGCAGTTGAATGTCACAGACTTTGTATTTTAAATTCCCAGAGTGTTCATTGCTGTGTGTTTCAGCATGTGTGGAAGTGCCTCTGATTTGTCAGGCTGAGCAAATTTCATTTAAATAATGGCTCAGACTGATCAAGGTAGAGAAACCAGGTATCACTTCAGTGGGGAATCTGTAATCTGGTGGGTCTTAACATACACTCTTAGCATAAGGCTTTCTGTAAAGTAACAGCAGTATCTGATATTTCCCCTTAAAACATGACTGTGCTGACTGCTGGTGCTTGGGCACATATTTTGAGGATCTAGTTTGAGGTGGTTGAAGAAATTCTGTGAAGTTCAAAAGTCTGTGTTATCCTCAGCCTGAACTGATGCAATTTCAATATGAAGAAGAACTAATAAGGGAAAGCGGGAGAGAGACTCTGCAAACTGGGAATCACTTACCATGTTGAAGTCCTGGGCTTTCATGCTTCCTCCTAGCTGTTTTTGGTTTTGTCATTGGTTTTGCTTTATTTTCAGCAATCACTACAAGAAATATGTGCTGCAATTAGCTATCCTTCTGGAAACATATTTTAAGAAACAGAAATGAACTTGACTTCACTGTTATAAAATGATAGTAGGTCTTTACATTTAGGAGAGAATGCTGGATCTCAGATAGGATGTCCCTCCAAACTTAAGCTTCTCACAGAAACAATGCTTCAGTTATAGCTCTGTCTTCACTCTATTCTCATATTTTTTAATGGCTTCTTGCCCACCAGCAAGTTTTAGATCCCATTGCATCAAACACTCCCACATACTTTCTAGTAAATGTGATGCTTTCTGTTCCTCTTGGGATGTGGAATGTGTTATAACAACTAATATTCAAACATCAAAATTATCTGAAATGTTTAACTAATTAATCTAACTCAAAATTTTGAACTGTTTGTAAATCTCATAACTAATTTTCAGTGCAGGTAGGACAAATTTCTTTGGCCACTTCACGTATATAGACTGATATAGGAAATATCTGAGCTTAGCTGTATTTAACTGGTTTCTAAAATTCTTCTTAAAAATTGTCTGTGGACTCCAAGCATCCACTGATCACATCACAAATCTGTTGCGATTAGTCTATCAAAACAAAATTTGACATCCCCACTTCCTATTTGTTTCCTGGTGTACACCTAGTTGTTATGCTAGATGCATGAACATTTACAATATCAAGAAAAGTGCTTAGAAATAACTTTGGTTAATAGGCTGCTATTAATAATCCTATCAAGAATCTACAAATCTATTGGCATTTTTTTAATTTGTCATTTCTGTGTTATATTAAATAGATAAAGATGCAGACCTTTTTAGACAAAGTTTGTTCCAACAGCCTTCATCTTCTGTGCTGAAAAAAGGGACATATTATGCTATTAAAGGGCAGAGATGTTAGGGAATTTTATGGAAGAAACAACAGTCCTAAGAATATAGGCATCTCTGAAAACCTACCACCCATATGTAAAAGCAGAAACCACTTTGATGCTCAGTTCCTCGTGGTACATTAACATTAGAAGTTCCTTGAATAAAGGTTTGCAAATACAAACGAAGGTACTGGATCTATTGTTGTTTGATATGGTTAGAGTTGTTTGTTTTTTTTTAAATTTAGGAAATTAGACAAAAGGACGTAGTCAAGTGTGGGATATATGCACAGAATGGACGCTTGATGAACAACCCATGCTACCAGCTGTGAGGTACTTCTCATGAGAGGAAAGTTTGGTTTATACTTGGCACCTGTGAACAAAGACAGTCTTCCCATGAGGATGGGATTAGTTTATGATCAGCTGAGCTGGCTTCCTGTGAGAAGGAAATTGGTTTATAATAAACAGATACTGCATGTTATGGGAAACCATAGAGGGAGCTGGAATCCGGGTGCAGAATATCGATCCTGCACCTTATCCAATGGGCAGAAGTCATGGACTTGTGGACAGACTGAATTATCCAGTAATCAGACTGTAACCCTGGACCCACGAGGGCACAAAGATGTATAAATGTGCACCGTATGTTTAATAAAGTGTCACATTGTTTAACCATATTGGTTGTTTGCAGTGTGTCCACGTACCTGTCGCCAACAGTCAAGTGCTGGTTTTTCTTTTTGGAAGAACAACTGAATTGAAAAACATTCCTCATAAATACTTCTTGTGGTTTTTAAACAGTTATTCTAATTTTCTTTGCTTAGGAATACTCCAGAAAATGAGTCTGCTGCCTGAAATATTTTGGTTAACAAATCTTTGGAATGCATGCTGCAAACTAGTAAGAGAAAATAAATTTGGATTAATTTGATCCATCATCATCAACACAAGTATTTATGAACAGCCTTGTTCCAGTAGTGTTACTCATTTAAGAAAGATCAAGAGATAATACCATATCTTACTCTGCTATTAGATTAGTGTAAATATTAAATGCTTGTAATTAATATTTCATCATTTAGCAACTGGGAAATAATTCATTAATCCAATCCAAGAAAAGGTGGAGTTTTTTAATTGTAACAAATAATTAAATCACAGCCAAACAAAGCTAGTATCAATGAAAATGAGACAAAATTAATAGAATAAATTTTTATTTATAAAGCATTTGTCATCAGCAGATCAGAGTTCATTACCTTTGCAGAACCAGAGGAAGCAAAGCATAGCAAACTGAATCACATGGATTTGTCGACTATTTTTAGTGGAAAAAGATCTGTAAACACTTGGTAAACATTCTCATGAGAGTGCTTGGGCAATGTAAAACTTTTGTACTTATTTTCAATTTATTTTTAAATGGAAAGAAACCAGCTAACTCTGTTGGAAGGTGAAAAAGCTTAAAACCACCAGTTTCATCAGTGTCTGTAAGATGTATTTTTATTGATCTACTCTACTTCTCAGAAAAATGAATCCTCCTTAGATTCCCTTGGAGTGTTTTGCTCTTTAAAAATAAGGGAAGATGGGTGAAAAGGGAGTTGATTTCTATATAATTGTGTTGCTCTTCTAAATTATTTAAAATGAATTCTAATACTTTGTATTTTTTGTATGTTACAACACCTGCTCTGTTCCTCAAGGTATCACTGTCTGTTCACCAGTGTATATTCAGCTCTTCTGATTACACTTCTACAGAGTTTCAATAGGTTCCCAAAGTGAATCACAGAAAATAAGCACAAACAAAACTTTCTGGAAAGTTAAAACACTATGGACCTTTAAAATGTGGAAATATCACCATTAAAATAACTGGTAACTTTTTCAAAAAAGACTAAACCCAAAGATTTGATACTTTCTAATAGATGTATATTTATTAATAATTCTTTACTAGTTACCTACTTTTAATTTGTGGGAGCATAATTGATGAACTAGCTGATTCAAACTGGTTCAGAAATCCTGTATTACCTAGATGTTTTTGCAAGTTAATGCTAATTAATAATTTCTATTCAGTGGACTTAAAAATTGAGCATCTTCAGTTTTCATTAGGAGACCCAACTTTGTAAGCTGTTATTGTTAGACTGCATTCACAGACAAACTCCCGGACACTAATGACTCCTTATTTTGCAATGCACACAGCAGAATTTCTGAACTGTGCTGGCTCATGAATATAAAGGAGGTAGCTGAGATCCCTTTCAGACTCAGTTTTTTTTCTTCCATCTTTAGACTGTGTACTTGTACTGCAGCTCTCAATTCAGCATATTCTCTAAATTTTATTAGACCATATTTGACCAAGCAGAGAAAACTATTATATGAGGGTCTTGTTTTTGTGTAGGATAGCAGCAATTAATACATGTATGAAAGTCATAATTCAGTCAGAATGAACCTATGAAGAACTTATTTGTGTTACAATTAATTTATCCTTTGGAATTCAATTTTTTGATTAATTCAGAGGTTACCTTAATACTTGTGAATGGTAAATAATGCAACCTGATGATCATAGTTAACACTAGCTTGACACTAATATACACAAAAAAGTGTATGCATAAATATAAATACATATACATATATATGCTTTATATATTTATAGAAATAAATATGTGTTTTGGGAATTTTTAAAGTGCTGTTCGTTTTCATGTTTTTATCCTGTTATTTCTTAGCCAAGCATGGTAGCAAAATGTGGTCTTAGATTCCATATAACATGTTCATAAAAATCTTACTGTTGAGTTCAGCAGTGTGTCATGAAAATGTTTTGTAGCCTTATTGACGGTGATGTGTGGCATGAAATGAATCCATTTTATCCTTCCTTTTTCACCATACCATCTGCAAAATACCTCTGAAACTCTTGCAAATAAACTGGATTGCTTTCAGTTTTATTCAATCAAGATTCAAATTTTTTCTTTTCTTTTAATTATTTTTGTGTTTCATAAGCATACTAATTTATATAGCCACAGTCAATATATTACAAATAGATAGTTAAATCAGCCCCAATGGAGTTGCATGGTGCTGAATCGATGTTGTTTTGCAGACCCATCCTAGTTAATTTAGTTCAAGGACAGCTAACTCAGACATTCTTACACTGGTTGAGGTTTAATTAGTTTGTCCACATAACCTGGTGGCCCACATAGTCCAAAGCAAAGTTCTAATTTTAAAACATCTTTCACAATGAAAGAAATAAAAATAATTTATTTTTAATTCCTAGAAATTAATTCCTATCCATTCTAATAATTAAACACATTCTCTTCTTTCAACCTGCTTCGATTTGTCAATATTCTTTTAAACAATAAGCCCTAAAACAAGACCCAAGTTGTAGTAACAACTCTACAGGACTCCAATAATACAATAAATATAATCATCCCACTTGTACTCAAAAATCCATTATTTATCTGTGTGGATCACATGGACCACTTGACCACAATGCTATGCTAGAACTTTCATTCTGCTGCTGGCCAGCTTTTTCTAAAATGATAACGTTCCTGCCATTGAAACATTAAATTGAAATCCATATCATGCAGACAGCCCTATCCCCTGATAGCTTCTTTTGGAAATTTCAAGTATATGTATAACATTATAATTTCTTGTTTGACTGGAACATTCCAAATCTTTCAAAATTAACTGAAAATCATCAATACACACAAGTTCTTCTTGGACAGAAGTTATAAAGACCTTATGATTCAAGATCAGTATATAAAGCAATGTAAACTTGCACCACTTTTTACTGTAGGGCTAAAAAAAAATTGATACTTATCACAGGGATATGAATATATCCTGTCAAAACACAGAATAACTTAATTATTATTTAGTTCTCAGGACTGACAGCTTATTTCCAAATGCTATGTGACCAAACCAATCAAAGGAATCTTTTTTTGTTATGTGATTTTAAAAGTAGATTTTAAGTTATTCTTGCTGATTACATACAAAATCATGCAAAGGCTGAGATTGGTAGGGGCCTCCTGAGGCCAACTACATATGAAAGACCATATATATCTTTTCTGGTGTTTTATTACTTAGCTTATCTCTAGTCTCTAGCATCAAGTCTAAGCATTTCTTTATTAGCTATTGACATCTCTCCCTGCCTTCCCTTACCCTGTGCATTTGTGTCTGTCCGTATCTGTGTCATAACTAGATATGGTGTGTCTAGTTCTCTGCTCTAACCTAGCTAAGATTTTGTTATCAATTCTTTTCTTCCTTTCTCTATTTCAAACAATAAGAAACCAAATTCACCACTCCTCCAAGTCAAACATGGCAGTCTGTGTGTGTGTCTTTATGTGTGTTTTGTCAAACAAGACTGTGGCTTTTTCTGGACCTTCAGGACCTGTCGATTCTGTATTTAAAACATTTCTCCAGGTGATTTGTTTTGTTTTTCTGTTTGGGTTTTTTTTATTATTTGTGAATGTAGGGCTTTTAAAACATACAATTACAAACATTTCTGCTTTCATCCTGTGTCCTAATAGATGGTATATTTTGCTATTCATCAGTCAATACTATTTGGCTTTCTCACCTGATATTAACACTCCTGATTAGCTTTAAGAAAATTTGCCATGAACTTGGACTTGTTAGGAGTCTAAAATTTAAGGATCAGATTTTTTTGAAAGAATCAATTGGCAGGTGAAAGTGCTCCCCAAAAACTTTTTGTGAGGTAGATCCTTTAACATTCCTAAATCACCCTGACCTCCTGTTTTTTACTTGTAAGGAGAGGGTCAGTGTAGTGTTTTCACTTTTGATCTTGCATCAACAAATGTGATTCAAAGTTTTATCCAAATCTGATTTGAATGTCTTTGCTTATTAAATATTTTTATAATTACAGAGATTTCAGTGATCACTAATATTTTTCTGGGTGAAAGAATAAATAAGTTTGCCCTGATTGGATGTTTTGAAATATCCTAATGAATATTTCATGCTATAACTTCATTTTAAGTATGAACGTGAAGAAGGCAAGTGTAAAGAAATTCTATCTAAGATGGTTGATGTGACTCTGCAAATGTTGTAAAGTTAGATTGTTTAAGGTATAATATGTCATATCAATGGTATCTAGACAATATACTGAGGTTCTCGGAATTTTGAAATGGAATAGAAGACAATGAAAGACACTGAAGTGGATCCTCTTTGAGTTTTGAAAGTAGCATAATATTCCTTGTGTATCCAAAACATGAAGAAAGAGATGTAAGAAAAAGAGAAAACAGAAAAAGAAGGTTGAATGTTTATCAGGTCGCATGAGATGAAACATGCAAGCTTTTACAAGAATCAGTAAGGGGCTCGACATTATCACCTAGGTCTTATCAGTTAAAGTTTTGTGAGTTTCACTGATGTTCTGAATCCAATATAAATAAATCTTCACCTTTCAAAATCAGTATCACAAATAGTATTACACTTCATTTTTTGAATTGCTGATAACACTATCAAGGAAAGACAAATGACAATAATGATGATCACAGAACTGGAACTTGTTTCATACCACCAAAATGTTGTCTGAAAGACACTGTCAATGTTTCCAAATATTGTTGTAAAACTTTCCTTTACTCTGATTTTGTTTTACCTGTTCTTTTGTGTGGTAATCTTAATTAGCAGTTCAGTGCTTTTCATAATTACCATATTTGATTTAGAAAAAGAGAGGAATACTTCTAGGAGATTATTAAAAGAATGACTCTAAGGTTTTAACTGGATGCAAAAATTGAAAACCAAGCCACAGTAGTCTTACAGCAGACAAAAGGAAGGTTAAAATAAAGAGCCCTACAGAGTATATCCATTTTATTGCCTCAGTTTAGGTAAATAAATGATAGAGTTCTTTTTAAATTGTGTAAGCTGCAAATATTTTAAATAAACACATGAATTTAATGCTATTAAAGAGAAGGAGAGGCAGTTTGCCAAGAAAATAAGAAGCTTGAACTACTCTCTGTACAAAAGCAATGTGGGTTTTAATTTCTTCAGACTTGAATTAAGACACATGTTGTCTCCTGTAACTCACATTATACCTGTTGAAGGCATCCTTTATCTGTGTGCTTTTTAAGTACTATGTGGTGTTGGACAATCTCTAATGTTACCTTTAAAGCACAAGAAAGCATTATAGCTGGCTAAAGGAAACTAATACCCAAGAGTTTAGTTTATTCTATGACCACATTTGTTTGATGCTATTCAAGCTGAAGAATCCCTTATGCTGAAATTAATTAATCTCACTAGAATCCCAAGATTGTTTGCTTTGAAATCAGTGATAAAACTGCTGGATTTTAATGAAAGGTGAATTTCAAGAGTGTGAAGCATTTTGAGCAAAAAGAAAGAAGGCTTCAAAGTATAATGGATAATGTTGATTTCATGATAAGTGAAATTCTGATTGCTGTTTTTGAATTCTGCCCAATTACTTCTCCTTTTAAAATGTTATTTTAAAAATTAATACCCTTGCAATTTTAGACAGATAGTATCTAAAGGTCAAAAAGTGAAGAAGAAATCTTAGCTTTTTTTGTTGTTGTTAATTAGAAAATGCTCAACACAACAGGTCTTAACATTGTGAATTATATCCAGATGATTTTGGCTTCCTGGCAGGAGGAAATTTTTTTGGGGGAAAACAGTGACAGTTGAACTCTGGTTTTATGTGGCTGTTCACACATGGTAAAATAACATGGCTTACCCTGTCTCCATTATGGAATTGAACATGGTTTACCACAATTGAGTTGGGTTTAGCCAATTAGACCAATGAACTTTGTATGCTTAGCAAATAGTGAGGTATCACTAGAACAAAGTGGATGTGGAATGTTGTTTATACAAGGAGGTTTCTCCAAATTTGAGCTGCCCTTGGAGGAAAACAGGCTGTGCTAACACAGCTTCTTCAAAAGAGTGATTTTAACTATTTAAATGTTGTTATTTTAGAAACCATAAACAATAAGACATTGGTGTATGGCAGAGACAGAATTGGTTTGTTTGAGAACTTAAAGGTTACAGAATGAGTACTTTGCCTCTCCAGGTTAGTTTTACACATGTAATGTGGTATCTTTCACAAAAACTTTCTGGAATCAAATATAGAAGCAATATGGTAGATGATCAACATAAAAAATTAGTATTCTCCAAATACAAAAGCAACTCTCAAGAAAAAAAGAAATAAAGAACAGTGTGAAAGGTGGGGAAGGTAATAGCATATTTCCTTCCTAGTTAACATCACTTAAAGACTAGTATAATGTTGTGTTTTCACATAGGTACTTAAACCACACAGTAAACATCTAGCCAACTATTTTCCACTAAAACATTTAATCTGAACTGGAGTTGTAGAGGATAGATTATGTCCCAGAACTCATTCAGCTCTACTGGTCTTTGTTGAATGAGACAATAATTATGCTATGAGAAGCAGCAAATTTTTGTTTCCAGAGCAATAGAAAAAAAGAAGCATGTTTAATAAGGGATAAATATAGTTACATCACCATCTGAGACCATGATAAAAAGCAAGAACTTGAGACGCAGAATTTAGAAAGGTGTCAGTGGTATCAGTGTAACCCACAAAATATACAAAAAATAGCTTATACCTTTGATCTGATCTATTTCCCATCAAGGCAATAGAAGACCATAATTACTTTAAGTAAATTATAAAAAGCCAATAATATTTGTCTTCAGAAAATTAGTGGAAACCATGCAGCTGCAAAATGAAGTCCCAAAATTTCAGTGGAGTTAGTAGCTTATAATTACTCTTGGAATACATTCATATTCTAATAATCAAAAATCAACAGAATTTAATTCTCCTGCAAAAAAAAAAGTTTACATTTAGATAATTGTCACATTTTTAAAAAAATGAGCTGTAAGGGGCTTAAAATATATTCAGGTTTGAAATAACATATCTGAGCATCTGGTGTCATATATTCTGTGGTTCAGAATTTAAATCATGTGCAATGATATAACATTAATTGTAAAGACAGAAGTTACCAATGATGATAATGTATGTGTAAACACAGTATCATGATATCCCAAGCTAAAAGCTTGAATTCTTATACCATATATATGTATATTTTACATTAGATATGTACTCAAGTACTTTAGTATGTGAGATAAGCCTGTAGGATAACTCCTAAATAACACTTCCTGAATTCACAGTTCAATCTAGAGATAATAAACGTAACTATCTAATTAACTAACTGTCAGTATAAAACCATCCTTCCAAGCAATAATGTGAGGGTAAATCCAACTAAGGTTCTGTATTTTTAACACTAGAATTTTTTACTAGTCTAAATCATAGAACTATTTGTTGATTCCTTATACAGGTAACAAAGAGATGATAATATGTGATCCAAAGGATTTCTTAGTGTAACAGGATAGGCTTAGGTATATGCACAGTTCCCTTTATTTCAGAGGTGGTTTAAGAAATGGGCTACAGGATAAGATATCTGAGCAATCCACTGAAAACAGAAAGCCAGGTAATCAACATAAACATACCAACATCACAGACTAGTAGCTTAGACATGACTAACTATAGTTTAGTTGTGACTTTTCTATGACTATAGCATGGAATTCTCCATGAGAAAATTTTGTTCACTTAAAAACACAGTAACATCATAAAAAGCTAACACTGCGATATTTCTACACCAGAAAGATATTTTTGCCAGACTAGGGAAAATCTATGTACTGTTTTTATATTAGCAAGTCAGATGCTATCTTAACCATGTTTTCCACGCATTCATAGGAAGAGAGATTCAATTGTCTGTTTCCAATTAAATAAGCTGTCCTTTAGAAATACGGATGCCCTCATTTTAGTAAATGCCATAATAACAGAACTATCCATTCTACACAGTTATCATCACTATATGCAAGCTTTTACTGACTTTTTTTTCATCTTTATTGATATTTTAAGATGCTAGTAATAAGAAAAAAAATAGCCTCTGACTAAAGGAATTTCTGTTTCTTTCTGCTATAGCATCACTTCAGGTTGGTTTTTAGCTTTTTTTCGTATGAACCTCATTAAAGAGAATCAGCATCTGTGTTCAGACTCCTGGAAGCAGAGCATTCAATGACCTCAGTGAGCCAAAAAGTATTACATACATTTTCACTAGGGAACCCCATGGTGCTAAGAAGCACTATGATGAGCTAGGGGAAATAATCATAGAATCATAGAATTAACTGTGTTGGAAGAGACCTCTGAGATCATCAAGTCCAACCCTTGATCCAACCCCACTGTGATTACTAGATCATGGCACTCAG
>JAWMRA010000161.1:44603722-44738528 GCA_035584735.1 Pseudotriccus pelzelni | reverse complement strand
CCGTTCACCAGCACTCTCTGGGCCCGGCCATCCAGCCAGTTCTTAACCCAGCACAGAGTGCCCCTGTCCAAGCCATGGGCTGCAGCTTTCCCAGGAGTATATTATGGGAGAGAGTGTCAAAGGCTTTGCTGAAGTCCAGATAGATCACATCCACAGCCTTCCCCTCATCCAGCAGGCGGGTTACCTGATCATAAAAGGAGATCAAGTTGGTCAGACAGGACCTGCCCCTCCTAAACCCGTGCTGGCTGGGTCTGATCCCTTGTCCGTACTGTAGGTGTTGTGTGATTGTACTTAGGATGATCTGCTCCATAACCCTGCCAGGCACTGAGGTCCGGCTGACAGGCATGTAGTTGGCCGGGTCCTCCTTGCAGCCCTTTTTGTAGAGCGGTGTGACATTCACCAGCTTCCAGTCATCTGGGACCTCCCCAGAGAGCCAGGACTGTTGGTAAATGAAAACATTAAATATAATACTGTTTTATCCAGTCTCTGTTAAATTATTATCTTCTTGTACCACGTAAGGTATGTTTTGCTGAGGTGAAGTCAATGAACACAGTGGAGCAGATGAGGTCCATTTCTCATTATCTTTCCATCTTGCCTTATCTTCTTCCCCTTAATTTTAAAGGAAAATCCCACCCACATTCAAATTACCATATGTATTTATAAATTCTGAATCTAATAGAAAGGTTGATTTCATTCTATAAATTTTTACATTCTCACATATTTTATAACACTATAAAGGGAAGATTATTTCTGTTTGTTTGTTTAAATGGTGTAAAATTGTCACCAGAGCTTCTGCAATGGAGGTATTGGATATTAGGAGCAGGACAACAGGCAGTACTGCAAAACTTGTAAACATTTCATTTGATGTTAAGTCTCAATTAGCAGTTCAGTGATAAATGGATATTTTACAGTGAGTGACCTATGTTCCATTTTTTTTCTGATGTTTCCACAAAGGACTGTTGAGCAGATTCCTTTTTTTTCTTTTTCCTAATGAAGCTTCTCTGGTTGAATTAAGAGGATAACAGATTTTCTGGGAGTTAAAGGACCTTTACAAATTTTTAAAACAAGCTTTTCTGAATGAGATGAAAATATAAAAAATAAGATCACAGGCAAAAATATTTTCATAAAAAAATGAACATAGTTACCACACTGATAGTGTTATGAGAAAGAGCACCTAGATCATAAAGAAGACAGATGGGCCCAAAACATGGAATAAGAAACAGATGGATATAAAGATTTGCAGATGCAAGTGAAGGAGATTTTTCTTTCTTTAATGTTTAGTCAGAACGAGGGTCTCTATTAACGAGTTTTTATGGGGTGAGAGGACTGTGAGATTTAAAAAAAAACCAAACCAAACCAAACCAAAACCAAAAACGCAGTGATAAAGAGGATGTCCAGCTTTGAACTGATGGTGTCTTTTAGCGATATCAACTGCAGTGTGTTAAGCTTAATGTCTTTCTGATGTTTGTTTCCTGTAATCAGTGAATTTAGAGATGGGAACTGATAGTCTTAGAGATGGAAAGATTTTATTCAGACTGAAGAAAATGTGGGCAAAGTTGTGCAAGGGTCCACTGACTTTTGTTGTGTTTTTACCAACAGTGACAGGAAATAAAGTCCTAAAACAATGAGTGGGGATTTCAGCTTTCATGGCCCACACATTCACTTTGGAAATTGCCAGATAGTTCCCATTATGCAGGCAATCTTTAAGATCCAGACACCTTTTTATTATATCTGTGTTCTAAATATTGGCACTGAGGTATCTGACATCAGAACTACTAACACAGTAGCCCTTGGTAGGGATGAAGACTCAGATGCACTTTAGTAAATCTGCTACAGGATTTGAACTCATCTGGCATGGAAAGCTAAATCTCTATGTAATCCAATCTTCAAATGCAGGTTGTCTTTCATAATATTTAATAAAACACAAGGAAACGTATACATAAAAAAAGAAAGTAGCAAAGTAGTATAAATAGTATCTTTTCCAATGGGGATTAGCAATCCCACTGTCACAGATTAAGCAATAGAAATCACTGGATCAAGACTTGAAATGGCTGGGATGAGTTATAACTCATGTTTCAAAACAGAAACAGAACATAGCACTCAATTGCTCACAAAGAATTATGTTACCTATGACTGTGAGACTTTTTCTCACAAAAAAATGTCAGTTATGATTAGCACAATGCACTGCACATAATGGATTATCTTGAATTAGATATATTCCTCAAAAAAGTCTGGAAATGACTTCAGAAGTCTTCAGCAAGTTGTTATAAACTCATGAAGCTAAGTACAAACCTCCAAGATAAGAAATACCTTAGTGCCTCATTACGGAAAACACCAATCAAACAGGCAGAACACAAACAGTTTGCAAACACTGATCCAAGCATTGCTGAAATCAAGATGATCTGAATGCCAAAGGCTCATCAGAGCCAGAGCATCTGGAGTTCAGTGCTATGACCTAGAGGACCATGACTGGAAGAATTATTTACTCCCAGTCAATACTGAAGCTCTGCAGGATCTGCTGCTCCAGATGGATACCTGGAAATCTGTGGAACCTGATGGGATTCATCCCAGAATCCTCAAAGAGAGCTGGCTGATGTTATCGCAAAATCTCTCTTGATAATTTTTGAGTGATCTTGGGAATCTGAAGTTGTCCCAGCTGACTGGAAGCTGGAGAATGTTGTCCCAGTTTCCGAGAAGGGCAAAGGAGGAGGACCCCAGAAACTACAGATCTATAAGTCTCATTTCAATGCCTGGTGAAGTTATGGAAAAGATTATTCTGGGAGGTATTGAAAAACCACCTGAAAGACAACACAGTCATGGGTCACAGCCAGAACAGCTTCATGACAGGAAGGTTATCCAACCTAATTTCCTTTTATGACAAGGTAACCCACCTTAGTTGATCAAGGGAAGCCAGTTGATGTAATCTTTTCAGATTTCAGTAAAGCTTTTGATATTGTCTCTTACAATATCCTTCTAGGCTATCCATCACATGGTTGGATAAATATGTCATGTGGTAGGTGAACAATTGGCTCACAGGTTGAGCACAGAGCATAATAGTCAATGCAGATGACAAAAAATTTGGAGGAGCTGCTGACTCCCTTTGAAGGCAGGGAAGCCCTGCAGAGAGACCTTGACAAATTAGAGGACTGGGCAATCACCAGCCACATGAAGTTTAACAAGGGAAAGTGCTGGATTTTGCATTTGAGATGGTTCAACCTCAGCTGTACGTACAGACTGGGGAATGAGATGCTGGAAAGCAGTGCCATAGAAAGGGACCTGGAGGTGCTGACTGATGGCAAGTTGAAGATGACTCAGCAGTGCCCTGGCAGCAAGGAGGGCCCACTGTGTCGGGGGGGCATCAGGCAAAACATCGCCAGCCAGTCAAGGGAGGGGATTGTCCCGCTCTGCTCTGCACTGGGACAGCTTCACCTTGAATATTGTGTGCAGTTTGGGCACCACAATGTAAGAAAAATATTCCGCTGTTAGAGAGTGTCCAAAGGAAGGCAATGAAGATGGTGAAGGGCCTTGAGGCAAAGCCGTATGAGGAGTAGCTGACATCACTTGGTGTGTTCAGCCTGGAGAAGGGAAGAGTGAAAGGAGACCTCATTGCAGTCTACAACTTCCTCGTGAGGGGAAGAGGAGGGGCAGGCACTGATCTCTTCTCTGTAGTGACAGAACCCCAGGGAATGAGCTGAAGGCAGGTTTAGTTTGGATATTAGAAAAAGGTTTCTCACCCAGAGGGTGGCTAGGCACATTTATACAGACAAAATCATTTGTGAGAGCAAATCCCATTTTCATATTAGTCTTGTAGTAATCTGACATGTAAAAGTCTTTGATTTTAAAGGTAATGTAGGAATGTTCAAAATGCAAAATTTTTCTATTCTATTTGTATTGGGATTTAAAGATTAGATTTTTTACAATAATATTTACAGTCTCAGCTTTCTGTATGCTCAACTACATTTAGAGATACCTGAAAAATTTTTTGGTGTATGGAAATACCCAGAGATGATGGTGATTAGTGGGTGTTACTGTTATAAAACATTTATAATCCTATAATCTAAAGACATTAGAAAAGTATTTTGTTATTGTGTTGCAACTCTTAAGGATCAGAATGAAAAACATAAACTGATATATATATATGTATATGCACCTACTCTAGAGACTGTAACTGGAATATAAAATATGTTTTATCTAAAAGATTAATATATTACTTCACCTTCAACACATCTTCATTACAGTCTTTTGGATAGAAACTTTCTGGGTTCATAGCAAATATTTGCATAGGGGACTGTATGCCTGCTAATCTTGAGGGAGCACATATTCAAAGCAGAGAACAATATATCTACATTCAAAGTAATTCGTATTAAAAAATCACATAGAAGAGTGTCTTGATTTTTTCCTAAACTGCTCCTATAACACTATGTATCTCTGAATGATGAGAAGATCAAATTATCTAGAGATAAGGGAAAAGAGAGGATCAATCAATAGGGACACAGATACATACACCCACTGAAGGAAATGTGGATGAGGTGTTTATCTTCCCACAAATACATACACACACTGAAGGAAATGTGGATGAGGTGTTTATCTTCCCAAAGACATCTTCCTTCCCAAAGGGAGGAAAACAAGCTTAGTTTATAAGCCCAGACTTCCCCAGAGGGGAAGCTGACCTGGCTTCTGAGAGAAACTGCCAGAAACTTCACACTTGTCCAACAGAGCCAATGCCAGCCAACTCCAGGACAGACCCGCCACTGGCCAAGGCTGAGCCCATCAGTGACAGTGGCAGCACCTCTGGGATGACACATTTAAGACGTTGTGCAGGAGCAAATTGCAGCCAGAGGACACAGGAATGAAGACATGTGAGAGACACAGCTCTGCAGAAGCCAAGGTCAGTGGAGTAGGAGGGGGAGGGGGCACTCCAGGCACCGAAGCTGAGATTCCCCTGCAGTTCCTGTTGAAGACCATGGCAAGGCATCTGTGCCTCTGCAGCCCATGGAGGTCCATGAGGGATATCCATCTACCGCCTGTGGAGGCTCCCCGCTGGAGCAGGTGGATGCCCAAAGGTTTCTGTGATCCTATGAGAATCCCACACTTGAGCAGGCTCCTGGAAGGACCTTGTGGCCCCATGGAGAGAGAAGCACATGCTGGAACAGATTTGCTGGCAGGACTTGTAGCCCCATGGGGGAACCACGATGGAGTATGGTTCTGTTTTCCAGCTCTGGGAAGGAGTGGGTAAAGTGATCACTACACATTGGAAAAAATAACATTAACTTACTAAAATGTAGTAATTAAATTCCTTTCAACTATTTTCATACCCAGAAAATTAATATCATTTTGAGATCACCTTCAGATAGAAAGTCTCATAAGCTACCATTCCCTTGTCTATGCTACTAATCAGTAGCTGAAATTAGAGGCATAAATATGGGATAACAGAAAACCTGGTTCTTTAACATTTTCTGAAGTTGGTTCTTTGGGAATCAGCATAAGAATAGTGGGGCAGTCGCCAGGAAATTTATTTGCCTGAGGTAGAGATTAAAAACCATCACAGACAAGGTGTGTGACTGTCGAAGAAGGTCTTCTAGGCCTGAAGTCAATTCTTTTAAGATATTTGTACTTAGGAGGTTGTTAAATGTTGGAATATTATAACATTAAGGTCAATCTAAGAATAAACACACTCAAAATGTTTACAAGTCAAGCTGAATTCAATGTTTGAAGGCATCAATGACAGTATTTCCTTACAACTATTTCCACAGAAGAGTCTGAGAATCCTTTGCAAAGCTCTATTATCAGTATATATGAAACAACTGTCATCATACTTATGCAAAGGAAAGGGCTCTCAAGTAAGCAACTGAGAGGTCCAACAACTGATGATGTTACCTGGTAATCATTTACAGTTACTATACTTACTCTGATTTCAGGAGTTAGAGAGGACTCTGCATATTACAGAAAACATTATTAAAATTTGAATATTTTCTTTATACACGTCATCTGAATATAGAATAAAGAGCAAATATAAGGAGGGAACCATTTATTACTCTGAAACTAACTCAGAAGGTTTTATTGTGTGAAAAAAGACATGAAAACTGGTTTTGGGTAAAGCTATGTTGTTTTGTTTTTTCTTTCCTTTCTAAATAATTCATTATTCTGTGAGACACAGACTTTGCCTTTAAGGAATTGCTTCATAATCTTAATTAAACACATTAATCCTTTAAAAGACAAATTAATGTTCTAAGTGATTGGTACAGCCAAGAGAGTTGAACTATAAATTCTTATAAGCAGGTGTATTCCATCTTTTTTTTTTTCCTTCTTTTTGTCTCCCTTTTTAATTATCTTGTTTTGATTCATGTTTTCTATATAATTTAAAATACAAGGAATGTAGATGAATTGAAAAAACTAGCTTTGATTATAGATCCTCAGGTTCACAACAAAAGAATGTATTTTTGAAACAACTATAATCATGTGACATATTTGAAATATTAGTTGCTTCATTTAGTGGTCTTTTTATTACAAAATAAGGTAGACAGTGGAAAGGCTAGAATACTTCCATTTTAAGGTGTGTTTGAAAAATCTGAGCTGGGATTCAGCTTCATTCTAACTTTAAAAGAGAGATAAAGAAAAAGAGAGAATGAGAAAGAGAGAGGAAGAGAGAGAAGGAGGGAGAGGAAGGAATGAAAAGAAATGAAAGAAAGTTAAAGGAAGCAAACAAAAGAAAGAAAGCAAGAAATGAAAGCAAACAAGCAAGCAAGAAGGAAAAGAAAGTTGTGTACAAAACTATATGAGAAATCTATTACAAACAGAAAGAACGATTTGAAAAAGCAATGCTATACGATTCCACAACATTACAAGAAATTAGCATTTCTAGTGAGACTAAATGGTTAGATGAATGTGTATTGTTTTAGGTTGCAAGCATCCTTTACAGCGATGACTACCTTAAGCAAATTGTTTTAATTTTTCATGATCCTCAAATTCAGCCAGTTAAACTAAAAAAAAGAAATTCAAAAATCCACAGGCTGAAAAGATTTTGAAATATGGTCTTCCATCTTTGGGCGGGTAAATCAAAAGTTGCCTTTGGCTGCAACCATGTGCTTCATTATCTGTTTAGCCTGATGAGCCATCTGGGATTACTGAAATTCCACAATTCTCTGTGACATTCAGCTTTTCGTGTTTCTATTTCCTGTACAGATTGAAACCTAAATTTTCAGCTAATAAGGAGAAGACAATGTATCATCTACAGTATATTAGAAATATTTGTAGGAGCAGGTTGTCTGATGTGCTGTTGTACTAATCAAAATTGGCACAACTGTGAAGAAACTATGGTGTTTTTGTTGACAACAGATTATTATCCACATAAATAAATCTGTGTTATTGCAGACCACATAGTAAGAGGAAACTATATTGCAAGTTTGGTTTTTTATTAAATTAACTTCAAGTGAAATTTCTAAAATTCATCTTTAATGTTTTTGAAAATTTTCAAAATTAGAAGACTAAAATAAGTGGTTTTAATTTTTAGCTCATTTTCTACCTCAAACTCTAAAAAATCCACCCTAAAGCAGGCCTTCAAAACTGTGATATTAAACAAGAGTAAAAAAGTCAAACAGATCCTTCAGGATATCCTGAAACCATGAAGTATATAAGCTAGGATTTAAAAACAGAATAAAAGAGTTTAAAGGTTTCTCAGATTCTTTGTGTATATGTGAAACATACCCCACTTCTCATTTAACAAATACTGGTAGAAAGAACAATTGAAGATTACTTCAATTTTTTACACCCTGGCCTAGTGCTCAGGGTACTTATTCAAGAGCTTGATTCAGATTCTGAGTCTTTTGTGATCATTCTCATGTGTCTCAAGGAACAGTCTCAAGGAAAATCTGTGGGAAACCTTCTACTCTGAAGGTATCACAGCAGTTGAGTCATATAACCAAAGTAGGAACAAGAACTACTCAGTGACTCTGCTTCAGAGAAAGTGTTGAGTATGAAATGTCATTGTCTTATAAAGCAACTTTTATGCCTATTTATGATCATTTAAATGCAGAAACACACACTTGTCCATGAACAAGTTCATACTTCTACAGCTTTCAGATGGAGATAGGCCAAAAAAAAACTTTAAAAAAAACTTTAAAAAAACCCACCATCACCAAAAAACAAACAAACAACAAAACCAATAACAACGAAAAAACCACAAAACAAACTAACCAAATAAACAAAAAAAAAAAACTACCACTACAAAACCCCCTGTCTTTAGAAAGGTTATATTGGTTATAAGGTATTTCCATTTTCCACGAAGGTTGAGATTTAAAGGAAGTTTGCATTTTTGCCTCAGCCTCCATCAATAAACATAGTAGTACAAATGCTTTAACATCTTAATAATTGCCCTGCTAAATGAACAGGGTGATAGTGTTTTGATTTATGATTTGGAGGCCCCTTCTCTGTGCTGGCCTTCAGGAAGATTGAGTTGTCTCCCATGTTCCCTGAAAGTGAGTCAATGACTGTTTATTCATTCCCTTGATTAGAAGGCTGCCCTGAAGCCAAACACAAGAGGCTGCTATAATAAATGCAAGACTCACATGGTTTGTTTTGCTTTCTGGATTTAGTGCTAAACATTAAAAGGAATTGGAGATTGATTTTTGTGCATGGAGAAGTGCCAGATAAAACAGCAAGCAAGTGAACGGCCTTCTTCATAGAAACAGGGTCTATTAGTGTGAGATGTCAGAAACATAGCTGAGGTTTAACTACTGCTATAGAGCTTCTTAGAGTTTTTTGTTGTTGTTTTTGTGGGTTTTTTTAAATGGCTCATCAGTGGTTGAGTTGACACCTACTCACCTGAGTAACCATTTTGGTAGAAAACAGTGAGTGATAAATTATCTTTCTGCAAGTAATAATCATATTCTCTATTTCAGACACTGAGGAAAGAACATTTGAACATCCAGTTGTATTTGGCTCCTCTGCCACCATTGCTGAAGGTTTTAAGGAAACTTCCCAGTCTGACCATTCTGTGACTGTCTCCCAGCCACACTCCACATGCCACAGACTGTCACTGCTGGGACTGAAGCCCCTTCCCAGAGGGTGGCTGCAGTGACCAAGGGGTCACTCTGCTCCCTGCACACCCCACTCACACACAGTCAGACCAGGTTTCCTTACTAGTTTGACTCCAGGTTTCCTGTGGCAAGAGTCTCAGATGTCTCATTCCATAAAGCAATGTGTTCATGGCACAGTAACACAGGAACAGCCCGAGCTGGTGTCTCCAAAGAGGGCCCGGAATAAAGGGCCCCTGGGCTTTTATCCCTTCACAGTCCAAGCCCTCAAGTCTCACGTGCTCTTCTTCCCAAGTCTTCAGCTCCTGCTGTGTCTCCCACTGTTCATTCACCTGGTTGGTTCTCATGCTCTTTGTTACACAAGGGTTAGCAGTTCACGGCCTCATTGGGCAATCAGCATCTCTCACCACAGCTTGCAAACTTGAGCTACGTGCAACAGATGCACTGCTCAATAAAGGGACACGTGTGCACACACAGGTGGGTGGGAGAATGAAAGATAAATAACTTGTTAATATATTAATGCTTTGCTATTACTTTCTTCCTGTTCCTTCCTTGTCTCACAGCGTGATGCTCCGGAGATACATCACAAACTGATTTCTCACAGCTTACCTCTTCCCTCTACTCCTGTTGTGGCATGCTTTCTTTGTCTGGCAAGCAAGCAAGTGGTTTCAGCAGCAGCTGACAAATTGGCCAATAATGTGGGTAATAAATGCAGTCAGTAGTCATTTCTCTGTGCTGCAATTTACATGTCAAGCTTGAAAAGACTTCTCCTGTGTTCTGGGACTTAGAAATACATCAAATAACTTTTGCTAATGGAGTCTCTGCTAAAATGAAGCCAAAATTGATAGATTAATCGATAAGCAAAAGCATTGCCTTATGGATATTAGTTTGAAGAGGATGCTTGCAGTTTTTGAACCTGGACAAAGAAATTGTTCTCTATAATAATGGATTGAACCTTCATCAAAAATTGTCTAGCATGGTATATTCTAGATAACTCATTCTGTTGAAGCAACTAGGATACCTGGAGGCTTAGTAAGAGGGTGGCTTTGAGAATTACAAGACTCCAAATTTCCTTGCAAAGTAAGGACAGATGTTAAACAGATAAAATGAAAAATAGTTTTTTCTTTTTCTTTTTCTTTTTTTTTTTAAGTGAGAAAAAACCAGCTCATTAAAAGCAGTTTGGGAATGGCAGTGCTTTCAGGAAGGGAAAAGCAGGACTGCCTTGCACTGAACTCTCAAAAGTAAGCATGTGTCATTTGCAAGTTGCCAGCATGCAGTTACAAATCAGGAATGTGTCGCCTATGTACATTCATGCAGAGATCTCAGTTGGGCCTTGGAGTTTACATTGCCAGTAGTGAAAATCTGGTATAACTCATTCAGATAGAATCTCTTTGATCAGTCGTTTAACAAGACATAATGCTTTCTGAAATCAGATTTCCCCAACTGTATTCTTTTACTTATTGATGTGGCACTATTAGGCTGTTGACCTCTTTCTTTGAACACTCCCCATACAACAGACTATTTCTTTCTCAGATTTTCTAAATCAATGGCCTTTTTATTTTTATTTTAATATATAAATACACTGACAGACTGACAGTTGTCATGGATGGAAAGACTTGCTCTCTTATTTTTTCTTCCTTCTTGGACTGTAAGCACAGCATTTCTTACAAAGTCATGGATCTAAAAGGAACTCATCACATCCATTATATCAGATGTATAAAGAAATTAAAGAAATTAGGAATTCAAATTAATATTTTACAGAAACTATTCTAACAGAAGATTTTGAGGATTATATTTCCATATCTAACTATTAAAATTCTTCCCATTTCACCCAAGGATTATAGAATTAAAGATTTTCAATGCACTTGGACATCAAAAAATGTCTACAATAAAAGCTAATTTTTCATTCAAGTTAACTTTCCACTTTGTTTAGACAGAGAGATCCATAAGTTTTGATCTTGCTCCAATGTCTCTGGACTAATATTAGTCTTAGTTAAACTGTTCCTGGATAAATTAGGAGCAGTACTCTTGAGTAACAACTTTTTGGTCAAAAATTCAATCATAGCATAGCAAGGGCTGAACGAGAAAGTATTAATTGTAAAGTTTCATTAATTGTGCCCATCACTGTACACAGAGTACATGATCATCTGCTTTGCAAAGTAGACAGGAATCATTACAGTGAAAGCATATGTCATTGAATGTTTGATGTATTTCTTACCAGTTTCTGGAAAGCATTACCTTCAATGAAAGCACACGTTTTTTGGAACATTTCTCTAGTATTTCAGTTTGTTTTAACTTTTCAGAGAAAAGCTACTTCAGGGAACCTAGGACAAAGAGAGATTAAGGAGCTGATGCTGGACCACAGTTGTGGGTGTACACATGAAACACAGAAAGTGAAAGGAAATGGGATGGGTAGTAAGAACAGAGAAGTAGAATAGAGTATGTTTTTGATAGAGTTTTCAAAGGTAAGGGACCACCTGTGTGCTGGGACTTAGTGTTCCTTCTGTTAGTGTCATCATCTGATAAAACTACATGTGGAGTTTCCACTTTCACACTACTGTTTTTGATAACTTTGAAATAAATGAACGTGAACATTTTGTAGAATACACAATAATTGGTTTGATTAATTGTTAGAAAATTGTAGGTTCAGTCTATCCTAGATTTGGTCTGCAATGACTTAGATCACATGCCCTTACAGCGTAAGGTTTTGTAAACCATGTCTTTTCTCTCATGAACTTAGAGCAGTTTATTGGGATCTGCTCCCTAGCTGAGCAGGGCCATGCTTGACTTTCTGAAGTGTTTTCCTTTTTTTTTTTTACCTGCCTAGAAAACTATATTTCTTTAAAATTTCAATATTTCTCCAAAATCCTTTACTGTTACAGAAGAAATATGAATACTGTTGCAGGCAATGAGATTATCACTACTTTAGAGAAAAGTAACTTTCAAGTTCATGAGATATTGCTGATGTGTTTGCTTACGGTTCATTAAGCTCTCGACCTCTAAGTTAAAAATAGAACAGGACTAGCAATTTGAAACAATTTATGATTTTGTTTCAGCACTAATATTATTTTTCCTTGCTCTATTTCAAAAAAGGGAAAGAATTTCAATAATTTTCCACTTACACATAAATAATTCTATAAAAGCACCAAATGTCAAAGAACATATCATAACTGTTTACTGGTGTTGTCAGGAAGACTTCATAGGAAATTGATGATAAAACTGAGTTGCATGAATGGACCAGTATCAGATAATTTATTTTTTTTTTGCTGCTGTTCATGGAAGGAACTATGTTCCCACAGTTGATTTAACACCCTTCACGTTCATTAAATACAAGAACCCTATATTCAGGAACTCATCATTATTTTCATCACTATTAAGTTCAAGCCAATAGCTTGAACTGCAAAAGATTATTTTGATACTTTTTCAAACCCATCTCAAGAAAACACCATCTCACATTGCTTCTTGTTGATTCTTTTGAAGGGAATAAATATGTGTCTTCATATCCTTGTTTAAACAGCTGCTGATAACAAGATAAAAATTTGGTAAATTGCTAAGGAGAGGGGAAAAGGAAATAGGAGTCAAAGCCTTTGACCCTTAAGATACTGCTTCAAATTCAGCCTCAAATACTAACGACTGAAAGTCATTATCTCCTAATGACCATTCAGCTTATGTAAACTTGGTTGGATGCATCTCACTCCAAGTTTCTGGTAAGTAAACACCCGCAGCAGAATTAAACCCCAATGCATCTTCTACAGAGGTCAAATGTATAACAAATCATGGAGATAAAAATCCACTGTCAACCATAAAACCACTTTTTTAAGGCCATGATTTGAAACAATGCTGAAGAAAATAGGGCAAAACAGAACAGGAAGGATAAAACGTGGCCTGTAGTAAAAGAGGTTATAGTAAAAATAACACCACTAATTCAGTTCCTAGCTCACGAGTGAAGTATCTTACATCAACATCATTAAGAATTTTTATATCTGAAACAACTAATGAGTTATTTACATCAGCTTCTCTTCCCTTATTAGACAAATCACTCTCAATATATCTTCATGTACGATGAGTAGCCAGTTTTTCAAATCTAATAATCTTCTGTATTTCTGATAGAGATTTTTTTAGCCTCTTCTATTCCCACTCAGTAAAACCCAGGTTTTTTTCATCATTACCACTAAACTTGGAGTAAGCCCCTCTTAACAATCCCTTAATCAAGGTTTTCAAACCACGTGATTGCAAATATGAAATTTCAGGTGGCTACATCTAAATAAATCAAGCTGTTCAGTCATGGTGAGCAGGACTACATCTGTAGTACTTTTTTCCTCCAGATATCAACTGATATCTGGATTTGAGAACCATAACTATTTGGCTGTCTAACAAAAGTTGAAGGTAGCAGCTACTGAGCCAAAATGATGAAATTCTGTTCTCTCCTGCAATGATGTGTTTATTGTCCTATTTGCATCTAAAAGCTATGCTGAACAGTGGGGAAGACAGCCATAAACTTAGTCATGCTAAAACTCACAGTTCTTCAGCAAACCCAAAGTGTAAATCCTATCCAGCACTTGAAAAATTTTATAGAGCAAGCAGCTTTTATATCTCTGATGATAACCAGTGAAAGCTACTGCATGATTTCCTGAGTGTTCTTTTCTTTTCTATTCTTTTGTTCCTTAATGATTATTCACAAACCCTGTCAAGACACATATTAACTTAGATACCATGTTATTTTCTGGGAAGAGGGAGATAGGGGAAATATCCACATATTTTTTTCTTTTTTTTTCTCCCTTTTCTTTTTTTCTCCTGGGTTCCTTGAATATATAGTGTTATATAGAGAATAATATCCTGAGAAATATCTCCCAGACATAGCAAATAGAGTTTTATAAGAAACAAGGGAGATGAGGAGAGCATTATATGACTGTTGGCATTACAACTTGTACTGTTAATCGCAAAGAGATGTTCTTGAACTCATAACTAAAACAACCTTTCACTCTTACAGCATCTTTCCCTCTGGAACTTTCAACACATCCAGTAGTAGGCCCTGTAAAGTCCATTGTACATGGGTAAGTGCAAAGACTTCTTTTAGACTGATTGATGAATCAATGTGAACCCAAGAACAGCTCTGAGACCCTGACTGAACCACTTGTTCTAATTATTAAACTCCACTATTTTCTGCCTGCAGTCAAAGACTAAGATGTTGAAAAGAGCTAACTTTGTGCATCATACAAGGAATTAAATCAAAACTGATGATGCTTACTACTGTTGGGACACTTAGCTAATCTATTCCACTGGGGACATTTCAACTGTTTCATCAATATTTCATGATGTTTCTTGTTCCTCTAAATACTCACATATTTCTTGCTCTTTTTTCTTCACTTCCTCCCTACTGCATCCTTTGGAAATACCTGTTCAACTGTGTAACACATATTTTCTGTAGGGTATAATACCATCTCCTTAAGCAGCTGAGCTATGGGTGATATAAATAAAGGAAAATTATGATTGTATATGCTTATTTCAGAATAGTTCAGGGGTCTGAGCATCTCAGAAGGAAAGAGAGGTATGGCTAACACATCTGTCCCTAGGTTTTCACTTTGTACTGCTAAAAATGCTGGTAAGTTTGAGAACGCAGGAGTTGACAATCTCTGCTAAGTGTCAGGAAGGAATCCACAAGAGACTGTACAGAGAGTAGTGCTGCCTATGCAGTTAATACTTAAGAAACACAAGATATAATGATTCACAATTTGGAATCAGTGGCTCAAAGCCAGAGGGTGCTTGACAACAGGATTCATTTCAGGGATTAATGCCAGAGATATTAGGCGTAAACATCACGAGTGTTTTTGTGTCCTTGCACTAGTTTTTTTCCTCATAAAACACCCATTTTACAAAACAGACAAATGTTTAGAGGTATTTTAAAAGGTTCATGGGACAAAAAGCTGTTTGATGATGATCAACAGGAAAATGACATCTGACACGTTGAAAAAAGGAGGCAAAAGCAGGATTTGGAAGGGTAAAAAGTTCATGCTCTTACAGAATCTCAAGTTCCTGGTTTCCATTACATTTTTATTATTATAATTTTTACATGACTGTAGCTGGACCTCTCATTTTGAAAGCTGAAGGAAAAGTTGCTAGCTGCAGTCAGACAGGAAACCCTCCTCCCCCAAGCTCAACAATGCCTCATAAAAATATCAGGTCACAGATTAAAACAGAATGACTTGAAAGTTCAAAAATAACAAGGCTTGCCTCAGTATGTCTGGTTTTAAAAATAGCTTTTAACCTGCTTAAGATGGAAAGATAATATTATTTTTATTCTCAAGTTATTGCTCTTTCTCTTTTTGATCTAAAGTAGAAAATTGACTTTAGGTATTTGTTAGAGACAACCAAACTATGTCTAACAGGCTTTTGTGGCTAGCCATACTAATTTATAATAACTTCTTATATTCGACTGATAAAAAGTCCAAAGAATAATTCACATTTTAATTCCAATTGGTGACATTTCTAATATTATTTCTAATATTCATTTTGTCATGTGATACTTGTATACCTCCTCACAAAATCTAGATGCCATCTTGAATTTTCATCCAAGTTTTCTGCTAGTCTGCATTTGAACAAGGTTTACAAGAAGACTTTGAGGTCACTGGGGCTGCGCATGTGGTTGAACACAGACTGCCAGTTTTACAGAAATGAGAAACATAATTTTCATGCAAAAAGCCATCCCAAAACAAATCCAAGTTCAGATTATTAACTTAAAAATTTTACTGGTAAAGAAGGTGAGTCACTGCACTAGAAAATATATTTTCTAATCTCCCTTTCTAATTGCAGTTGTCCATTTTCCTAAATATGTCCATGGTTCAAGAACTAATGTTTCCTGTAATCCACCTTTTAAATTGTGATAGCTATGACTTAGTATCTCAACACTGTAACTTCCCTTCAAAGCCTCATACCCTATTTTTTGATACCTTATTCAACCATGTCTTTTTTCTATTACGTGATGTTATGGCTACAAAATCGGTGATAAAAAAAGAGTTACAACAATAAATGTTCATACCATTAAGCCTGAAAGGTTAGAGTTGCCATTTTTGTTTCTCTTTGTTACTGGGGTAGGAGAGAAGTCAGTGGTTGGTGGATTCTTATTTTTTATGTAAACCATTTCTACTGTATTTTTGTAGTTACTGCTATTTTCTTTTTAGTAAATTGCTATTTTCTTACTTATAGCTCCTTGCATTTTTGTCTCTTTATATTGAGGGGAATAAAAGGAGGGGTTGTGCTTTTTATTGGAGTTCGGACCTCCCAATATTTTTGCCTTTAAACTAAGACACATGAAAATATTTCACAGAATCTCTCTTTTCCTGGAATAGGTTTTTGTTGTTGCAGCGAATGACTAAGTGCAAAGCGCCAGTGAAATTTGAGTACAGAGACAACTGCCTCTCTGTCTTCATTCTTGTGCATGTCACAAATGCATGTCAAACCCTGTTATCTGAATGTCATGATAGTCACCCAAGCTACCGCTATTACTTCATCCCTGAGTATGGGACGTGGCAATGGTGCATTCCAACACTCATCTTCTCTTGCCTCAAAAGTATTTTCTTTTATTTTCTTTTGTCCTTCTGCAATGATTTTCAATATCGTTATAACACTACTGAAAGTACTCACTATCCCAGTCAATGCTGAAAGATCAGAAAGAAATTAGGAATCTGCAATAAGACTCTGAGATCTGCCAATGTTGCAACACATTACAGAGATCCTCTGGAGTCCCGTCATGCCCAATGCAGGAGTGCAGCTCTGTACTCCTGTCAGCCAGAAAGGATTGAAAACACACCTGGCTGGAAATTAATTTCAAAGTCTCCCAAACAATTGCTCTATTACCTTAACCCCTGATTCTTCTTCCTATTGCTAAACGCTACTAACACAGATATAGATGACTTCCCCAATCACTCTATTCTCCTCAGAAAGAGGATGTCACCAACCATTTCAGGAGGGACAATAAGTTAAATTTCATTCCCTTGACTGATCTAATCTTTAAATAGGGAGACTTGGAGTCGAATTATCAATCAGAAACATACCTAGGCAGCTGAGTAAAAAGCTTTCCTCTTTCAAGTTAGAGTCTGAGCCCCTATATCCTGGTACTTTGGGCAGAGAAAATATTAAATGGGTGGGAGTGACCAGACCACTATGAAATTGTTTTGAATTCTCCTACACTAACCAATCTGAAGGCTAAGGAAGACTACAGAAAGCTGTGATGCTGGCAAACTTGTAAATGTGTAGGTTTTACTGGTTTTAACAATAAGTAGCTATTCAGTGAACTCAAGACTTAACTCCTTGCATTTAATTTCATACAATTCCTTCTGCTAATAATTATTATTTTTCACATACTTGTAAAATAAATATTTCAAATAAGTAACAAAAATTCCAGTTCTCTCTTATGTTGAATAATTCTTTCAAATGGGTGGGGGAGGGGGATAGAATTTAAGTTGATTCATTTTAGATGATGTATAACATGTACAGTGACAAGGACACATTAAGTAGGAGGCAGTTCTTTCAAATGTTTCACTCCAAAGAGATGACTCAGATACTCAGTTAAGTAGCTCTTCAACTGCTTTGTTAAGCCGCAGTCTAGAATCACATCAGGCATAGTTACAACCTTTACACCTTAACATACCTACAGGAACTTGTCAGCTTCCTTTTTGAAGAGTTTAACATCTTTTCCACCTCCTAGTAAAAACAGTATAAAAGAAAAGTGGGGGAAAAAAAATACACAAATATGAGAAACCTCACTTGGACAAGACTTTTTCAAGTGGAGAAGCATATATGGCTTTCAGAGGAAATTGAAATTCTTATTTTGTTCGATTAGCACTTGATCTCTATGCATCCTCCCATAGATAAATGTAGTTTTGTCAAACAGGGCTGCCTTCAGTAGGACCTAATTTATTTTCATCTCAAAAAAGAGAAAAAAATGTTTTTTACTTGGAGTTCATCATAACATGGACCAATTAGAACCTCTGAAGCAACAAGTTATAACTACTGAGACTGGATCCACAGCTGTGATTCCATTACTAACACTAAGTTTTCGCACTTTTTTTGGTGCATTAGATGGTTTTCATATCTTGTCAGTGTGCTGAATCACTTCCTGCCTTACAGTTTGATTTCAGCAAGAGGTCTCAGAATGGTTGCTTCCCACTATTTGTGAGCATGAATAAACATTCTTGGCAAAGTGGCATGAGGTAGGAATAACCCTTATGTCACAAGCCGTATTATTTTCTGCCTTAACTTGGTCACAGCTTGCCTTTCATACAGTAGGAGGTGTAGCAGAGTTGTGTTATCTTTGATCTGTAAATCACAATGAGTCTCTGAACAGAACTTTACAACCTCTGTCCTCTACAGAGCCTTCCACGGCACAGGCTGGTGTGCTTCGCCTGGCCCTCATAGCTCTGTGTTTCCATTCCCTCTCTTGTAAAGCAGAACCAAAGTAGATGGTTGCTGTGAATCTGAATTTGTTAAATATTTCTAGCCTGCTTTAAATCTGAGAAACTTTTTACACTGTCATTTATTTATTACCCTTGTTAGAAACTGGTGCACTCTTTTCCAGTAGCCATGCCCTTATGCTCTGTGTAGACATATGTAGAGGAAAAAGAAACCAGCTGTGCTTCATCCACTTTCAAACACCTTGCTGGAGAAATCAGCAATAAAACCTCTGTAATGAATCTTCCTCCACTCTCCATTTCCACGTCAGTGAGAATTTAAAGCTTACTTGGGAGAAGAATTCTATTTGTCTATCAAGTATCCTAGAACCTGCTTATTTATTTTTTGTAAATCAAATAACTCCCCTTTTAACCTTGAACATTCCCCAGTCCTGAAACAGATAGTCTTACAAAATAGGCCAGTCAATCATGTTCTCCTTCTCATTGCATAGAATGGTAGTGGGAGAATAGAAAATCCTTCTGTCACTAAATCCTTTCCACCCACAGGCAAAAAATCTTCACCCAATTAATTAACACCAGGTGCACACTTGAATGCATCAGAGGTATGTGGTATACTTACTGGCTCTGTTCCTAATTTGGCAGGCAGACATGAAACCTGCCTCTGATTAGCCTATTTTACTGGAGCTGTCGTAAAGGGTATCTCCCCTCTGAAGAAAAAAATCTTAGGTGTTTTTGTGTAAATAATGACTGCCTTTACCATGTCAGACCCAGCAGACACTGCACACCAAAAGGACTATCCTTTTTATGTACTGGTTTGCCCAGATGAATCCGTGGCAGCAGTTCACTGCAAAACAAAAAGTATCACGTGTGCCTGACCAGGATTTTGTGCAAATGCTGCATAGTCGAGAGTATCAGAGTCCATTTCCATAGTGATGTTCCTACCTTTATGGGTATAGAGACACTCCAGACTACCAGGTTCCCTCCATGTCTGCCTTTTCCCTATATATTTTTGCTCTGACAACTTTAGCTATCAGAGAAAATATTTTAAGTTTCTGTGGCCAAAAGGAGTCCAGGAGCATACGCATTTCAGCCTCTGACTACAACTGATGTAGCTCTTGGGGACCCTGAAAATCCATCAATTTACCTTCTTCTTAGAGGATTTTGAAGAACCAGACATTCCTGAAAATCAGATAGTAACGTTTGCAGAGTTAGCTTGAGTACAGCGAAACAGAGATATCCAGGATTAACAAAAGACCATAAATATTTTCTCCTGAATATTCTTGTTCTTAATATTAATATTCCATAAGAGAGGTGAAAGCTGACAACATTTGTGAGGTTCTTGTCTGATCTGTGTGATAGCCAAATTCTTTCCTGTAAAGCTACTGGTTTCTTTTCTTGTAGCAAAGCAGTCTAACCTATAACTGCTGCAATAAGCCATATTCAAAACCTTACAGTTACCACACATAACTAAACCACTTAAATAGGTAAAATCTTGTAATTCAGGGTTTCTATCTAATATTGGTAAAATGAACTTTCTTTTAAGGCACTTACAAACATAGGTGATCAATACATAGACTAAAATATGAATAGTAGCTACCGAATGTAGCCAACAAAATCAGATTTTTAAGGGATAAATTTGTAACAGTTCTGAAGTTTCTTCAAGTTGCCCCATTCCATGGATACAAAATTATTAAGCTATTATTAAGTTATTCTTGGAACTGTAATCTCTGCTACTTTATGGTACCTCAGAACAGCAAAGATGAAACACAAGCCAAAATCCTTATTTTTTGATTTAGCCACTTGAGAGGGATATGAATCTGTATCTGCCAGTAACTTGAGCCTGTCCTTCCTACAGGTCTATCATCTCCCTTAAATCAACAGCTTTCCCTTTTCTTTCTAATTTAATATTGAGGACTATACTTTAAAATCTGGAAGACTTAAATACACATTTCACCATGTTTTAAAAATGTGTCTCAGACAAGTTGATTCTGATACAACCCAGTCTGCTGT
Source organism: Pseudotriccus pelzelni (assembly GCA_035584735.1). Classification (NCBI taxonomy): domain Eukaryota; kingdom Metazoa; phylum Chordata; class Aves; order Passeriformes; family Tyrannidae; genus Pseudotriccus; species Pseudotriccus pelzelni. The sequence goes on along the minus strand of JAWMRA010000161.1, from coordinate 44,718,079 downwards.
GCTGTCTGAATTTAAAATACAAACCACATTGCATGTATATCCATCCTCCTGAAGATTCTCCTAAAGAGCTGGGATTCAAATCTTTTCCCTTAGAAGAGAAGAACACAGGATTGTGTCAAAGATCAGTTCAGTCTAGAACACTGTTGTCCACTGGAGCTAGGCATGTGGGCCCAGATGAAAGGAAAGCTGTCAAAAATAGGGTAGAGAATAGTGTAGTGCTTCCATGGCATAAACTCCCTGTAGAGGTTTAATTTTAGAGAGTTGCTGTATAGAAAAGTTGCAACTGCATCATTCTATTTAATATAGCTAAGGCTGGGACTGTCTTTAATGAATTTATCCGAATTTAAATGATTATTTTTTTGTAATGCAAGAAATCCACAATATTCTCTCAATGAGTTCCATAGTTTAACAATGTATGTATGTGAAAGAAAAATCTCTTCCTTTGTTTTACCTTACACTGTGTAAAGAAATGTCAGTTTGTGCTCCCTGCTTTTCCTATTGTGAGAGTGAATAATTTCCCTTGTTCATCTTATCTACACCTTCCTCTTTCCATATGTCTGTATCATATTGTTCTTCTATTTGAGAGTCATAAATCTCAATCAGTTTAGTCTCTCCTTAGTGTTGCCCTTCACTGTGTCTGCTAATTCTTTCCCAGCCATTTTGAGATGCAGTTGAATTTGGCTTATTTTCCCTATAAATGAACTGAAAATTCTTCACAATATAAAATAACAAATTTTGTATCCAAATGTATAATGTCATACGTATTAAGCTTTTTGTTTATCAAATAGAATGTTTCCATGTTTCCATGCAATAAGAGAATTCCATTTATTGTCTGCCAGATATGAAGCAACACTCTTGCACGACCATAGAATAGCTTTATAATTTTTTGTAACCACAGTTTTCACCAAGACTGAGATTTTAAAGGGACATAGTTCCTGTTACTTAGTATTTGAAAGTGTAGCTATTCCTTTTAACTTTTACCCATCTTTCCTACACTAATCCTCTACTGGAATTTTTCCCAGTGTTTGTATGTACTTCTGGACAACAATCAATTTTTGAATCACCACTGGTCATTTCTAAAAACCTCCACTAACATCAAACTTTTTAATATATGTATTAATTTTTTAAAAAAAGGAATTGTTGGGTGTAAATAGTTGTAAAATGCATGATAGAGGTTAGGAAAAAACAGAAACCAGATTTTCTCTGATGTATAGTGGGCATAGTTATTGCCTCAATCTCAACATTCAACAATTTCTAGTTTTTCTCTTTGCAGTGACACAGTCTGAGAGTCATTAAACAGCTAATGACAACAAGGAAGTACAGAGAATGAATTTTCCAATTCAGTTTATGCCCTAAGGCAGCAAAAGCTATATTCCTAAATAATTATTTAAGAATTTTACACCAGGATTAGTTATTCAGGAACTAGATAACATGTCAGAAAATAAAAGTATTTTTTTCAGTGAGCCACCTTGTAGTGATTTTAGTGGTGGAGGAAGTGATCAAACAGACCAGATAACTGCAAAGTAAAAAGCAATAATCAAATTTTGGGCCACATAACTACTGGTACATTTAGCCTTATTTCAGTAGACCCAGACTACTTTACATCAGGAGCTACGAGGAACCCCCCCTACAAAAACATCCATATGGCCTGCTACATATTGTTGCAAATTCAAATCACTGAAGAATTTCATGCCATGCTTTTATCCTCTCACCTAACAAATCATCTATAAAACTAAGTACCCTTCACATGGTATTTGTATTAAGGGGTCACCTACTGTTTTCACAGGCAGCTATTTGTTATTGGCATGTTTAGATTCTGAATATAAATAGCATAGATTTATAATCAAATATTTTTTTGCAAAGTCAAAACATTTAGAAGAACTGGATGAAAAAGTGACTGGAGGCAAGACTTTGTCATCTACTTTCCCACTTCTCCATGGCCTCTTCTTAATGGTAGCAGGTCATCTATAGATTTCTAGGAATTAAACACACATCTACCCTGCTCACAGGGTAGATAAATCAGAGTCTATGCAGTGTTGTTTGAAGACTTTTTTTCATATGCTTATTAGTAGATGTAGAGGAAACAGAGTGGGAGGGAAGGGATAAAAGGCTGCTGACTCTGCAGGTTTCATCCTGTAAGTTCAGGCAGCTGGCCTGACCCCCTCACCCCGTCCACTACTATATGTCAAAGGTGACATCTTGGCGATAGTTAAGAGTACTTCTTTTCTGTGTCTTGTAAAAAACATTAGAGCAGCTGAATGAGTGAACCAGTCAGGGAAAAGATAATTTTGAGATTTGCCTCTTAAAATGGACAATAGATGTTTTTATAAGACTGTAAAAACAGTATACCGATACTTCCCGCAGTGCTACACCAGATGCCAGCAATCTGTGGTTAAAGGACTCTCAGAGCAAGTTGCAGATTCATTTTCAATACAGTTGCCCTCCTTTGAATTCTACTACTTTAATCAATGATGTTTAGAATCCCTATTAATTTCTTCCCAAAACCTCCCAAGGCAGAATGCTCCACTTTTAGCCGCATATGGTATAAAGAAAAATCTCCTTTGGCTGGTTTCTGAGCACAATCTAGGAAACACACGTGAGCAGAGCAAAGAGCAGATTTATCACATAAAGCCCAAATCTCTTGAGTATTCAAATGCTTATCTTCTTCAGAATGCAAAAGGAAGTAAATTCAGGAAAGACCTTCAGAGCCCATGCTGCCATTGAATGCTGCTAATTTTCAACCAATGGCAGTGTTAACAAATATTTCAATGAAAGAATAGTCAGATTTTAATTTCACCCTTCTACCTCTAAGAGCTTTTTTCTTTTTTACTATATAAACTTCACATCAAAGCTTTAAGGCAAAGATATTAAGCTTGTTCAGCAGCTTTCTTTGATTTCATTTCTCTGGGTAAGAGACTGACAAAGTTCACCATTAAGGGTCATGGAAAACAAAGAAAGGTAGAAAGGTTTCACATACAGATTTGGAACCACTTTGTGTAGCAACAATCTGCTTGCAGACTAAGCTTTTCTTCTTTAGTTTATGCAACATACCACTTCTTTGATGAAGTCAATGGAGATAGCACAACACAAGTGTGTTTTGTGAGGTACTATTGCTTTGCATAAGTAGAGAGGAAGGTCTAGGGCCAAGGGGGAACTCAGTGTTTTCTGATGAGTGCAGGAGTTGACAGAATGGATATGCTCTAGGAATTTGGAGGTCAGGGAGGATGATTTTCACTGTCAGTGGTGTCAGAGTGCAGGACTTTGACCAGATTCACTTAGATATTCCACACATGGGGTGATAATGTGTAATACAGAATTTATTTATTTTAAGTTATTTTGAGTTACACAGGATTTTGATTTAACAGAGAGATGCATGAACAGATTTGAATCACAGTACAAGTATAAATGGCACTTAGCAGACTGCAGCAATTGTAGTATTCATTTGAATCACAGTAAAACAAGCATTTCCTGAGCTCTATAATATCATCCCCAAGACACCAGACATCCTCAGGGCCTACAAGGTACTCATGGGTTAAACCCAGCTCAAGACCATTGCTTTCCTCACAGGTCTTTTCTTTGTTTCTGAGTTTGAATTCTCTATGTCGCATATTTTTTGCATATTATTGATTAACTAAGGGATGAACAGTTACCAAACAGCTGATATAGCCATTCATACAGAGCCAACGGCTCCCATCTGGTCATCTTTACCATGAGTTCAGCATCCTTTACAGCAACCATCATCAGTCACTCTGCACACCCTTCCCCAAACTTTATAAACACATTGTCCTTGGTCATCTCCTCTGAGCCCTCCATTGTAAGGGTTCATCAATCAGTGACAAAGAGTCATATCAGAGAAGAACAAAGAAAAAAATAATAGATGTTTACCGAGCAAGAAATACAGAAATTAAAACAAAATTAAATTCTACCAGAAAGTTGCAGTCAAAGGTATATGGTACGGAATATGATATAAATGAGGATAAGAAGAAAAGGTCAGATGAGGTTCAAGAGTTGTTCATGTCTTTATGTAAGCGTAGATGAATGAAACATCCAAAGGCTTTGGATGGTTTGGCTTATCTGGCAACTCTATATTCCTGTGAAAAAATAACTTCCTTCTTTGTGTGAGTCCTACTCCTCTGCTACAGTCCAGCAAGTTAATAAGAACTCTTTGTTATTCTCATGTATATTCTCATTCTCAATAATTTCAAAGTAATCAGATTTTGCTTAGTTGAAAATAAACTTTTTTAATAACTTTACCTAATGTCTCAGGCTTACAGAAATCTGACAATATTCGTGTGAGAATAAAAGAAAGTTAAAGTGAAGATGAGAGGCTTTGTCTTTTTGGTGGTCTTCCCTGTCTCTAAAAGATTTAACTTGATATTTATATTGCACTACACAGTGGGGTAAGATGACCATGAGGGGCTATTGTTATATGAAGGCTGATTTCCCCATTTCAGCTCAGTAGCATTTTTAAAACTTTGCCATTTGCCTAGCAGCTGTGTTATCTCATAAACACAAGAATTTTCACTAAGGGATGTCAGCCTGAGCAAAACTATAACAAACAAGCAATTTAAACAAAGTTTGATTAGTGCATAAAAGAAGGATCTGCACAATTTACCCGTCTACCCTAACAGAGCTTCATCTTTTGTAAGCCTCAGACAATGGCTTCATCCAGTGATTGCCTACTGCTTAACAACAAAAATGAAGTGTTGTGATTGTCAGTCTCTTAACATAAAGTCCTTCACTTAAGACACTTTAAATAGTTGGACAAAGGGACAGTATGAAACTCATCAGGATATACTGCTGATTCACACACTGTCACCATTGTTTGGCCCAGGTGCATTAGAGCCTAGCAGTTGTTTGTTCATGTTTTGTTTTGCATTTCTCTCTCCTCCTCCCTCTCCTCCATGTGGATAACGTCTATAATATTTGAGAAATTAATTTAGAAATGTCAGTCTGTAAAAACAGTTCTAAATAAACACGCTTTCAATTTAGAGTAAATGTTTAGGCTGAGAGACAAAAGAAAAGACTGGTTTAGCAGTCAAGACATTGGTGTATAGTTACAATATACTGATTTCATGTTTTGCTTTCTCATTTCTCTCTTCAAAATTCTATACTATGCTTCCTTAAAATGTCTATTTGCATTGTAAGACTAACAGGATAGAAATTGTCTAGATTTTATGCATATATAGTGACTAATATGATGGTGTTCTGAACTCAGAGTCTTGAGATGTTATCACTATGAAATCTATTAAGGTAAGAAATGGATGCTGCTGAAAATAAACTTGTGGGTCACTTAAATGCTTACTTTAGCTTTGAAAAACAAAATAAAAAAGGAAAATAGTTTATCACATATTTTGTCTTCTTAGGAAGAGAATGAGATTCTCTACTATGCAGACAACTCTCAAAATAGCTTTTACTGCCTTTGGAACTCTGATGTCACAGAACACAGTTTTCTCAACTCAATATCACATCACATATCCAGCTTCCTAACAACTTTTATCTGACACTGAACACACTCAGAAACACTCAAAACAACTCTATGCCTCTGTTAATTTCTGATAACTCACAGTCCAGTTGAGTTGTAAGGGAAGAAATATTTGATGATCACCATAAAGAGGATGACAAAAAAGCTCTAGTGGGAATTTAAAAAGCTTTCAAGCAGAATTACAGTTACCAGTACTACAAGCAAGATTTGTTTGCCTTATTTTAATATAACTGGGCCGTATTTAAGTATAATATCAATGAGAGCACCCTAAGCATTTGAATGGTATTGTGTTGAAAAAAAATATTTGGATAGTAAATTTTCATATTTCATTAAAATATATTGTACACTTTCCCTCTTCTCACTCAGGGGTTACATTTGATGATGTCTGATGTAAGAACCAGACTTAAAAGATCTTTTCTAAGTAGGAAAAAGGTATATAGACTCAGAAGTTTTTAAAATAGTCTCTAAAGTATAGGAATTCTTGTCAAAATATCTTATCTAAACCTTCTCTCTCCATTAACCCACAAAGATCAAAACTGGCATGTGAGTCATAATTAACAAAATTAATCAGTCAATTAAGCACTATGTTTTCCTATTTGTTTCTTATTTAAGAACATGATCCAAATTCTGTAAAGGTACCTTTTTAATCTTAATAGCCATGAATAATTTCAAATTTAATTAATTTTCAAGTAATTGTCATCCAATGGATGATTCCTGCACTGCAGTCTGTTTTTCTATTCATAGTGAATAGATGGGCAGCTAAATTACATGGAACTGTTTTTATTTTGCCTGATTGGTTAATCTTTCTTAATTGAGAGCAAAATATGGTTTAAAAAAGTGCAATATCTACTATCACCTGGTTAGTCACTTCTCAATATATTTGATGAACAAAAATCAACTCTGACCTCTGTCCAGAAAGATCCACTGAAGAAAGGTAAACAGAAATGAAGAAAAAACATCAAACTTCTTGGAATTTAAATGAGGGTCATTTCTACTGCATTCAATCAGCAAGATACAGATTTATGAAGTGTTCCTACATTTCCTCATCATTGTCAAGTACTAATCTGTCAGATTCATTCTTAGTTTGGTGAGACTTCCAAAGGGGTTATGTAGTCTCCATGGGGAGCATTTAACAAATAGGAAGCCTGATCAAAACCTTTTACATATACTAAACTAAGGTAGGCTCTAAGGTGAAGGAAATCCATCATCAGTCATGGGAAGGTATTAGATGACATCTGTTAAAATATTCCACCTATACAAAACCAAGGGCCTTCATTTTTACAGCCCTTTATAGCTATAGAATTATAGATAAAAGTCAAAAGAGTGAGAAATTAGGACGTTAAAGTGGCCATTCTAGGCCTTGTGCTGTAATCCCTGCATGTAAAACTTACATTTTAACAGGTTATATAAAGGTTGTTTTCTGTCTCTCTATAGGCATATGCTATGAATCCCTTCATTTTTTTAAGTACAATCTATTGTACTTAAAAAAAAAAAATATATATATATATAATTGAATTAGTTATATATTTCACAGTGAATTCCCTTTCAGGATATGGTTATGTTCTCTTACCTTTTATTTAGGTTATTCAATTTTTTTAAGGTCTAGTTCCAGATTAGAAAATGTGAATCAACTCCTTTAATTAGCTTTTCTCTATACTGACTTAGACTATAAATCTTTTTCCATTAAGTCGTATCTTCCACCTTTAATTTATTATATTCTTTTCTGAATTTCAAAAAGAATTCCCTGCAACAAGATTTTCCACCTTTTATAACTTTTCTAACTGATAAAATTACTTCGCAGTCTATTTTTATTTTCCATAAATTTCACCCCCTTTTAAACATATGGAATGTCATTTCTAATTCAGATAAATAACTCTGTCTAAGGCTTTTGATATATCTAGGAAGGAGACTTTCAAAGACACAAACAGGAGCCAGGCACCTACATTCCACTGATAGCTAATAGGCATCAGTCACCTGTGCCTTTGAAAATCTCCCCTCAGTCAATCATGTTTGACAATTACTCATCAACTTTTCCTACTGTTGTACTCAAAAACAATGTGAGCTGTCACTTTTAAGACTGTTCCTGTACACTAGAGAAGCCAAATCTATATCGATCAAAGTGACATGTTTGTAGTGCAAAATAAACTGAAACATCTATATAATTTATGGCTTGTTATGTTTGGTGATAAACAGATGCTTTAATTAAGTTTGAGATTCAGAGCCTTTTAAACCTAGCGCAGAATTTTATCACCTATAAATAAAGAGGTCTTTTGAAAGAGAAATAGATAAGCATGAGTATTGATTTTGGTTACAGATGTGGACACACGTCCCAGCAGTTACAGCAAATAACAAGCTGCCTGCTCCTTTAAACAACTACCTGCAGAGTATAGTCTGTTATGTTCAGTTCCAGATGACAGAAGGAATGAAAACTTGCCGTAGTACATTTCAGCAGGAAACAACTTCAAAGATACCGGGTTTCCAAACATCATCTGGATACAGCAGTAAACTTTAACCTTCTTGTCATCTATGGGTATCCCAGGCCCTGTTTATTAGAAGTTTTGGTAATTAGATTCTGAAGTACAGAACTATAAAGTGCAGATTATATCACAGGGCAGATTCTGAAATAGAGAGGCACCTCAGTTCCTCTTTCACAATGAAAGGCTGAAGGCTTTTGGAATCCATAGTGCACTTTTATATTGGCACTTCCAAATATTTCTGCAGTGAATACTAAGCTTGCTTGTGCTTAATTTTGCCTCCTTTTAGACAGATGAAAATAGAGTCACTATAAGCTTCTGGATAGAATTAGGCCTGAAGTTGTGTCAGGGGAGGTTTAGATTGAATATTATGAAGGGGTTCTCCACCCAGAGGGTGGTTGGGCACTGGAACAGGCTCCCCAGGGAAGTGGTCACAGCACCAAGCCTGGCAGAGTTCAAGAAGTGTTTGGACGATACTCTCAGGCACATAGTGTGACTCTTGGGGATGGTCCTGTGCAGGGCCAGGAGTTGGACTCGATGATCCTTGCAGATGCCTTTCAACTCAGCATATTTTGTGGTAACTTTTGAGTGGCTGATAAATTTAAGTTTATTCTACACTTAAGACAGAAAACCAGGAAACAGCAGTGAGGATTTCATGCTACCTATGAGTACATACATTTCAAAGAAGTTTAATGGATTGCCTTTAGGATGCACCTGTGTATCTCTACTGACTCCAAAGAAAAGCTACATATTCACTTAGACTAGAAGTTAATTCTTAACAATTTATCACCTAAAATTTGCTGAGGGAGACTGTAACCAAAAATCTTTTCTAACTCTTACAGTGATTTATTGTCACTGGCAGATAATCAAAAATTCTCAACCAGATTTTTTATAACTTTGGTTTTATAATTTTGTTTTATCTTACTGTCTCTGGCCCATGCATTAATAAAGTCTCTAGTGATAATATTATTGTTATTTTAAAGAGCTTTGCAGGTTTCAGGGAATGAGGCATGTGGAGTGTCTGTTTGCTGTAATTGGAACAAATCTGAGATTAATATAATGGTTAAGATGAGAGAAATACGTAAGGATAGAAGGTTTGTGATCAATTATTTCGGGGACTGATTTTTTCAGTCTCATAAGAAGATCAAACCTTGCATCAATTTAAGGCAAATGTTGTCTTCAGTTTTGGCCATTGGAGATGTTTAACTTTCAGATTTTTGCTCTTATTTAGGCCTGGAACTTAACAGTAAATGAAAAATAATAAATTATCTTTAAGCTGAAAAAATGTTACCAAGTATTATCATCAAAAAACCAAGCTTGAAGTCCCTCTAATTCTATCGCCTCATTCCCTCTACTTAATCCTCAGACATCTTGTTTACTGTGGTAGATTTTATATCATCTTTCTTTCCTTTAAGAGATGTAGTTTATATTATGTCCCAAGCTAACTACCTCTCCTATATATAATATGTTGCTGAGCAGAGAGCACAATCATTATGAGAAACAGTCCAGTAAAGAAGGCATAAGTAATGGCTCTGTTTGGAAACTGTTTATTGGCTTTCTACTTGCAAACTTTACCACAAAGACATCATACCTCCGGTTTAGAAACAGATTATGCTGCTAGTATACAAAACCTGATGAGAGTATTTTGAAGAAAATTCCCACGCTGTTCTTTAGTTGAGGGAAAAGAAAGAATCCTTCCCAGAGTTTCTTCATATCAGCGTTATAAAATTTTGAACTTTCTATGTCCACTTTTATGTTGTTAAAGTTTGGAAATGTTAATGTGCCAAATCTTAAATAATTCATCTCAGTTTTTTATAGCATTTGTTTCTTAGACTGTAGGGCTGAGGAACTACCTTAAGAGTATCAGCCAGCCTGAACATGTTTGTCAAAGCTGATAGCAAAAGAACTCTGGTTTATTAACTTTGGCCTGTCACACAAAACACTCAAACATTCATCATGCTTTTAGGTAATTTTATTATTGCTCTCCAAGTATTGATTAAACACAAAGTGAACATCTCTCACTATTGTGACAATCCAAGGAAAAAAACCAACAGGTTTACTGTGAGAGTTAAACAAAAATTCTGCTCAGAACACAACGCTGAGCTGTAAGGGAAGACCAAAAAGAAGGAATATTAAGTATTAGGAAAAGACTGTGAAAACCTTGATTTTTTTGGTGTATTTTGTTTGAGTTATATAAACATATGACAGGGTATTATGTCCAATTAGCATATAGTTTTGTTATATGTTTCAATGAAAGGAAGAAGCAGGTAGATTTTTGAAGACCTGTTAGGAAAATCATGTGAAACACAAGTTTTCAATGATACACATAAATGATAAATTTTGTTTATTCAAAAGTGTAATTAACTAAGGAAGAAAAAGAATCTGCGAAGAGTCCAAGGAATATAAATAATCTTCTTATGTACTTTCAAACTGTTTTTCAACCAATGACTAAAGAACCTGTGGAATTCATTTCCACATGATATTATACTGACAGTGGGACTTATAGTATTAAATTATATCAGAATCCATAAACATTCAGTTTACAAAGAATAATTTTCCTTATGTCATATTTAAGGTATCTTGTAAAAAAATGGATCCTCAATTACAATAAAATTCACCTCCAAAAATCAGAAGTTGTCTGAACTGAAGAAGTCACCTGGAAGAAGTAAGCTGTTATCTGTGCCATAGATAGGTATGGCCATAGGAGTGTGGCCTCTAATACCCAGTGTTAGTGGCTGATTTAGAGCTCTGCAGCAGCAGAACTCTGTGGGTCAATTGCGGGGGTTGAACAATTCAAGGGCTCTCACTGAAAAAGGAAGACATTTTAAAGTGTGAACTCGCTATTGTTAATTTATTGTTATTACTAAGTTGACATGTATCACCTCTGAAACAGTGGGTGATACAGATGAGAGCAAAGCCAAAGGCCTAATATGACACAAGAACTGAAAAGCCAAAAAGTGTGGATCTATTGGTCTTGAAGAAAGTTCCAAGCTTGTTTCAATGTTGAGAACATTTTGCCAAGGGTCATATTTAGTCTGGGGGATATTAACTGTTGAATTTTCATCTTAAATTTTCTTTTTCTTTCTTTCTCTTTTTTTTTTTTTTAATTGGCTGAAGGCTGAAAAAAGGCAGACACATAATGATTTTGGCAAGGATGACATCCTAATTAGTCTGAAGAGTTAGACTACTTATCTCAAAGGATTTTAGACCTCCTCTACCCAAAAGCCAGTATGTTTGTTTCTATAGATATGTGTACTTATTTCAACATAGAACTCCTCAATGTGACTGTGAGAAAATGAAGAATCTTCCTGTTGCCTAAATCCATTAATTTTAACTATAAAGTGCTAATTTTTCAATACTTAAGAAATTTCCATTCTTGAGAAAACTGCTATGTACTAAGGCACTTCTGATCAAAAGAATCACTAGAAATGTTTTGTTTTTTGGTTTGGGCTTGATTGGGGTTCTTTCGTGGTGTGGTTTGTGGGTTTTTTTTCTTTTTTTGTTAAGAACTATCATGAAGATGACTATAATGAAGGTAACTGGCACATGGAATGTGGTCATTGATTTCAAAATATATGCATCTTCTTTATGGTTTATTAAACTAATTACTTCTCAATAGAATAATATGGATAGGATGGAAAAAAATACCAATCAATCACCTAAACAGTGGTGCTCTCTTCTGACTTTGCTGTACACTTCATATCTTTGTTTGCACTTCACAGAATCACAGAATGTGCCAAGTTGGAAGGGCCCTATCAGGATCACCAAGTCCAACTCTTAACCCTGAACAGGATCACCCCCAAGAGTCTCACCATAAGCCTGAGAGCACTGCACAAACACTTCTTGAACTCTGGTAGGCTTAGTGCTGTGACCACTTCTCCAGAGGGATCTGTTCCAGTGCCTAACTACCCTCTGGGTGAAGAACCTTTTTCTAATATCTAACCTAATCCTCACCTGACACAACTTTAGACCATTCCCTTGGGTTCTTTCACTGGTCACTAAAGAGAAAAGATCCATGTTTTTCCCTCTTCTTTTCTCATGAGAAAGGTGTAGACTGCAATGAAGTCTCCCCTGAGTCTCCTCTTCCCCAGGCTAAACACACTGTGTGGCCTCAGCTACTCCTCACACGGCTTCGCCTCGAGGCCCTTCACCATCTTTGTTGCCCTACTTTGGACACTCTCCAATAGCTTAATAACTTTCTTGTATTAGGGAGCGCAAAACTGCACATATTATTCAAGGTGAGGCCGCTCCAGTGTAGAGCAGAGCCAGACAATTCCCTCCCTCAACTGGCTGGAGATGCTTTGCCTGATGCACCCCAGGACAGTTGACCCTCCTGGCTGCCAGAGCACTGCTGAGTCATATTCAACTTGCTATCAGTTATTAACAGCCAAATCATATGTTTAAATCAGTAATGTCTTACCAATAACATATCACTAACTTCTGTCTATTTTGAGTGCAAATAATAAATGAGACAAAGAGCAGAATAGCAATTCTTAGATCTAAGTTGCATGGCATATTAAGAAAAAATAACCTTACTGTTTCAATTATTTATATATTTCACACTGAATTCACACTATTGCATAATACAAATGGAATGTCCTTTCCAATTGCTACATTTTCCTCTCATTTGATAGTATAGCTACTTGACTAAATCTTTGCAAAAAGCATAGGAGTAAAGCAGACTTGGAGTCAGTTTTAACACCTCTGATGTTGTTTTCATGATCCATTATCATTTGATCCAAAAAATTTAGCACAGTTGATAGTATAAAACAGTTGTCCTACCACAAATCCACAAGCACGACAAATTTGTTCACGGTGAAGAATAATACGTACATAATTAAAAGTTTATAATGCTTTAAGTCTGATTTCTTCTTCTGCCCCTATGTCATTAAAGAATGGCAGGAGCCAAAGTTGCTCAGTGGTACCAAATTACTTTTAAACATCTTCTGTGCATATTACAGACTCTTAGCACATTATTAATGAAAAAAGATCTTAGGGAACTGTATAGTTAAATCCATTAGCTTATGGTTAAATTGAATCTGTGTCACACCTTTTGAGTCTTTTAAGTCGTATAAATTACTTCAAAGGTTTAAAAATTCATTCAAGCAGTTGCTGTGCACTGTTTGTATTAACAATATCAGTTCAAATATGCTCATCTCTTCTAAATTTATTCATCTATTCTTTATATATACTGCATACATATGTAATGATAGAAAAGAATAGTGTGGATAAATGTGACAGGCCTCAACTTTCTAACTGTTTGGAAGTCACAGCTTATGTTGGGATACACAGCAGCTAAAATGTGGAAGAAAAATTTTGCCTTCTGAAATTTTTATTTTGTATTCTTACACAATATTACTTATACATATGCTGATATATACAAAGTGTGAATACACCGAAATTTAGTCTTGACTTTAGTTTAATTATTTAGAATTCATCATTAGTGGGTGATTTGAAACATTAGTTATGGTTTAGGAAGAGATCTTCCTTTAAAAAAACTGTGCTATACACTATAAAGATGAGGATACAAATAACAGTGAAAAGCTTTAGAAGAAAAAAACAAAGCAAGTACTGTGGCTTTGCAGAAGACATAGGAATTTCACATTCCATAACGATTCTTAAAATCTACACATGCTGTTGTGAAGGCAAAGTACTTTAAAGCACTGCTGAAACTCAATCATGATTCCTATTTGTCACCAATTAGTGTAAATGAAACAAAGGAAATTCAAAAAAAGACAGTCTATATTACAAACACACAGAAACACAATTTTTATACATACAGTAGACACAGATTGCTTTTGCTGCACTTCCTTTGCTCTGTCTATCCACTCTGTATAGTGAGGAAATGCAGTACTCAAAACCCAAATTGTGTAGAAGGGTGTTTGAAAGTAAAATCTAGATTTTAATTTAAAATATCTTGCCTAACAACAGTGCTTTTCAAAGGTGAGCGTACTAAACTACAGAAAGATGTATTTTTGTCTGTATCTCACAGAACAATAAGATTAGCCTTGCAAAATACAAAACTAAAGCATTTCATCTTTGAATTTCTCATTTTGACTATGAATCAGAATGTATAACCTGCTTTGAATCATGGCTTGATCTGCTTATCACAATGATCAGTAACTGATACTGAAGATAAATTAGACATGATGTCGTGGGAAAGCAATTATATATTATATATATATAGAGAGAGAGGGAGTACTTAAACAGTGACAAACTATCAATTTCTCTTTAGATAAACGTGTGAAAAACCAAAATGCTGACTTCCAGGGCTTTCTGCACATCTCCAGGTATATTGTTTTGAGATAATTTGAAAAGTTTAGGAGTTTATTTTCATAGAAACCAAATTATTTGCTGTCTTAAATAATAGTGGGCTATTCATCAACTATTATAATTTTCATGACCATGTCTGATGAGAATGAAAAAAAAACATTGAGTAGTTTTGTGAATGTAGAAAGACCATTCACTTATAATACGGAGCTCATGAGACTTGGTTTACCAATTTCAAAAGAAAAATTGATTATAATGGAGTTTTCTTTTGAGGCTTAGAACTGGTTGTTGAGTGAAACTCAGGACATATGTATAAAACTGAGCAGAATGGAGACTAGAGTTGCTGAGCTGAATATTTTATTGCTTTATCCTATGCCTAAAAAACCAATAATTTTTGTATTTCTCAATTGAAAGTGTTTTCAAAAGAGGGCAAAGGGAAACTGGAGTGGAGACCCACAGTGGGATGAGTACTGGCTTCACTTCCGTGGTTTGTCAGCTAGAAGCAAGCAGACATGAATGTTTTATTGTTCATAGTGCCTAACTGCAGATGTGCCAGCTTGATCTTCTAGCATGCCACAGTTTGAGAGCTTATTGTAAAGACAGCAAATAAACTTAGACACATCAACTGTGCTGTAAACTGGAAGAATAAAGTTCTTCAAAGGAAATATTATTTTTTTTTCCCCAAATAGCATGACCATTCAGCTGCATCATTAGATAGATTACAGTAGAAATTCAAGTAAACCACACATGAATAAGACTAAAATAACCAAAAAAGCGTAACGAGATGAAGTTTCTAGTTTTTCTGGTTTTGAATGCCAGTGGTGTAAATGAGAGATAAATTATTAGTTATTGGATAATAACATAACTATACATAAGCAAAGAGTAATGAAAACAGTGTAAGGTAGTGCTAAATGTAAGGGAACCTTGTCTTTATATTGGGAAAAAATTAAATTAATGAAAACTCACTCTAAGATAGTATTTTTAAGGGATTAAAAAACTCCAGGCACCTGAAATTAGTAAGTGAACATCAGATTTTTTAAAACAATCATAAATATTTCAGAATTTCATTTTCAGTCATATATCAATGACTGAATAGCAAAGAAAAGCAGAGTTTCCAAATGGCAATGGAATAGCCAGATTCAGTACTCATGTTAGTTACTGAATTTAGCCAAAAATTTCTTCCCATTTTCATAAAATGTAAGGAAGGAAGGGAACAAGAAATACACAGTCCGGTGTAGGAAGGTAGAAAGTATCGACAAAGCTTAGCAGCGTCAATGAGCTAATCCAAGGGGAAAACAGGGACAAGTAACAACAGAGAGGAGTCTTAGTGCATATGTACCCAAAGTATATCAGACTGTGCTGTTCCTTCTCAGGACTAAGTCTTTTAAGTAATGTCACAGTGTACATATATGTCAGTGTACAAATAGCTTTGTAATCTGAATGTACATATTAAACATTAAATACAATCACAATCAGAGGAAGAATCAGTTTTAAGTAAGCAGACCTAATCCAAATCTCTTCTGCTTAGAGGTGGAGATTTATATCTGGATTTCACCGTTCACTCTGATTTTATCATAACTCAGAAAGCTACATAGTTCTACATATTGTAGGCCTTCTTTTCTATTTTTAAAACCAGAAAAATCTTTTTATGTACTTAATATCTACTGATAACAACACATAAAATAGTTGGTCTCTGCTAGCACAAAATTACCAAGCTAAATTATTTATCAGGTTCAGGTAAATAAGTGCTTTGAAAAGAAGATTCCTTAAGTACCCATAGTCTCTTAAAAAAAAAAAATTGTCCAACTGTATGGTACTACAAGCAGAATTCTATTAAAGGGCATTGATTTCAAGCAATCTCCTTCTGTTTGTTTCATACTTAAGACAAAGGATTTGTTTCTGCTGCCTTGACTACCAGCACAACTGTCAGAGGAGGCACTTCTGAAGCTGAAGGAACTACTGCTACTAAAAATCATGCAGGATCAAGCCCATCTTCTTTACTTAAACATTTAGTTAAAGAATTCACTCCAGACTGAAGAATACATTACATGAACTACAACTGGACCTTTTAAAGGAATAACTTGCTTCAAGTTGGATATAAAACATTTTGCAGCTATCTGAATCATTTGTTCTCGTAACAGAAATACCAGGTTCCTCCATGGACATATGATGGAGTGTGCTGAGCCTTCACTGTCTAGCAAGACAACACATAAAAGGCATATTTGCACTTTCTCCCTGGATGACTGTCTTCTCATGCCTCTAGCATGTTTTGATATTTTTCTTCTGCAAGTCAGTTACTAAATCTTCCAAAAGGCTTTCATTGTTCTTCCCGAGTGGAATGTGCTGAAGGAAGCAATGTGAACAGTGCACTCTCAACCTCTTCAGTTTCCTGTTGCCCCCAGCTGTCCTGCACATTGTTAGCATATGTAAATAATGCAAACAAACCAAGCATTACAAACCTATCTCTACCCCACTGCCTGACAGATTTTTAAATGATGCCTTTTGGACTCTTGTGTCCAGCACTTAAACCTCAAGTTCTACAGATGAAAGAAGAAATAAGAATAATGTGATGATATCAGGATGCTGCAAGTGCTCGGAATGTACTTTCAGTTGTATTTTTGCATGATAAAGCAACAGGAGCTCACTTTCCTTATGTGCAGGAAAAGGTAGAAATTATAGACTCTTTAGTCAGTCATCTGTGGCTTTTTTGAAAACAACAATATAGATTTCTAGGACACCAGATATATATATATATTTGAAAAACTAAGCCTAGGAAGTATGGGCTTATAATTGTACGATCAGGACCCAATCTGTATATTTATGAACTCCTGATTATCATTTGGCTAAAATAAAGATTTTAGGACAGCAAAGGCTAAACTGAATGCTTCTCACCTGCACTGTGGGGCTTACCATCCCCTCCTTAATCCATCCAGCTGTGAGTGCACCCTACATTATGAATTGGCAGTCACTATAAAATGTTATTCTGCTTTTTGAAATAGCCAAAGAGCCAAGCAAAGAGTTTGTGACAAAAAAAAAATAAAATTATAATAGACCATAGTGAAAAAATGGCAAACAGAGTATATAATGCAGCCAAACAGAAGTCTTTTGAGCATAAAGATATCAGTTCAAGTATAGCAGAAGAATTTTTAATGGCATTTTTTTGACATAGAGTAATGTGGAACAATGTCATGACAGGAACACCTTTTTAAATAGATTTAATTTACTAATTATATAAGTGCACAGAATTGACTTAGGTTATGTTACTTTGCCAGCCTGTAAAACCTTCATATGATCAATTTGTCATAATTTTTTTTCAAAGAGCTGTATGTACCAAGCAAAGCAGACACAGAGCATTTAGAATATTGAGAACATATGTTGTGTGTTTTGGGATGTTCAGCCCAGATTTACAAAATAGAGTTTAAACCACAGTCTCAGGCTTCCTGGGAGTTTCTGAAGCAGCTGTTAAAAAAATAAATAAATAAGCTTGCCCAAAATCAGATCAGTGGACTGGAGAGTCTTTTGGCTTTACATGTCAGATATGTAGGATTCACATGCTTATGACCTCAGTAAAAAAAAACAAAACAAAACAGAGCAGAGCCACCATGCTTGCTAACAGACTCCTAATCTAGACCATCCAGTCCCTCAGCATGCAGTTTTCCTCTTATACCAGAAGATAATTTTTTGCAGGGTGTTCTGTGTTTTTGGGTTTATTTTCAGTTGGATGAACAGCAAGTTTCTGTCCACTGCTGCACCAGCCAGTTTTTGGCACAAACAGCAAACATTTTCACTAGAGGTTCCCATTTTCACTAGAGGTTTCCATTTTCTTTTATTTTCAAAAATGAAAAAAAATTTCACTACAGATGCATCTTGATGTTGCATATCTTACAGCCAAGTACACATGCAATACATATATACCAATGAAGTCTCAAACTTATACAGTCTCACAGATGATCAGATACTATCTTCTTCTTTATTCTTTATGTATTCTCCCCTCAAAAGATGGCGAAAGGGAATACAGAATCATGTTTACTACCAACATGGCTAAATATTAGACTTTCTGCAAGCACATTTATAGTATTGTTTCCCGGACTTACGCCAACTGACAACAAAATAAATATGGTTTTCATATAGTAGCCTTTTACTTGTAAGGAAAGAGAATGCACTTTAAAACACATTCCTGGTCTTGTCCTGTATACAGCAAAGGTGACCATACCAAAAGTCCATGTTACTGAGTCCTGTGGGGCAATTTGTGCATATTTAGAGAAGAGCATATATAAGAAACACAATCTATGCTTTACATATTTGTTCCTCAATATGCTGTTCTACTGCCCAGCGACTGGCTCTTTGACATCCTAAAAGAGAAATCATACCATTTTATTTAAAAATGCTTTATGATTTTTTTCTTCTATGAGTTTGCCAGTTTGTTTTTAAGACTTTTATTTATCCTTTAGTTTAACTTCAACTAGTAAGAGAAATTATATCAATTTCTTTGAATCAAGCTTGCTTTCTGATGCACCTCACTTTACATGTTACAACAGAGCAAACAGTTATTCTCTTTTCACCTCTGTTTTACCTTCATGCTATACAAACTAGATTTGAAGGATGAAACCACACAGGATGTAATACAGAGCCTTGAAATTTTCATCCATAAAATGCAGTTCATGGTCACATTGATGCAATCCAAATGAACAGATTGATTTAAGTTCATTCTACAGTGTATTGTAACACAGTTTGGACTCTCATTCAGAGAGCTTCATAGCAACTTCATATCTTTTTGTCTACTACCAAGGACCCATTCCCATTCATCTTGGCTCACAGAGACTTGGAAGAAAAAAAAAATAAAGCGGTGAGCTCTTATAAGTTTCAGGAAATTTAGGAAGATTTGAACACTTTTTATTGTGTCAAACTTCATCATTAGAATAGCAAAACATAAATCCAACCTGCAAAGAAGGAAGTGTCTTAGAGGCCGAATGCCAAAACCAGAAGTAACTTAATAACTACTGGATCTTGCTCACACACATACACAAATACAAGTTTAACTACTTAAATAACTCAAAATTACTTAACATTGTTTAATTCTTGCTTGTGTGGTTTGGCAGTCTTGTAACATTCCATATTTTTGGACCAACTAGGTGCAACAACTATTTAGTCTAAGAATACCATAATAGAAACTGTTAACAAACACTGAAGGGGATTAAAATATAAAATAACCTCCAACTGTTTCTTTAAGAAACTAGTAGTAACAAAATAAAAACAATGAGCAAATGTGAAATGTCCATTCATTGGAGAAACACAGTCTTCATATCAAGGGAAAGCAAGTTAAAGTATATACAACCACCTCCTATTAGCAAATATTTAATTCAAAGTTGATCTCAGATTTTATTCTTTATAAACTATATATAACCTATTTAAATCTTTCAGATCTATCATCTCTTAATAATGAATTAGGTTTTTTAAAAAATAAGAATTAGAAAGTAAATACCATTACTGCAAATGTGGTTTAACTTGAAGAAGGGTGCATTTATCCATATTCAAAAGTTTTGGATAGTCTAAAATAGTTGAAGTTAATTTTTTTCTTTTCTCTCTGTTCCTATAAGGTTTATTAAATTTCTTCCAACTCTCTGCATCACGGTCTGTAAATTTTTTTTCGGGTGATTCCTATCATTCTCACTTTTGCAAAAAAAGAATGCATCACAATGCTGAGATTTAACTCAAAAGCACTCTGAAAGCCTCACCTTAACAAAACAGAAATTATTCCCTTAACAATTACTACTTTCAACCACTGGATGTTTTTTCACAAGTTGTATCTATTTTCAAAGAAAATAGATTAATGTTAAATTCAATACAACAGGTCAAGACCTCCGTCCTCATTAACAGAATCAGCAGGTGACAAGATCAAAGCACATATTATATTCAGTTGAAAGGCTGCATCAGGCTAGTTAATGGTCATCTATGGCAGCTGTGTGACTTTGGTAAATTGCTTATGACTTTTAACACAGTTTTGAAAAAGCAACATGACATGAGAGGTTGTTTAATTGCAAACATTGTCACTTTCTATAAGGGACTGCATCACTGCAGCACAATTCTCTATACAATCATGATGTTATTTTCCAAATTTAATGCCTAGTGCTAAACTTGAACTTAATTCCAATGGCATAAGATTTGTTACCTGTGCTAATTTCAACTTTGGAGATATTTTTGTTTCAGGTGCTTGGCAGCTTTTTATGAAGGTTATGACACTTCTCAGCCTAATCAGGCAAACCACCTGCCAGTATTTCTGCAATCACTGTGCAGATTGCCTAAACCAGCCCATGTAGTTAAGAAATGAGCAGAGCTGTAAACATATCAGTGCTCAGCTGCTCCCACAGCTACCCTTTTAAGACACAACAGCTACTAAATGTATTATAATAGGCACGATCGACTGATTTCTCCATTTGGTAGGTGTTGTTGAGATAATACACATTTAATATAGTTGGTATTGGTATGATTTTCTAAATGAATGACTTCCAATTTGTCAGAAAAAAAAATCGTATATTATTCAGGGAGCTTTGAAAAATAAAGTTTAGTATGCCAATATACCAATGCCTGATTAAGACATGTAAAGCTGTTGTGACTAATTCTTGTCTCACATCATATTTCACAGGAATACCACAATGAACCTTTCAAACCAGTTTGCTTTGATTTGAGGATAGGAAAGGGAATAAGAATTGAAAAGCTAAAGAACTCAATCCTTTTCTCACTTAGTATAAAGCATAGGCGGCTATGTTCATTTTCTTTTGTCCTAAACAACTCCATTATACCTGAGAGGCTGAGTTCTGGAAAGTAGGAAAGATTTTATTAAAAAGGTTAGGAGCAATTGGATATGATAGGATTTATACCTCTTTGGAAATGCTTATTGAAAACCTATTAAAAGGGTTGTATATCCAGACTGAATGGGGAACTTATTTTATCACTGTCCTCGATCTTTCAAAGGCTAGTTGATTATAGTTTAAAGGGACATAGCACTAGTTTGAACCCTTCATTTCTTTTCCCCTGGATGACGAGAAACATAAATGGACCACAGTGTCAAGTATAATACTCGTTTATTCTATTACTTTTTCACTTGGAAATTTAAAATAGTTATAATTAATGAGAGTGTAATTTAGGGGTATTATTTTCCCAAGTTTCTTTCTGTTACTTTCCTTTTAGTAGCTTGGTGGTTGCTGACAGATTTTGTTAACCTATCAATGTGAATTCACCTCTATTTTAAATGGAAATACATTTTCATATTCAGAAACCAGTATGGAAGTTTTCACACAGCTGCTGTGAATTTTGCAGGCCTAGCCACTGCTCTGTATTGATAAATTACTTAGATGGAGCAGAAGATATCATCACGATATAAGCACAAGAAAAGACCTTAAGTAGCAGTTGAAAAACTAGGTTTAAGTCAAGTTCCTTCATTGCACATGGAACAAATTCAGGACTCCAGCATTGGTTCGGGTACTGTATGTCTGTAGTCAAAGCAGAAAAAAACTGAGCAGCCTAAACACAGGAGGAGAAGTCTGAACAACAAGACTAGAGAAAGGAAAAAAAATGAGCTAGAGCAATGAATCTCAGAGAAAAGCACTGGTACATTAAGGCTTAGATATGGTTACTATTATTGTTTGTGGGTTTATTCCTTTTGTTTGTATTCTTTATGTTGCGAAAGTGACAAGGATTTTCAAGAAAACCTTTGAGAGTACCTTCTTAAATAATCAGTTATTTCTGTTGTCACATATCTGTCTAGTGAAAGACAGTAAAGGTCTAAAATATGATAGTTATTATCTGTCAGGACACATTCAGGGCTAACTTAACTAAACTAAAGGATTAGAGGACTTTCAGACTGTTTATGCCTCATAGTAAGGTATAGGCATAGCATTATGCTAAAACAGCTATAATATTCAAGTGCACTAATATTTCTGGATAGCATTGATGGTCCTGGCCTGCCTCCTCACAGCTACTTCAGGGATATATGTCTAGTGACACAGTCAGCCTAACTACATGTAAATTATTAACTGTTACACATGTTATAATATAACATGAAATTTCATTTAAGTAGGCACACATTGTGAAATCTACACTAGAAGTAATTCCATTCACCTTTACTTCCTGTTACTAGTGACTGACGCCATCAGGCTTCTTTTCTCCATACAGATTTTAATTCCACTTCAAAATGGGCCTTTCTGTATTAAATTGAACTGTACTGAAGTAACCTCCAAATGGTGTTTGTTATACTGCTTTTATTTTCTATGTGGGAGCGCTTCTATTTTGAATAATAAAAAAAATAAAATAAATCAATACAAAATCAGAAAACCACACAAACCTAAACAGAAGCCAAACAAAAACACAAACAAACAACAAAAAACAAACCCTCAAACAAAAAAAAACCAAAACAAAACAACAAAAAAAAGAAAAAAATCAAAACCAAACAGAAGCAAAACAAAAATGCAAAAAAAAACCACAAAAAAACCCCCAAATAAAATAAAATACTAAAAAACCCACAAAAACCCAAAACAAACAAAAAACAAATAAAAAACAAAAAAACAGATGTAGAAGAAAAATACAAACAACAAAAACAAACAACCCCTCCAAAAATAAAACAAAACAACCCACCAAACTAAACAAAAAAATGAAACAAAAATCAAACAAAAACAAAAACAAACAAAACAAAAAAAACCACAAAAATACAAACAAACAAAACAAAAAACAACAAAACAAAAAATAATTTAAAAAACCAAAACAAAAACAGAACAAAAAAAGAAAAACCAAACCAAAGCAATCAAAAATCCCACAATAAAACAAAAAATACTAAAAAACAAAACAAAAATCCCTAAACAAATAAAAGTAAACAAAAGAAAAAAAAAACAAAAAAAAACACAAAACCCACAACAAAGCAAAACCCATGAAAAACAACAATAAAACAAAACAAAAAAACCACAAAAAAAACCCAAAAAACCCACAAAACCCAAGAAAAAACCTAAGACCCCCAAAACAAAACAAAACCCCACAAAGAAAACACAAAAAAAACCAAATAAAGAAAACCAAAAGAAAACAAGCAAAACAAAAAAACACACAAAACAACAAAAAAACCCCACCACACAAAACAAAAAAAACCAAAACACCACACAAAACCAAACAGAAGCAAACCAAAACCACACACAAACAAACAAAGCAAAACACAAAAAAACACAAAACAAACAAAAAAACCACAAAAACCCCACAAAAATACCCCCAAAACACCCAAAACAAACCCACAAACACCTACAAAAAAAACCCCAAGAAAAAAACAATAACAAAAAAGAAAATTAAAAAACACACAAAACCAAACAGAAGCAAAGCAAAAATAAAAACAAACAACAAGAAAAGCAAACAAAACCAAAACCAAACAAAACCACAAAAAAACCCACAAAAAAACCCAAACTAAACCAACCAAACAAAACCACAAAAAATCAAACCAAAACAGAAAATAAACCCCCCCAAAACAGACAAAACCAAACAGAAGCAAAACAGAACTGCAAACAAACAAGAACAAAAACCCCCAAAAACAAAGGAACAAAACAAAACCACACACACACAAAGAACCCCACAAAAAACCAAAAAAAAAACCCCCACAAAACCAAACAGAAGCAAAACAAAAATTAAAACAAACAAACAACAACAAAAATCAAACAAAAAAAAAACCAAACCCAAACCAAACCAAAACTAAAAAAAACCCCTGAAAACCAAATAAAAAACAAACAAAAGCCCCCAAAAACAAATAAACAAACAAACAAAAGCCCAAAAAAAGGCACCAAAAAACCCAAAACAAAATAAAAAAAGAAAACACACACAAAAAAGAAATCACAGGAAAAACCACCCTCCCAACCCCCCTCCCCTGAACAAAACAAACAAACAAACAAAAAACTAAACCAACAGTTTTTCCTTTGTTTCAGGAGGGATACTTTCCTTTTAAGACTTTGTGGAAGATTATAAGGAAACCTATAACTATTCTAACGTACAAACTGTACTGTTGAGGGAATAGGGAACATAGTGAGTCGTCCCACAAAGAGGCAAAAAGGTTACATAACTCTGGTTACCTTAATTTTATTATTACTAAGTTATGCTTTCCAACTGAATACTGAAATGCAACTAACTTGCTCTAAGGTGCATTTACTGACTGAAACATGAACCATGAAGCTGATCAGCAGCTGAGTGCCTCAGATGAGAAACAGGCCAAGCTTATTCTTGGAAAGGAAAAACAGTTCCAAATCTACTGATGCACTGGGTGTGTCTGTTCTTGGTTGTTTGTTTTTTTTTCTTGCATGATAAATAGAGATGCACTGGCAGTAGTGCAGTACCCCAGACCAAAGTTATCTTGCTAATGGTTCAGTGGCAGAAAGATGAGGTGTGAAACTGGATTTAAAATAAAAATAATGGAGTTTAGAACAAGGTATAGATAACAGTTTCTTAGCTAACTTAACACTTCGAAGTCACAGGGGTCAGTTTGTCATGTATGGGAACTAGGAAGATATGGCTAAATCTTGTTTAGATTTCTTTCTTCCTTTTCTTAAACTTTGTCTGGTGACTGTGTCTGCCTGGTTTTAGTCTGTAAATCATCTGTGGCAAGGACCTAGGGCATATAAGGGTAATCTTGCCACATATCATCTTGCAAGCAGTATCCATCACACTGCAAATATAAGATATGGAAAATAGTTACAACTTTCAAATCCCAGTTCATAGTTTTTTCTGTGTATGCTACCTATTAGGCTTCCCTTGTGCAGTTCAAAAAGAGTTAGATCTCTAGTGATGGCTTGTCCAAGATTTCTGTTAAAAACAAACAACCAAACAACCAAAACCACAATTCTCCCCCTGAAAAACCCAGCTTGACTCTTAATAAGGCTAGCTGTTGTGCAGACCTATAAAGAAGAAAAGAAGCAGTAACACCATCTACAGCCTTAATCTGCCCCATTCCTGTAGAGTCTCTCTGAGTGATGTGATGCAGGACATTCAGTTATTCACTCCTTTAATACTATTAGGGATGTGAATTAACCTAAGCTTGGGGTCTGAATCTTTATTTCTCTTCTCTCTATAACAAATTTCATGCCCCCATAAAGCCATTTTTACTTATTTAATCTCACCCATATCAAACTAACTTAGTGCCTAAATCATTCTGGTTGGATGCTCCTAAGTCAGTTCCTCTCATCTCATCTGTAGACTTCAACATGACTGTGCACTCGCTACCTCTCATGTCCTAGCATAGCCTGAATTTTACTTATCCTAACTGAAGAGGAACATTCTTAATCCATAAATGTGTGCATATTAGGGCAGATTCATGTGTTAAACCAGTAACTGTAAAATATTACTGAAATTAATGGAAGAAATATCAGCATAGGACTGATGTGTGTTGAGGTAAGAAGGGCAGACTGAAGGAAGAAGACTGAGAGTGGAAAATACAGCTGCCTTTCATCTGCTAACTACCTGTTCTGTACTCTTTCCAGTTACAGTAAAACTTTTTATTTTTCCCTTTTTGTGCTATCTAACTGCTACATTAATTAAATGAACTATTTGTATAGTGTTCCATAATATTTACCTATATGTGATTTTCACAAAGTTACCAGCATCCAGAAACAATTCCTCATGTATTAGGCCCTGATGAGGAGATATTCAGCAATTGACTGCAGCTTTACTATGGAGAGGAAGTTACTTCATCCTTTGTAATAATACTTATGGGTTAAATGTCTGATACGAGAACCTCAGAGTTCAAGCAACTGCACTAGACTGGAAACTTGGATCATTATGCAATTTTATTTGGACCATTGCATAACTTTTTTCTCCTACAGTTTATTTGGTACAAAGTCTTGATAAGAAATAAAACCTTGCATTGGCATGAGTCTTTCCAGTAAAATCTAGTTAGTTATGTTCCAGTCCCTTCAGGCTTCTAAATTCCTGCTAAGGAAGAGTTAAACATTGCATGAAAAAAGCAGGAAACCAGCTGTTGAAATGTATCATTACCTTGGAGCTGGTTCAGGATCTAACTGCTGTTTCCACTGCACATGCTCCACAATAGCAAGTTCAAGTGGGCAGAGAGAGGCTGCCAACACTGTACCTGCCCAAGGCCAGAGGGAGCACTTATTTTCACCAGTAATTTGAAGCGGTGAGCTGAGTAGACATGCATTTATTATGCTACAACTTTAGTCCAAGTACGTTAAAAGATAAGCCTGACTACCTTATAAGGATGCAACACTGAAGTACTGCAGATCTGCATTTGTTCAATGCTCTGCTTATATGAAAACAATTCAATTTTTCTATAGAATGCATATTCTAGTATAGTCTAGTAATATAGTAAAAAATACTGTTACAACTGACAACAGGATTTCTTAAGTCCTAAATAGTTCATATGCTTAACTTCATTGTGGACAGTAGAGACAATTGTAAAACTGAATATTTTTTACAAGACTAATTCATTCATGCCTGACATAGAACAGACTGTCCTACTGAAATATGCTTTAAAATTTATTCTAATTTGTCTCAGGACAATTAGCTGGATAATGAATTATAGATGAAATACCTAATGAAGTAGATCAGTACAAACACTTTCAGAACTCCTGTTTTTGAGAAGTTGAAGTATTTTTGCTACTAAATTTAAGTCAAAATACTAAAAGAATTCATACCAGGAGAAGCCAGATATGAAACATAGTTCAGTAGATTTTCAAACTAAACATGGATCCACTTCACTGTCCTTTCCATCTGTTGAGAAAAGTCTTACAAAGTTGGTGAAGAACTCATCAGCACAGCTGGATTTATGTTCTAAGGAAAATACCTTGGCATTCAGTTTGAGGTAGTGGAAGGAGGTGTCTGCTCCTTATGCAGCAACCTCATAAATTACTTTGTTATCCAACTACCTTTTTCAAACTTTAAACTTACACTATTTAAACCACAATACTTAAAGCTATTGGTTAAGATACTACCATGTGAAAAAATCTTGTTCAGTGCCCATTGCTAAGCAATTCTGCTCTGATTGTCATGGGTATACATTAAACATGTCAATTATGTGCAAAAACTGTCTTCACAGCAGCAGTACCTAGACACAACTTTCAGACGTTCATTTGCATATGCTACATGAATGTAGAAATATCATTAGTTACAGTATGCTGAAAATAAAATCTAACAAGGACGTAGTGTTTTAAAACCACCTGAGGAGGGTCAGTTGCAATTGAAAAACAATTACTGAACAAAAATATCTGTCACTATTGTCCTAGAAGACTTGAAAAGGCAACAGACGGTCTTCGTGACAGTGACACAGATTATGCTTATACTGCAAGTTTGTGTTGTTTGCTCTAATTATTGTAAAACATTTGACTGGGGTCATGAAACCAGACAATGTCAATTAGTGCTCTGCATGCAATTCCAGTGGATTAAGCCCCAAGGTGGAATGCTGAAGAGATTTAAGGGTTGCGTTATTGCATTACAGAACTGCAAAGCATATAAGCCAAATAGCAATTTCGGTGTATGAGATGTCTCACAAGACTAAGTTATCTCAAGGTCCTACAGTAAACTGCACACAAATTTAAGTAAAGTAAAAATGGCAAACAAATCTTTACAGCAAAAATTTAATATATATGTGTATAATATATAGGTCTGTCTATGTGTATAATTATATGCTTATACACCATACAAGCAGCAGAAGATGTAAATTTGCCTTTTAACTCAGCCACCTGGCATTGCTTTTTGCTTATTCTGGTGGGGGTTAATGGGCAGAATATGCAAGCATTGACAAACTAAGACAGTATTGAAGCATTAAACAGGAGCATCCAAGTGCTCATGTAAGCAGATGTTATCACCTCTTCTCATTGTTTGAGCTGACTGTTTAGCTCAGGATATTTGACTGGTACCAGCACTTGAGACTTTGTTCTCTGTCTTCCTAGAAAAGACAAGTTGAGCTCCTTCTCACATCAGGAAAGTCATGAAAATGTCACTTCCAAATGAAATCTAGAGCTCCTCTTTCTCCAATTTCTCAAATGCTTTTGCCATGGCTGCTTTTAAAGCACAGCTGAAAGAATGATCTGTGGACAAGTGTAGCCTCTACTAGGATTCAAAATTCTACAATAAATTATGGAGCGTCTAATAGAAACATTTTAGCATCTGTATTATTTCCACTGTAAAGATTTCATGAAGATTAATATTAATGTACAAAATGCTCAACTCTATTGTGGAATGTGCATATTCTACCATATCTTTGTCTGATAGATGCATTAAAAATAGTCTTTTTAATCAACCTGCACAATGAGGCATTGACAAATCAGCATAGAAGCAAGTAACACTGACTCTGGCATGTGTTTCAGTTCATAGAAACATTCTGTAGCAATCAGCAGGAGTTATGTTCTCACCCTTGCTAATTGAATATTGAGTAGAAAATGATGTTTGCTGCCACATTCACCTTAATAAAGAACGTGTGGAGCTAATTGCATATCACAGAATCAAAGAATCTTCCAGGTTAGAAAAAACCTCTAGGATCTTCAAGTCTAACCTTTGACAGATCACCACCACATCAACTAGAAAAAAATATAATCACTCGTGATGTTTAGTTGCTGTAGCATAGCAGGGAAGATGTACAGGCATTGGGATTAGCTTTAGAGAAAGAAAAGGTTGGACAATATAATATTGTAAACTGGAAATATAGCATTGTGTTTTTTACAGGAAATGGAGTATTATTTAACACCTCTACTTATGCCTGTACATATGCTTCCCCAGTTGCAGTAGTTTTGCTAGAGAAAGTCATTGCAACCAACTTGCAGCTGTATGGAAAGGAAAGACAAGTAAACATGCTCACATGAAAATATATAATATATGAAGTGTGAATATTTTTTAGAATGCCTTGGGTATCCTCCACTTCCACTTGCCTTGCTTATGTACTTCATCTCCCACCAAGACTGACTCAGAAAAATGTATACTTCCCCCAACACAGATGTTATAATACATTGAGTTTTACACAGGAAAAATATTTCTCCAAATTATAAAAAAAACAACCCTGATAAACCTAATATCTAATCATCCACAGCTGTAAATCATGATTGATAACATATTACAAGTTATATTGGATGTAAAGACCTTGTATGTCCTTGGGCAGATATTTCATGCCAAAACCTAGATCAGAAAGCTATAGCCAAAATATATCCTCTATAGGAGGGCACACCATATGTTTCCCTGACTAATTTAAGATACTACTTAACAGAATAGTTGTTGTCTTAGGTTACTCTGGAAAAATTTCTTTCAGGAAAACCAGAAGTATGCCTATTCAATAGCTATGTACAACAAAAGTGTTTATAAATGATTTCTTTACGTGCTATTTTTTGCCATTTTCAGTGCAAATAAGCAGACAACCATCACAAGCAGAAACTCTGCTTACATGCAGAAAGTGCATAAGGGTGGAAACCAGAATACAATGGAAAGGTGTGAAGCTGGGGCTTATTTCTCTTGCATTCAATTACTCAGTTTAACCGTAAAACTTTTAAAGGTAATTTTCTTTTTTTTTTTTTTTCATCTTTGGTAAGTTTAGTAAGAGATTTAATTACCTCACAGCTTCATTTTAATCTGGAATAAATTTTCCCCTCCAGAAGTTTCACATAAACTCCCATGACTTTTATCCATCTTTTCTTTTCCTGACCAGTGTGGAAACACCCACCTAGTTCTCCTTTCTTTAGCAAAATAACTTTCTTAGCATCCCTTCTCAGACCTAAAATGAAAGAAAGACTTCCATTTCTGCCCATGATTTTTTTTCACAATTATCTATTATCTGCTCTCTATGAAGTAAGGACAGATCAGGCCAGTTTAAAATAGGCTAAAGGAAGGCTCTGAAATCTGTTAAATGGTGGAACTTGCCTTATGACAGTGGAAGGTCTTGCAGTATTGTGGCTGCTGTTGCCTGATTCTGGTAGCTGTTTTCCCTCTCATTGCACTGCTATCTTGTATTCAAAAGTCATGGAAAACTAAATAATGTAAAACTAAAAACATGTAAAATAATAATAAATCTCACAAAATCATTCAGGGAAGTTTGAAATTTTTGCAACTTTTTTATCCTGTGCGCTTTTTGAACTGGATCACAAAATTCTCATGCAAACTATGGTAACCTAAAAAGCAGATAATAGTAACGTATTTTACTGTATTGGATTATTATGAGTGCCGAATGTAAAACATTTAACCGAGAGCAACACTTCTTTTGTAGCTTCTGCCTTTATACCTTTCTGAATATATCTACATCTGTTCCTGGCAGCTCTAATGAGTTGTCAGATTCTTTATAAATTCAAGCCAGTGGGTTGGAATTTAATAGGTGCTGGACTTAAGAGATGTTTCTCCCTTTGGAAGAGCAGAAGATCTTAAATGAGATTGAGTATTTGAAGCACTTCCAAGGAGGAAAAGTGTTTAAAGTAAAGGACCTGTGATGAGAAAATGGCCATGAAGAGGGAGATAAACTTAGTAGTGTGTTTTATCTTGCTTTCATGCAGCCATGAGGAGTAGTAAACGCATGGGAAGTATACACAAGGTATGGGACAGAAATACTCATTTTCTCAAGTTGCCACATCATTTGGAGTTTCCATAATAATTATGGCTAGAACAAGGTGAATCTTCTGTAATGAAACTCCCAACTGGGTTGCTGAAGCTAAATTGCGGACTTTCATCACAATTCTGAATTTTATGGGTAACTGTTACAGATATTTTGGCATATTTGGGACTGAATCTAAACATTATCTAAATGATAGTAAGCAACTACAACCTTCTCTGAGAGCTGTAAAAATTGCTTGGGAGTGAGAGACTTAAAGACTTCATTTGCCTCATCTAAAAGAAGACAGAGATGTTATTGTATTGTATTCTATAACTATCTCAGTGCTACTTATTTATTAAAATATCAGATAAGACATCTGGAAAAGGAAACTGTGGAATGAATGAATGATTAGAAAACTGCCTGGATGAATGCAAGACCCTGCATAACTGAGAAGGGCAGTAAGAAGGAAATTTTAAACAATTTATCCTATTTGTAGTTTAACCTCCAAATCAAAATTTGGCTGCTGGTTTTTATGTCCTTTTCTTTTCAAAGGGGTGAGTAAACAAAATTAAGAATGATACATGCAGCTTGCAGAGAATTAGGTCCTCATGTTAATAGCATTGAGTGAGACTAAAAAACTGCATAAGCAGTGTGTATAAGTAAAGTCGTAAATTATGGAAGTTGGCAAATAACTGAGTAAATAGAAATTAAGCTCAATAGGATTAGTTGAGGGGATCAGATCTGTAATTGCAAAATTGTTCAAATGACCAGGAAATTGTATAAAAAACGGATTGCGTGTCTGAGAGCAAACATTTTGTATAAGAAATTGGAAAATAGAAGTCTGAATTTACAAGGGTGAAGAGAATTGGAAAGACTCCCAGGACAGAAAAAGCTCTTTTAAATTGTTCCAGGACAATATTTTTTAATCCATATATGAGTTTCTAAACTCTCACACTTCAAGGAAGCTGAAAAAAAAAGTTGAGTTCTCTTTCTGGTGTGTAAAATGTTGTTTTTTTTTTGGTGGTTTAAGGCAACAGAAGTCAGTTGGAAGACCTAAACTGAGTTAAGATTCCATGCTACTCATGGATATTTCTATTCTATATTTTGTCATTGTTTTGTTTTGAGATTTTTTTAAAGTACTTTTCTGACAGGCACAATTTCACTACCCTCTAGTCACGTCTGAACTCTTATATTCCTGTTATAGGGTAATCAATATTATTTAAGATAGAAGTGGTCACCATAAAAAGCATAAGGGGAAAAAAAAAGATTAATGATTTGAGCTCTTCATTTATGTGACTTAAAAGTTCACAATTTAAATTCTATCAAACTATCTGAAGATCTTAATTTATGAAGAAGCCTGTT
This sequence comes from Pseudotriccus pelzelni, assembly GCA_035584735.1. NCBI lineage: Eukaryota > Metazoa > Chordata > Aves > Passeriformes > Tyrannidae > Pseudotriccus > Pseudotriccus pelzelni. Next base: position 44,685,951 of record JAWMRA010000161.1, on the reverse strand, counting down.
TTGGCTAGGTTTGTCTGTACAGCTTTTTCACATGAACTTATGCATGCTGAAATGGCTATAGATATGAACACATAATCTAACTAGCTTAATTCAAATAATTTTTGTTATAAAACTTCCTTTTTATTACAAGAAGGTGTCCCACACGTACGACAAGCAAACTTCAAATTTCCATATTACCTAGCATTTAAGCATATATTCAGACTTTGAGGTGCTACTTTTATTTTAAACACCTTCAAAGCATAATTTAATGCAATCTGAACTCATTGCCATAACTTTTGCTTTTGGGTCTTGATTCCGAACACTCTTAATTTCTAATTTTCTACCACTCGTAAAGGAAATTTCCATTTGTAAGTCAACTGAATCTAAACCAACGTTTTAAAAGTTCATGTGACATATGGTAAACACCAGCACCAGCTTTCAGGTTTATGCCCTATTCAGATTCTGAATACATATTAAATTTGGTATGGTGTCTTGTGTATCTGTATTGTTCCTGAAGAAAGTTTTCAATGTTCTCTCAAGGGAGATATAAGATACTGCTACTGTATCAATAGCTGAGGAATTAGAATTGCAAAGGCACCTCAGAATGCATGTGTCCCGTAATATGGATTTGCCTGTTGTCTGGTATGTATATTGATCTTCACTGGTCTATAATTCTGTTCATATTCAAAAACTGGAGAGAAAACAGCAGTATTTGCTTGAAGTACAATTTTAGAACATAACCACTCAATTTAGATGCTAAAATTCACTTGTAAGCTAAATGCTATTAAAAAGTTAGAAGTCAACAAATATTGCAATGTTTATACTCTATGTGACATGGTATATACTGTAGATTCGAGCAGAACCCTGATCTAAACAGGAATTAGTTTGTAAGCCTTTGAGGGGGAGGAGGAGAGGGAAGGGTTGAGTCTGGTTCTGATTTGTGGTCCCAGAACTGATTATACAATTTACAGTAAAGCTTATGGAATCAACTGGATTCAGTCTTTGGACCACCACAGCAAAGTATCAAACCTCATGTAAAATGCACAAACCTCCAAGCTAAGGAATCACAGCTCTCCTGTGGTCTCTTCTAAATTCATGCGTTCCTGTCTGTACAATAGCTAAAGGTCTTGGAAAAGATGACTTTGAAAAATACACTACAAGTTCCAAGAATTTTCCCCACTGAAAACAAAGTTGTAATTAGAGTCACTGGGGTTACGTAAGGGGTGATTTCAGCCTGTTCTCATATAGATAAGCGTTTTTGCACCTTGTATGACCTTGACTGTCTGACAGCTGAATAGATATTGCAGTAAGTTTCTGTTCTTTTGAAACAATTATGTACAGATGTTTTCAAAGGATAAGAAAGCTGATCAGAAGGCACTTGAAATCCAGGAAAAGATAAATATAATATATGAAATAAACAAGTGCAACTGACACTGCTTGGACCTTTAATTGATGTATTGTGCTGACAGCAGTGCTGAACATTTAAATGTTTTGCTCAAGACTGTGGAAACTTTAACCTCTGGGAAGCTTAGCCATGGGAATTACTGGACAGGTTTTCTCATAGTTGTTTTTTTTTTCAAAACAATATTGAAAATGAGTGGAGTAATTCAAAACAAACATAATGTGCCTAGATTTTGATCTGAACCTTTCTTTAGGTTCAGGCAAGCAGAGATAGCTTTTATAAAAGCTTTTATCATTCCTGGTCTGTTCTCTGAAGGAAGTGATATCATAGTTTGTTTCCTTTGTATCTATGTCTGTCAACTCCCACCTCTATATGACATTGTCTATTGGCCAAATGGACTACTTTGACAGAGACACATGTGCTTCAAATATTTATTTCACAGAAATTACAGGTAAAATGAAAAAAAAAAAAAGTTAAAGACAGACCACCTTAATTTGCTTTGTGATTAGCTCAAAATTAATGAAATAGTAGAGAATTTAAAATGGGAAACTTCATCTGGAATGTTTATGGAAGTATGGAATAAGCATCAAGTGGAGCTTGTGCAGTATCTGGTACTAATATAATTAAATTACACGACACCAGTCTTCAAAGATTCTACTGCTTATGGTACTATTTGTTACATTTCTGGTTACTACATGGGTAGGAAATTTCTTTCTATGACTTCATATAAATTTTCATTTAAAACTCTTGCCCCCTATTGGGAAAGTGAGATTAAATAGTCTCTTCTACTGCTGTGCATTCTTACGTCTCTATATATCCTTATTGTATCCTAGTCCTCAAAGTTTGCCTCACAGTTTTCTTGAGCCATCCCTTGCCCTTTATTTCTCCAAGAGCATATTTAATTAATATGTTATCCATGAAAAATTCTAGACACGCACTGCTGTTTCAAATGTCCCCTTCATTTCTCTGTGGTGCCAACAACTGGACCACACCTTTTAAAACAGTTTGTCCTCTCCTGAGCATTCAACTTTCTTCAATCTTTATTTCAGACTGAAAACTTTTCAGGACATGTGTATTCTCTTTTTACAAATTTTCAGGCCTGTGAGGGTCTCAACAAATAATAAATATTAATATTTAACACAAATATACAGGAGGATTGTGAATTTAGGGCATAAGATATTTTTTAAATTTTAATGACCTAAATTTTGTTCTTTACAAGGCTATTTGTCTTCAAGCTGTATTATATGCAACTATACACATTATGGTTTCAATAAAAGTAATTTTGTGTGCAAAATGCATTTATAACACACATAAAAATATTTTTTTCTCTAGGAAAATTATAGACAGTTCAAACAATAACACGATGGAATTTATTTAAGTTTACGGAAGTCCTATGTGTCAAGTTTCAAAAGTAACAGTTCAAACAAACAGTTGCAAGGGTAGACATCTGTTTACTGAAAGGAAAAAAAAACAAAGAAAACGCATCTTGATCTGAGGGCTGAGTTCTCTTTGAAGAAAATAACATTTTTTCTACTTTTTTTCTTTTCCAAGGTCTAAACAAGGAAAACTACAACTACTGTAGTGATGGTGTAGTATTTTTTCTTTTTTTTTTTTTCTTTTTTAATGGGGAAGGAGAGTTAGAAGAATAGGAAGGGTGTTTATACATTCTGTTTTCTGCCACTTCCCTCTTCATCAGATCTTCAAAAACTCCAACAGAGACCAGTCAGTCAGTCAGCAGAATGCTATCCTAGTTGGACTGAGCACAATATTACACAAATAAACAAAACCCCAGGAATGATGAAAAATAATTGAGACCAGAAGTATCAATATCAGACAAGGAACTCGGAGTTAAAAAGAATACTTCAGACATTTAACTGCTTGTCCATCACTATAGGCATTGCAATTATGAACTGAAAGGTAATTTATTGTATCCATTGTTTCAGGCCTGTTAGCTTTAAGAAAGAACTATAAAAATAATTAAAGTTTCCTGGTCACGAGGCTTATTTCCTGATCCATTGTCTATAACTAGCCAGGAAATCACTTGGCAGTAGTCACTGAAAGGGCCATAGGTAATTGCGCCAGCTTTATCACTTCCTGAGCTAATGCTTGTAGGAAGCGGACATGAAAACAATAAAATTTTCAGTTAAAGTTTATCTGCCATTTAAAAATAGAAAACTAGCAAGAGTTTAACACTTGACTGCTACTTCAGTCTTGAAATCCACTTTAGGAAGGGGAAATTGGCAACCAGAGATACTGACCTGTACTAGTTTTTTAGAGCATTTTATACAAGCTAACCACCCCAAGTACCAACTTTGACAACCTCTCTTTTATTTCTAAACATATACTGTAATTAGTATATATTAGTAAAATTTTCATCACTAAGCTTTGTGACAAAGTAAACAGATTGCAGCTGTCAGATTGCAGCTTCACATATAATCCAAATATAATTAAATATCCTTACTCATAAATAGTAATATTCCATTTTATGAAAAATTAAAAACTTACTCTGATCTTTCTATTATTTTAATATAGCTGAACTACAGATTTAGAGAATTATTTTATTAGCAACAGTATTTGAAAGTGAACATAAATGATAAATATATATGACTAAATCTGAAATTTAAATAACCAATTATCCTTTACAAGCAAAGCAGTCATTACTTTTGCCCTTTCCAGATGAAAATACTGTGTTTCTATTTATCCTTTGCTCCTATTCCATTTTAAACTCCTGAATAAAAGACTCTTATTCACTATGGAATCACTCACTGAAAATTGTTCTTTGTTTCATCTATGTTTTGTTTTACACTCAAAATGCACATATGTACATGTTTATACTTTGAGCAATTTATGTTCCTGAAAGGAACATAAAAAAGGATCTGAAGCAGATCCTTTACAGATTCAGAAGAATGAACCAATCTACTGAATGCATTATTAAGTATGTACCGACAGTTTATGAAGCAGAATTTATATGCAGTGCGAAGTGTATTGTATTTGCTTTATTTTTATAGATATAAATAGTGTTAAATAACGCCATAGTGTTACTTAACCCACATAGTTTTTGAATTAACATTTGAAGTGTGAAGTTAAGCATTTGAAATTCATTAGAAAGTACTTTATGACTTGTGTTCTTTTCTGTGTTCTAATTTCACTTCAGTGAAAAACTTCAGATCTTATGTAAAATGTACTTTTACTATCATTGCCAAAAATTACCTATTTTACTTCATCAGTCTCGTTTCTACAAGCATTTGTCTAGTGTACATTCTTTTGCAAGATGGTGTTTTATTTCAGAGACATGGACATGTCTCTCACATTTGAGTTAAGGTTCTATCAGTTACTGACATTAACAACATGAATTTATAAGACATTTTGGGGAAATTAATAAGCCAACACACTAGTCAGCATGTAACCATCAAACATTTTTTTAAACCATTGAAGGATTAAAATACTTGTGCTTAGCATTTAATGTGGCATTGAATATTCCTCATCAGTTATCATATTAGCCTTTGTGCAAGGGTCTAATATCCCTCATTGAACAAAACAATCTACTTAATTCTATTATTTTCCAACACAGAAAAAACTGCCCCCAATAGACTTGTCTGCTCCTGTCTGTGCCTTATAGAATTAGTATAGGCTTCCCACACACACTAAGAACTTGCAAATATTGTAGTTAAAAGTCACACTTTTAAAACACTGCTCCTGAAGAAGATGTTTCCAGTTCCTTCTTGTTCTTAAGTAAGATGTTTGCAATTCTTTCCTGCTCACAAAGTTACATAGTCTCTTCTCTTAATGCAGATTAACAATTTTAACACCGATTAGCATTGAGTGAGCAGAAAAAATATAAAGCCTTCACTTCTGTTGATTTCTTTTTTTAATTTTAATCCCTCTGAAAAGACTTTTCAATTTCTTTAATTCCATTCTAGAGAAACTGTGCTATAACAGAAACTGAAGCCTATAAAAGAGTTTTAGGCTAAGGGATTAAAGTAAACTTAGAAGATTTTTCATTTAAATTCTGAAAAAATCCTACTTTTAGCTGGAGTTAAGACAGACTTAAAATCAGATGCACTGTGGCTGCTGCTGTGCAAGTCTGCAATGTTTCTGAAGACTTCTGCATTGAGAAACTATATTCCTGTCTGTGACTCAAAAGTATACGGGATATTCAGTATAACCATGCAATAATTAGATAAAAATTGCAGCCATCTAGTTTGAAAGGAACCAGCTGAGAGATGTTTTTTTTCAGCTCTAATAATTACATTTTACTACAGAGCATATGTACAAGTGATCTATACTAGTATCTAAAATTCTTTTTGCTCTTGTTTTCTGGTTTACATTTGTAATAGCTATATTAACTAATTCATGAAAAAGTAAGACACTGTTAAGGACTTGCTTCTATGGTCAGTGCAAGTCTTAGGCTCCAGATAGAGGGGATTTAAGAATTTACAACTAGTAAAGATCTGTGAGTAACGTCTGTCAATTCTCTCATGTAATTAATAAAAATTAATAAAATGCTGCCCTTTTCAAATTTATCTAGCAGCAGAAAACCAGATTAAGGATGAAAGGAGATCATGGAGTCAGTGTGGTGATAAAGGAGCTGCTGACCCTGGAAAAATCCCACAAATGGTCATTCTTCTGCTATCCCAAGAAGGCACTGGGGAGGGATGAAGGGAGGGCACAGGGGAGAGAATGATACTGTGTCTTTCAGATCTTCCTAATCACTTTCTTGACCCAAAACTTCTTTTTCTCTGATTTCAGGTCAAGGCCCCTAATTAGCTGCTAAGCACGCTGTGTTGGCTTTACAAGGCTGGTTGGAAGGATAAGACTAAGAGTCTGGGAAATAAACAGAGACCTTATGAATTTGGTGTAAGGTGAGAGTCAAATGTGATAAGCCATCATACTGCAAGCTTCTTCAGCTTCTGACCAAAGGAAATTATTGTTATTGAAGCTCAGTATCTCATTTGCAATTTGAAAAACAAACATGTATACTTTATACACAACATATTTTGAGAAGCAAATCTGAGCCTTTTTTACAATGCCCATGGTAATTCAACAAAATATTGTGCAGCGTTTTCTGTAGAAGAAAGTGTTTTATAGAGTGAGAAAAGGAGGAAGAGAATATAGGTTGTGATAATTATCACCATTCTCAGGATGTTCATAAATGCATACTTAAACATTTATGTAAGAAGATAACCTTTGAAAGTACAGCAGTATAAAATTATCTTCCAGATGCATTAAAGAAAATTATAAAGGAAAACAACTGTTCCTTGATAAGCTGACAGAAATAATTTCAGTTTAACACTGGAGAACAAAAACTCAAAGCAAATGTTGCAGCCATAGGGGTTCTGCCTACCTAACAGTGCCACATACATTAAAAGTAAGCTTCAGTATAAGGGAAAGTAATTTTTCATACTCAGTCTTTTATTGCAAGGAATTTCTGAACAGAAGGTGCAGAGTAAAATCTTCCAGGTTAATGTTGCAAGCTGTCTAGTGGTGTTTAGCTTATATCTTGCTGACCATATTTGTTTGATCTGATTCACTGGAACTAAAAGACAGAATGTGGCCGAACTTTGAAATGATACAACACAAACAAAAGGATTTTATATCCATTTTGATTTTTTCTTCTGCAACACTTAAAATCACTGATATGGTTTAAAAAAGGGAAAATTATTTTTGTAATATATATTAAAGTTTATGAAACTACATCAAAGTGAATACACCAAGCATGACAAGCTCATTGATGTACATGTGTTTCCTTCATATTAATCTGCTCTTCTTTCTCAGCACTTAACCTCAGTCACAAATCCTAGGAAGGAACTTCAATATTTCACCATCAAGGTCACCACATTACACTATGAACAGTGTTACTATTGTGAAATGTAACCACCAGAGCCTTGCAACCGTAGTCTTGTGCTTCCATTGACATATTAAGGCCACCTAACACTTGTACACTCGAACAGCTGATAGCACTCAGCACCTCAGTCCTCTTGCTCCCTCCCAGGTAAACTGTCTCAGTTCACTCTTTTTTATGTTGTTTTCCTTTCTGAATAATTTTTTGGGTTTGTATTTTTGTTTCCGTGGCTGTCTAAACATCACCAGTCATATCTCTAAGCTAATGAAACCAGTGTGCATGTGTACACTTTGCCAGAGTTCTGATATAATTCATAATTCATATGGAACTTAGTCACCAAATTTATAGATGGACATTTTCATGAATCCCCAATAATTAAAATCAATAATTAAGCCACCTGATAATTCTAGATTTTTTTTCTTAATGGCTATCTCGGGAATAGCCTCGATGATGGCTATGATGAATGATAGAATGAGCTTCTGTAAACAAGTTTGAAATAATTGTTTATAACCATCAGTCACCAAGGCTGCAATCCTTGTACAGGAATGCCAATGGATTTGTTGTTCCATTAAACTTCATTGCACCTAGATGAAATAAAAAGCAAGCACATCTTGGGTTCAAATATTTGACACATTCCAACATATCATATGCTTTTTAATTTCTCACATCCTTACCTTCTACTTCCCACCTCACTTCTCATTTTTATCAGAAGCTAATTAGGGTGATCACAAGAAGAAACGACACAAATTTCCAAAGTGATCTCTTTTCCTTTTTCTTTTATGAGAGGCTTCAGATTTCTATCAGATCAATTAGTTAATTGGGCATCACTCCCCTAACTATCCTTACTTACTAAAAAGCCCTCACTGTAAATAAACAGTCACAATCCTTCATTTTAGATTGAAGACTGGAAGCTCATAATTGGCCTCTGATTTTGCTTTTTTGTGGCATTTTCTTATCTGGAGATCAAACTGCATGTAATGCAATCTTCTTCCACAAGAACTAGAATGTTATCAAAATAAACCTGCTCTTCTGTCCCTCTCCTTCCCATTTTCCATGCCATAGCGCTAATTGAAATAGTATATTATTTAAAAAGGAGTTGCAGGGGAAGCCCTCAATCAGGTTGAGCAAGACTGAAAGGGAATTTTATATTCATGTGGTATTTTAACTTCAATGTTAAAATGTTATTGAATCTTGCATTCAATTACATTGTAATTGTGCTATTAATAATCCCCTATATAAATACATAATAACCTACTAACAGAGAAGTATAAAAGTGGTTATGAAGAAGTTACACTGTTTAAAAAAACAAACATGATGTAGCTGAGGGCCTTTTAGAACTGGTTGCCCATCTAGTTTAATATTCTATTTCAGATATATTTTGACTTAAGCCTCTGCTTCAGTATCCTATTTCTTAGTTAGTCAAGACTCCCAGTGACAAAATCATCTAAAATAAAATGAGGTCTGAATAACTAAATATCCAATGGTTTTATGTTGAAGTATAGTACGACTGTGATATATATATATATACTTCACTTAAGAGACATTACACATTCTCACATACACTTTCATGTGTATTTTCTTTTTCTCTGTGCATGCTAGTAGGTTTGCTAGGCAGGAGTACTCCATAAGTTGTGAAAATAGCATTTTTCTAACTGTGAACAAGGCAAATACATGACAGTATTGTGAAGCATGAGCATTGCACAAGAGAGTGCTATTCCTCTCCATCACAATGGGGTAGCTGCCAGATGTCTCCTAGGTCTGGACTTGACCTTTAAGACTGAAAGAAAACAGACAACTTAAGAACAGCTGTTCTGGGGGGTCAAGCAGCTCCTGTAAAAAGTATCTTAAAGCTATGAAAACATTACAAATTAACTCTGTTTATTGTAGTGGTCTGTTTTAAAATTACTATCAAGTTTTACATCTCAGAGTAAGAAGCCTATTAAACACAAATTGAGGAGTTTTCAGTGGTCAAGCAGGCAGTCAGTTCCAAGAACTTTGTTAATAATAATGATTGAAATATACGTCCAGGAATCTTTTCACTCATCACTGAAATAGAACCGTGTCAAAAATCTAATGTGGCAGCTGTTTAGCAGTACATGACAACACTAAACAAATGTTTAGACAAGAGGGAATGAAAAATATAAAAAAAAAATTACATTTTGATAGAATTTATTTGCAGAAAGCAATGCTGGAAGAATTGTTGCTAAATGTCTAACATGTTTTTCAGACATAGGCTTTGGCTCCTGAAATATACCATAATTTCTGTGGTTATTAATATGGTGAACTTCAATGTTTTGGTATCTTGTTCATAAAACTACATCCTTAACTTATCAATACCAAACAGAGAAATTTTTCTGAACCAAATACATCATATCTGTAAGAATTGTCTCCAAAGGCCTTATACCAGTGATAAATGTTTTCTGCTGTGTTCACAATATCAGGTTTCTCATTGCAGTCAACTGCTGTTTTGCCATTAGTTTGAACAGAGGGTAAGCAAAAGTGTTGTAGTGGTTTGCAGCTATATCAGCAATTATATTTGTGGGTATCACAGACTATGCCTTTGGAATGCCAAAAAGTATGGATTTAAGACAGAATTGAAACACAGTGTTGCTTGTTATTGTACTTGTGGTTGTTGCTCCCAAGGAATGAAAAAGAAAAGAAGGGAGAGGGAAAATAAAACAAATTAATTTTATGTTTTAGAGTGTAAAATGACCTGTATTGGGATCAGGAAGGAACGTTTTTGATGATTTTGAACTGACAAGGTGTTGTAGAAGTAGGCAGTATTTTTAGGGAAAGAGTGGCCATTGTGGGAAAATGATACCTTTATTTGGATCTAGATAGATCTAGATTTGTTCAGTAATTTAAGATGTTTATTTAATTGCCAATAAAATATATAGAGTATTAAGATATTGATACTGTATTGCAAGAGAGACTGCAGGAGAATGAAAAGGCATTTAAGGAAATAAATGTAAACCAGTGCAGGATGAATGTTTTAATAGAATCAAGAAGTGAGAAGTAGAAATCCTAGGAAAGGAACCTGTATGAGTAAACCTCAGCATAGCACTGTGGTTTTCATGTTTAGTCATGTATGTCTTTTATATACTTTTTAAAAAGTGAGGCGGTAAGGACAAAATTTTTTTTTTTTTTACATAGGAAAACACAAGCAAATTGTAACTTGAATATTTATACAGTGGAATCAGACAATAACAATTAATTTCAATTAAGATTTTAAGCATTGCAGTTGTGTAATGATATATGATATATGATATATGATATGTTCAAGCAGCCAGAGAAAAACATTAAGGAGGAAGCAGAAGATAAAGTAAGAAGATAGTTCTAGTGATCTGTATGACAAGTAATAGCCTGTTTTAGCTAATCTCTTTCCTAAAACTCAAAGGACACCCCTAGTGGATGCAAGTGGTATTAGTTTGCTGATGTCTCTGACTGTGGCTTGTTAAAAGTGAAAGAAAGAGCTTCTAAATTGTTTCTCAAAAGAGATTAAGAAAGGGTCAGACTCTGCAAGAATTATTTCTGCTGTTGAGCACTTAACAGCTGCACATTCTGTTGTCATGTTGGCCTTACGTACCATTTTTTGCAAGGGTTATGCCTAGTCGATTATACTGTGCCCTAACTGAAGTTTTTCTCTGCAACAAAGAATGATCTTTTAGATCTAAGAATAGCTGTTTCCTATAGTCAGGAGGACGACAGAATTGCAGATTGGTTTGAAATCAAAACTGTGGACGTTTCCTTGGTGACCTGACCAGACTTTTTGACTAAGGCACTCAAGAAAGGCACTCAAGTGACCTTATTTCAAATATCTTTATGTTTTGTTATGATGCATATCTGGAGGTCGGAATTGTGTCTTTTGAATCTGAATGGCTTCATTGCATTTGGGTGTTTTGGGATGTGGCAGTCTGGCTGAAGTCCAAATTTGCCCTACAGAGCTGTATCAAACACCAGAGCTGTTTTTTCTGCAATTGCAAAGCTTTTCTTAACTAAAAAAAATGGAGTTCTTTTTTATTGTAATTGAAAACTGAGACAAATTGACAATGCTTAAGTTGTAAGTTTGATTAAACTTGGCTCTCAGTTCTATGTATTAACTAAGAGTATTTTTCCCCAACAGAGTTGTAAAATCCAGTACTCAACGTAGAGAGAATGCTGCAGGAGAACAGATAGTATATAAATCAGCAAGATAAATGCATAGATTGATATGATGAAGAGAAATGTAAGGATCAATGTGTTATTTTTATTGCTAAAAAGGACAGATAAAATCAAAAATAGAAGTCTTTACTGGGTTTGTGCTTCTTATGCTAAATGGATGGACGCTCTTGGATAAATCCTGTTTCTAGAAGATATGACATTCTGAGAGAGATGTTTAAGTTTATCATTCTTGCATTAAAACTGACTTCTAAATCTACTGGTTACAATTTCCAAAATATATCCAAGAGAGTTGGAAATAAAACTCATTTTTTCACGTGGAAAAGGCTGTAATCTATGTTTTGGGGAGGAAAGCGTAATCAAATTGCAGAATCACAAAGCCTTGGTAGAAGACCTTTTGCCTTATGGTAAAGTTACATACATCACAGAAACACAGTCACTGACTTGTATTTCCTGTCATGGATCCTTAGCAGTGCTCACAGCTGCTCATCCCATCAAATATGAACACCTGCCTTTGACCCCTGTTCCTGGATGGTTCAGCCCCTTCCTGGAACTCATGCTGCTCAGTTTGGGCCTTTTACGGAAGTGAAAAAGCCTGACATTCTCAGACAATTATAATGTGAAGATTTAAGCTGAAAATTGGTTTCACTTAGGCCTTTTTCCCCAATGAAAAGGCAAAACCATCACATTTTCTGTTCCATTTTCTATAGTGTGTGTGTATGTAGACCAACACACACAAATTTTAAAAGTATGGATCATCATTAGATCCCACTGATTTTCCATCTCAACAGACTGTACTGAACTGTCATTTGACAAGCGTCTAAGTAAGAGAGGGAGCAGGTGAAGGTACATATAGAAAAAAGAGCATTTATCAACTAGGAGAGCAAACAATATTTTTAAGAGTTTAAAAACATAAACAACCTTTCCATCAGTGATTGAATAATTTCTGACCCTTATCCTGTCAGAAACTGTTTCCATCTCACACACATATACACACAAGATACAAAGATATGGGAGTAATAAGAAAAACTTCTCTTGTGAGAGATGATCCTGATGAGCATTAAATACCTACAAATTAGTTATTTGCAAATCTTTGTCTTGGCAAGAACTAATATTTTGTTTTCCTACTGAAAGCAATAAGAACTATATTCAATATACAGCTGGTCTTCTCAACATGCACAGGGAAAGGAAGAGGAAATTTTGAAAGGTTATATGTTTAATTTACCTCCATAATCCTTTTCAATGCAAAAGCTGTAAAAGAGGGGAAATGTGCAGTTTCATAATTTGTAATGGGTACAAGACTTTCCAAAATAAATTAAACTATTACAGCTGTGACCCTTAATAAGATATTCTAATTTATAGAATTTGACCCCTGCAGACTCGAGAGCTGAGAAAGCACAAACTTTAATTAATGCTTTTCTGCCACCCCACTGCATTGGCTGCTGTGGTGTTTTAGGTGAGGAAGTATAGCTATACTACTTCTGACTTTGTTTTGCCAATACAACCTCTTGACCACGTAAGAATAACTCATTCTAGCAATTTTTTTTAGCAAAATCACTTCAAAATATTGCAGAAACCCTTATAAAATACACCTAAGCTGTCTTAAAATTTCTCTACTCCTCCCAAAACTTGCAAGGTATTCTCTAATTTTGATACATTTTGATACAGGAAGAACAGTGCTTCTGTGAATGTTTTGAACACCAGGGTATTCAATTACTTGAAGATGGATGTATCTAGTAAATTCATGACAGACTATTCTGTGGTGTGCTTCTGAATAGTGAAAAACACCCCTTTTGTGGCAGACAATTCAGCTGAATATAAAAAAATAGCAAAAAGGAAATTCTCACATACTGTAAATATTAATTTATTGAAATGATCTTTAAACAAGTTTGCAATAGGTGCGCTACGATTAATTATTCTGTATCACAGTGGACTACTCCTTAATCTTCTATAAGGTTATTTTCAGTTTAATGTGTTTGGGTTGCTAAAAACATCAAAAGATGTGACTGTAAAATAATTCTGGAAAGTGAAAATGAGAGCACATCAACTATTCTAAAATAAAACAAGTCTATGTGGATGCAATAATTTTAATTTTTTTCTTTCACTACAACTTACAAATACATCCCATGCTACCACAGCATTTTAATAACAATGCTATTATTTTGCCTAGACAAGAAAAAAAAAAAGATTCACATTAATGACAGCAATTATTAATGAAATAAGCATATGCCAACAGTATATAGTCTTTGGTTTTACTCAGATATATGTCAGAAAAGCAGGGGATTTAGTATGAACTTACAGTGAGATGAGTACTACTCATCTGCTTTTTGACTACATTTTTCAAGGCTGCTCATATCATGTGTTTGTGAAAAACTATTCTGTGGTGTGAGTTTTAGTCTTCTTGAGAAAATGCTGTCCATGGCAAATGATGTTTAAGAATAACTTAGGTGTAATATATACTCAGTAGGTCTGATATACAGTTGAGTCTACTGAGGATTTAAGGATTGTGGTTTCTATCTGGGGCAATGCATGAGACCTTCAGGAGAGTTGTAACATGACTTGAGTGCCTAGACAGAGATAAGAGTGTAACTGAATCACCTTGTCATTATACTAGGACTTGGAAGTTGTATCTTCTCCGACAGAGTAATTCTTCCAACCATTGCTAACTCCAAGTGACATGGTAAGCATGGAGCAAATCACAGGACAGATAAGTTAGTTCCTGGCCTCTAGCTTTGGTTTGTTTGTTGTTGTTTTTTTTTTCCAGTTCGTATTTTTTGTGGAAACCTGAATTCTCTCTTCTACCCCACAAAGCCAAAATACACATAAACAGACTAACATAGTGAGGAGTTCATTCTAGTAATTTAATTAATTAACTAATTAATTGAATTACTAAGGAGGTGTGCTTGTTAAATCAAATCTTCACACATCCATATGACTGGTAAGTGTGATAAAGAGAAACTAACATGGTTGTGTTAAAGATGGCAGGATTTGTTCTGGTCTCACAAGCTGGGCAATACGGCTTACAGGTCAGGCACAGACAGAAATATTTGCCAGTAGTCTGCAAACACAAGGATGTGCTTCTTAGACTAGTTAGTATGACAGTTGCAGGCAGACAGTGTTTCAGAACAGTTGTAAGACATGACTGTTTTACTATCGAAAGAACTATTTACTACCATAAGTATCTGGCTTTCTGACCAGAACATCCATTTATCGTTAAAGAACACAACAGTCAGTTTCCAAAGTTTGCTGCCCCATAAGCCACCAGAAAAAGTATGTCATCCAGCTTCAAAACATGTACATCATTAGTGAAAATTAAGGTTAAATTAACCCTTTCTCCCCTTATCTCCTCATTTTAGCTTTTAGGTGTAGTTAAAACCGTTACCGTTTTAATCTTTTTTCTATTAATTTTTTAAAGCAAAGTAGAAGCCACAACATTTTCGTGAAAGGAAAATGTTGCTGCTGCCCCGTCTTCATTAGTCTTCAATGTCTTTCTAATTATAAACATTTTAAAACAGAGTGCTTAATGGAAGGATAAATCTTTGCTGAGTATCTAAACTGCTATCACATGAGAAGGGGCAATTTTGAGTGAATTGTTTAATTTTCTTCATGGGAAGGCCTTATTTATTCATAGTATTTGTTTCCACTACCTAAATTATTTTTTCCTCATTCTTTTAGATGAAAACATTACTATCTTGAAGGTACTTATCTTAATTTCCAATCTATAGAAATAAAGTGAACATCTATACATTATAAATGTAGAACCAAAGTGGAGATACTAACTGGCTTTCCAAGCTCACACAAACTTTGGGCAGAATTGCTCAAGTCCAAGATTAATCCTCTGTTTACCACAGGTATTCTGAGCTTTGTCAAAACATTTAACTGAGGGAAGCTGTCCAACTATGACATGGACAGTAGGTGAAAGGAAAAAGAAAAGCATGTCCAGAAGGGAAAATGTGAGGCTGATAAATTCTGTATTACCAAAATTTAAAATATTTAAGTCAATATTCTTGTATTAACCTTCACCTACACCATATGTTTGAAATAGATACAATGAAGAATGTATGTAGTGGCTTCCATTGGACTAAACTACATTTATAAGCCTCATGAAACTTTAGCTGCTAAAATCTTTGTAAAGACTTGGTATGTATGAAAAAATTTGGAAGCCTGCAGTATTCCAACCTTAGGAGAACATATAAAGAAGATAAATGGTTGTGACCAATTGATCAGAGTGGTATTACAATGGTTTAATTTTTAATAACATAGATTTCATTAAAGAAATCTGAAAATTTCCATGAATATGATGCTTTTAGAATTCCACTTTATTTTTTCAAAAAAAAGAAGGGAAATCATCTTATAAAAAACTATTGCTTTTCCTCTGTAAAGAAGGAAAAAGCTAGCGTAGTTACATAAAGATGCAAACCCCACAACTGTGTAAGAAAAGGGCTTAAAGAAAACACAGCCATAGCAAATAGTCACTATTTTCATACTGTTCAGCTACCAGAAATCTGGCAAGGGTAAGAACAAAGCTTTTAAACCTTCAAATACACTTCTTCCTTAAATATGCTTATGATGCTGTATCCAAGGACCATGCATCTAATCAGGGTAGCAGATAGTTGTTATTTCCATTACTTTCCTTTAAATTGTAGAAAGCAATTTCATTTCAGCTGGAACTGAGAATGATTAAGTCACAGTTCTATACCTGGAGTTAGATCATGATCTGATCACTGAGGTGAAGAAATGACAAGAAGATTTTAGAGATCCCAATAATGCAAATCATCCAAAAGCCACAAAAGTGAAAAGTTTGAGAATACACTTTTTTTGCTACCCTTTGCACTGCTTAGTCTTGTCCTTTTGTTCCCAATCATTGTGCATTACTAAATAAATATCTCTGCTTGGACTAGTTTCTTCTTTAAACAAGAAATTTGAAACTCCTTTGCACAAACTGCATTTCTCCTTCCCTCACAGTCCACACCTTAATTATGTAGAGAAGATTGAAAAATACAACTTGGAATTATTCATGAATACAAAATAAATCAAGAAAAGAAAATTCCTTGAAAAATTTTTGTGATTTTCTTATATATACCTCATCTTTCTTTTTCTATCACACAGAATTTCTTTGACTACACACCAAATAGGACAAGGATAAACTGGATTCTGCCATCGTTCTGTCATCATCTACAAAATAATAATTTATATTCTAATTGCAAGTACTTTATTATTCATGACCAATCAGAAAGAACACCACTATTTTCAAAACCTCAATTAAATTTCAAGGCTCACAATGTGAAAGGAGTGGGTGTGGGACTGTAAAACCATCATGATTTGTCCCTGAGAACCATGAGCAAATTTGATAGCAAAGAGACAGAAAGAACCCCCACAGGGCCATTTTATAAAGCATTTTTCCAGATTCTTTTGTGCTGTCAGTCTTTGGATTAGAGAGAGAAATAACCTTACTGCTCTCTACCGCAAATACATCTCATATCAAAGCTGGATTAAAGTTAACTTTAAATGGCAACTTCAAGCAATGTAAGTACAAGACATATAGTCTTAGTAGGCATGACTTCTTATCAGATATTCCTCGTGATTTGCAACACACATCATACGTAGATTCAAATATATGCATGTATAAACATTTCTTTGTCTTTGAAGGGAGAGATGTCTAACCCATTTTCTTTCTGGGATTTCCATTGACTGATGTGGTACCTTTAGCAGGGGCAAAACTGGTCAACCTGAAAGATCCCTGCTGAACTCAGTCAACAGGCTGAACACGACCTTGGCAGCTGTTTCTGTTTTCAAGGTCACTACAAACCTTATGAACTGTTTTCTTTTCCATCCCTCATGGGATTAAACAGCAATATGGTAAAAAATAACTAACTTAAATATAAATCTCAAGAGAAAGTAAAAAAACAATAAATACATCAAATGGGGAGATATAAGGTGCAGAAAAAGGTCAATTCAAGGTCATATCCAGGGACTATGACTCCTATTCTGCTGCAGTTTGCTATGTCTCTCACTGAAGGCAGGCTGTAACATTACACATTTGGAATATCTACACCATCGACCTCTGCATTTCTTTTTGGCTGAACATGTTTCTTATAGGATTACATTAATAAGACAGGAGGAAGTCCTTATGGCATTACTGTTCTGAACTGGAGATACTTGCAGCCTAGACACTACAAATTAAGACTGTGAGAGACAAAGGATTTATTCCCCTCTTTCATCACAAGTTTAAAAACCCCAGTCTGAACATGAGGAATAGCTATAAAGAAATGTTTATTTCTCTGGCCATTCAGGGCACACTAGAAATTGAGATAGGAAAAGCAGAAACTGTGACTCAAGTATAAGTTTGTCTCTACCTAGGCACAAGAAAATTGGGAATTAATTTGTTTTGTAGAAGTGATGGGAAGGGAATCTCTGGGAATAAGTGAAGCAAAATGTGCCATCCTTTCACTCTCCACAACCATTTAACCTCCTGTACTCAGCGAAAGAGAGTTTAACATGTAAGTAGGCTGACATTCAGGGTTACCACACAGAAAGGAATCACTAACAGTAATTTATGAGAGGTTTCTTCCTACTTTAATCATGTGTACAGTACAAGTCAAACCAAGCTGCTGAAGGAACCTTTTCCAAGGACCTACTTTTACCCCTGGATTTCAAACCAGCACTTATGGAAGTAAACACGGACACACTGACTGTTCAGTGTATAACATGATTTTAATATACCCAGGCATTTCTCTCCCAGCACTTCCCTCATACTTTCAGCTGTTAGGACACAGAGTATGTTCTAATATCCATGGTCATTAAGATACTGTTTGGGTATTTTCACTTCTTTCCTGGCTCCCTCTCCTCATGGAGAAATAAACAGAAGTGTCAAAAACCTTACAAAAGACCTGTTCTCTTCAAATTGCTAGGTTAGTTTTGAAGGCTCAAATTTTCCTTCCCCCTAACAGGATGGAAGTGTTGACTTTACAATTGCTTTGAACTGCCAAAATGGCCTTAAGCAGTCATAGAAAGGCTAAGAATGTGGACCAGAAAGTTTGGAATGGCTTCAGAAAATCATCCCAAATTTCCTATGCTGTACCAGCTCATGTTGCCAAAGGAATAACATCCGCTGCTTTGGTGTTGTGCAGCGCAGCTGTGTGACCATTCACACTGTACATTTGAAAACTGCAGTATCTGCAGGCTTCATTTGCATGCAGTCGTAGATTCTCAAGTAGGTCTAATTTAGAAAATACCCCACAGGAATAGGAAAGACTATGAACATACTGACATAATTGAGAAAATTCAAGAAAAATTGCAGGGACTCATTATATACGCTTATCATTATTTCTCTCACTTATTCCAATATGATATGGTTTTGCCTGCTTTTGTTTAACTGTTCTTTTTTCCTTCTTATATTTTTTCTCTCTATCAACCAATGAAACAATTTTTTATGAGACACAATTAGAAAAGAACACATCAAATTTATTTTAATACAAGAATTTTGTATTGCTATTGTATTTTTGTGGTATTTGCAATTACACAATAAGATAAAGGCCATAAGGCCTAAGGATTATGAATCTCCCTATTTTAAAATTGTTATCATCTGCTGTTAGGAAAAATTTTCTATCTGTAGAGAATACTACATGGCATATTTAGGTGCATAAAAAAGATTTCTGCCTGAAACATTGGGTTAGATATTTATTTATTCATTTATTCATCAATTCATTCCATTTCAGTAATACTTCAGGAGGACAATCAGGGGAACTATTGTGCTAGGCACTGAACAAATGAAATCCAAAAACTCCATGATTCAGAATATTTATAATGAATGACACAACTGTAGATTTAAATATTCTCTTTCTATTTGGTGTCCAAACAGGCAATTAACCTTTACCTAGAATGGTAATTCTGGAGACTTGCCTAAGGCCAGTGAAGTAATAGTAAAGGAAAAGATAAAGTGCAACAGTAAGATCAACATGTAAATTGATGGAATTCTTTTCCCAATTGCTTCTAAACTTTTACAGTAACAATAAAAGAAATATGGTCCCTACAAAGTCACCTAATACTTGATTGTATGCTCTACTCAGCATTTTATGTTAAGCAATATAGTGAGAGTTCAAACTATGAGTTCTGGTGCTTGATACCTGTGGGCCAGGATGTCTGTTGAGTGGTCATGCAATACTATTGGTCACACAATATTCAAGCAATACTCAATCCTGTGCAGAAAACAAGGTTGCTTTACATACTTGCATATAAAAATATTTTTTAAATTCTCTTTGAATCCTATTATTCTCAGAAATTATCTCATTAGCTCTGTCTTCTCACTTGTTGGGTGCATCCTATTCGTTGGCATTGTGTTTCAACCCAATTCTGCATCTTCCCTGAAGAAGAGCCTAAGATTTCATGTCACAGTGAATCCACATGACTAACTTCTTCAGGTCTCTATTTGCATATCATTGTTTGGAGGTGTCGAGGCAGGGGTCACTACTGTATGTAAGTGAAACTTCCTAGATTTCCTAAATCTATAGAGAACCCTGGAATATGTCTAATAGTCTCATTGCATTAAATTCCATTTAGGAAAAAAAAAATCTCCTACATTTAATAAAAAATTGATTTATTTTTACATGATTGTAACACAACATAGTTCTCTGTCTACATCTTTTTCCCCGCTGCTTGTTTCCCCTCTCTTTGCATACTTTCTCTTTAGATAATGCTGTCCTCCCTCAGAACTTCATATCTTTCCAAGATTCTTAATTAAGAATTATTGTTCTACATTTTAACAGCACACAAAAAGGTGGAACAGGAACACGGACATAATCAGTTAAGGGCTGCAGGGGGAGAAGAGATAGGAAAAAAATGTGTTTCTCCTGCACACCAGGAAGTCTTTTGGTTTCTTGTGGTCTTTCTTTTAAAGTCTAACTCTACAATATCTGTATACTATACAGAAAGCAGAAAAAAGTAGATAAAAGGCACTCATTCATATATAAAATATAAGCAAAGAAACAGTACATCAGCGTGGACTGGCTTTTTGTTGGGTTTGTGTGTGTACATGTGTGTGTATGTGTGCCTGTGGTTTGTTTTTTTGGTTTTGTTTTTATTTTTTTTGTTCTTTTTTCCTGGCTGAAAGCTGTTGCCTGGGTCCATTTCCGAAGAGCCAAACATATAATTATATAACATGTAATTACTCAGCTTTCCAATTATATACAACAGGGTCAGAAATTCCCTGCATTTGCATGAAAGGACTAATGAAATGGGTCTCAACACCTGGTCTTTGCATGAAGAAAATAAATTTATTGGATGAAATCCAAGGGTAAAAAAAATAGCATTAATGTTTTGTATTCTCATTTTTGCCAACTATTTTTCTTTCGTAATAAAAATGAGGAAGCTGCAATAGAATTAGGCTGGAAATCTCAGAAATCCTGAGTCCCCTGATCCTCCTAAGGACAGGTAAGATACTTTAGGAAGCAAAGAATTAGAATTACTTTTTTAATTCTCCCAAGCCACCAATACAGCCTAGTGTATCTCATTATGGAAGCCTATGAGTGGCTATATACCAAACAGAAAAATAGATGTTCTATTCCTCAAAGAAGATTATTTATATTCTGAAGAAGTGTATTTCCCTATTAGAATCTACATTTGCTTCACCAAATAATAGGTAAGAGTCCATCAGAAATTCTAGAACAAAGACAGATCTTTTAGATTCCTTTGTCAAAAGGATTAATAGAATTCTTAAGTATTCTCAATATGGCAATGTTTTCACCCAAGTTCTTTCCCAACTCTCATCAACCAAGTTCCATGAATTTTTATGAGGTTAAAAAAAAAAATAAAATGGCCATTCATTCCTTAGAAGACACTGTGACATTTTCCTATGGAGCAGCCAGTCATCATTCTATTCATGTGGAATGCCATCCGCAGCCATTTAATCCATTGCCAAACTCTACTAGAAAAAAATGTATCATCTAAAGGCAAAAAATGCTTTGTCCTTTTGTTGACCAGTAATACGAGTCAGTAAAATGTTGAAACAGTGACCATTTGTCATATATCCCGCAAATTCAAAACCATGTGTTGAAGATGGGGCAAAAAGCTGGTTCCAGATTTTCTGAAGGTGTTAGCCGTAATTATACTGAATCCTTCAGAGTGTAAAGTTACATTCATAGTGAAATTTGCAATGGTTAGGAAGGTACTTAAGGTCACTTTATGTCCAAAGACAAATGCTCAGAATGAAACTCAGAACACTGGGAGCATCTAAAAATTAAAGAGACATGAATCTAGATGATATCTACCCTTTCTTTGAAATTCGGTTGATTGCTTGCTGTAAGAGACCAGATTCGTATCTCACTGGGTTATTTATTAATTGGGTCAAATCAACCAACTTCTGTATATTGATTGTATCCCCTCTTCTTGTGTCCCCCTGCTGGGGGATGGGGCCAGGCCTCCAGTATTGGAAGGCACATGTTCTGCAGCCTGCATGGCAGCTTGGAAGGGACATGGCACACGAGCCATGTGGCAAGAGCCTATCAGTCAAAAAGGCCCACCTGGCAGCCCACCCACACCACTCTCCCCAGAGCCTTGGGTTGGCCAATTCATCCTTCACTCCAGACAGGAGGGCACCGAGCGGTCAGTGAACTCATTGTCCCAGTGGGGAGGGGTGTGCTGGACACATAAATACAGGGCCATGGAGACTTCTTTTTGTTCTGCTCTTCTCTTGTGGGACTGCCGCCATGTGACTCCTGGTGGTAAATATTATTCTCTCTTTTTCTTTACTCTTTTCTTCTCTTGATCTCTTTTCTTCCTTTTCTCTTTGCTTCCTCTCGTGGGTAATTTAAAACCTATGGATTATACCTTCATTTAGCTGTGGATTGGTGTTTGCTGGGTGGTTTGTGAAATGTTTTCTCCTTGGTTATTTGTTACTCCTGTGAACCTTTTGCCAAAATGCTTATTTTCTCACTAAATTAAAAGAAGTCTCTTGGACAATGCTTGTGATGTGTTCTCTTTATGAGAATTCAAGGTATTAAAGAACTTAAAGGCTCTGCAAAAATTCAGGGGGTGAACTCTTGAAGTCTAAATAAAAGCGATAATCCAAATAAAGCTTTAGGCGTTGGGACTGGGATGTTACACTTGCACCCTTGACTTGAGTGATTACAAGGAATAATTTAGTGGTGAACATGGTCATGGTGCTAGATTGGTATTTGGACTTAATAATCCTAAAGGTCTTTTCCAGCCTTAACAATTCTATGACTCTTTGTTTCAGTCTACATCATCTGCAACTGATAAGGGTTGGGGTGCTTTCTCCAGTTGTCTAACTGACAAAAGACTCACAAGTAGCTTCTGTACCCAGTAGACTGCTCTGAGCCATGTCTTGCTCTCAGTTACATAAGCACACTTTATTTTAATATATTTTCATATGCTTAGATTAAAAAGAATTTACATGTTGTGATATTCCAGTTTGATATCTGTTTCTTCTGTGATTATAGTTATATTAGGATTGTAAGGATAGTTTAGATTAATTCAAATTTTCTCTACTGTAAAATTTGATAGTCAGGCTATATCAGCATTCACAGGATTGAAAACCAGTCTCAGATTTTCTGTTTATCCATTTGAAAGTTAAATAACCCTTTCTTTATATTCCCTATAGCAGATCAATAGAGGTACTTAGAAACTCTTCATCTATCTTATGCACTTCTCTCACAGTATATTCTTCTTGTGCTTTAGTTTATGCACTTTCCATTTTTAAGAAAGGTGTTTATCACACCATTACATGCTAAAGTGCCTCAGCCTTTGGAAATGAACTCAAACACTTAGTAATTTCCATATACCTGGCTTTCTGTTCAAAGAGTGATCCAAAGATCACTTTGTTGTGAGAGACACCAAGTAATCATTAATAATTTGATCATACCTTGGAAGGTAAAAAAGTGATTGAAAATGATTACTTTTCAGTCCTTTCCTTGTAATAATTGAATACAATATAAAAGCTAAGGCAGAATTTGTAAATTGTGTGGGATTTGGGGTGAGAATTAAAAAGTACTCACCATCTAAACGAAAGGAAGAAATATGGAATCATTTAATATTGTTACAGGAACTTCCTCATGCCAGTGTTTTCCTAATAATAAACATGTGAAGTCTTGATGCTTTTATAGCCAAAAAGGAAAAGAAATAACCATAGACCTAATAACATTTTTGAAACTTATAAGCTGTTTATGTTCTCAATGTCATTATAGTTCAAAAAACAACTGTGTTTGTCTTAGCCTTTTGAAAAAATCTGCTAAGATCACTTAATTCACTTATCTCTCAGAAGTGATATACACCTAAATAGTTCTGTCAGAAATAAAACAGGTTTTACAAATGCTTCAGGAGGTCTGTGGGACTTTAAAGATATTAATTCATAATTTATCTTAAAAAGGTAGTCATAACTTTTTTTTTTCTAGCTCATGTCTCCATTAAAAGTCTTGAGGGAAGACATGAAAAAGAGAAAGAAGAATGTTTTGGGCTTTAAAAAAAATTCTTCCTAACTCCATTTATGACAGAACCAAAAATTACTTTTACTGAGAAGAAAATAAAAAGAAATGAAAAAAGATGAAAAAATTGTCAACAAGAACACATGAGAGATGCAATGTCCTCTAATATATTTAAAAATGTCCACATCTCAATGCATAAGTCTTGCAAAGATCTCTACTGCCTTAAAGTGGCAGCTTTTATGCAAAGATACAGAAAGCCTCTATAGAGACAAGGTATCACCTTCAATATTATCATGCACTGAACAACAGAAAACGAACTGAAGCACCCATAAGTTTATAGGGACTCAGGTTTCTGTGGAATGTAGCACTAGAAAAGTAATATAATTTTTAACCAAGAATTTTCATCCCTTTAAGGCAAAGAATAAGCTTCATGATGCTTCTAGCGGGTAGGTGCTTATTTATCTCTATGTACTTCAATAGTACTGTCTGAATCCAGAAGTAGATGTCTCTTCTTCTTCTCTGTATTTTTTGCACTGAGCTAAACTGAGAATAGTGGCTCAGTTCCCTGTAGATCAAATTAAAAAGAAAATATATCTGCACTTTTAAGAACATTCATATCTTTGACGATTTAATGAAGACTCATCCTCCTCTCCCCTCTTCTGCAAGCAATGGTGTGATAATCACCTAATAGCTGTCTTCAGTCATAGAACTGTAATTACAGAAATAACCTAATAATACCCAATAGGTTGCTATTTTTTATTGTCAGCATAAGGTATCTTTTTAGATGACTACAGAAAAACTATAGATATTAGTCTTTAAGTTTCAAAACTAGGTTGGTGAACGAAACTAACACAAAATAAAAAGTATGATTACCTTTTACTCCTGCTTAATAAAAAAAAATTACAAGAGTGGGAAAAATTTTCCTTCTCTATTTTTCTTGAAAACATAAGCTGGTTTACAACCAACTATTACATTTTAAAGATGAGACAGAGATGAAAGAGGAAAATCAATTTCTATTTGGAAGATACTTAAATAGCTTTGTCATGGTCTATTCTGAGCTGCTATTTCAAAACATATCTGAAGTGACTTATAATTTCATTTTCTTGCTATCTAACATTTATCTACTTCCAATCTGATTACAATTCTAACAGGACTCCACTATCCAAAGACACAGGCTAGGATGCAGAGATTCCCAGTCAGTGAGGGTATCTGGCCTCATATCACCCAGGTGCTTCAGCAAGAGATTTGACTCTAGTCACTGTTGTCTAAAAGATCGCAGTGTAACTTTAGTGTTTTAGCACTGGCTGTTTAAATCATGTCATAATCCACATTGCTCAGGAGCTGTGTTTAAGAACTCTGTTCAGAGGCTGTTCTCCTGCAAGCACAGGTCAAAGTTTCTACTTGGCACCAAACATTCCCAGCTAGTCTTGTTTAAGAAAGAGAGAAATCGAATATTCACAGTCCCTTTCCTCCTTGTAAAATAATTCTGAAGTTGTTACACATTTAGTGGCAACATCTGGATCCATGGACACAGCTGTCTTACATGATTTATGATTCCATTTTCCTGTCTTTACCCGGGGCCAATTTCAGCCTTTTTTTACTTTCACCCCCCATCCTTTAACTCATATAACTGTCATTTTTAAAGTATTTTAAGATGGTTCTCACAGTCTGACCGTCCCAATAAATCCACCTTGAATTTCTTAGGTTTGTTACCACGGTATCTGTTCAACTGACAGATAAATTTATCTTTGAATAGACACATTCTAAGCAGAGCTACTTTTTAACAAAAATAACAAAGGAATGGTTCTTAAAACTGAATAAAAGTTTCACTTTTACATTTTAAGGTTTTGCACTGAAATTTTTCATGCTTCTGCTAATTCAGCTGAGTAAGGTGAAAAAGAAAAATCAATTCTGTTTTTATCCTACTGGAAACTGTGTCTCCAAATGATTCACAATTAAGGTTAGATTTGCTGATCTTAATGGTCTTTTCCAATCTAAATGATACTATGAAATTATTCTATGATAATATTTAGGTAAGTAATATGAAAAGTTACTGCTGTTACCATTTTTCCTTTTTTCTTTATAAAGCATAAACTAATTGTATTCTCCTTGGAAATTACTTACCATGGGTTCTTCAGCATGTTACTAGCAGACATGAGAAGTCATTCAGAAGGCAGGTTTCTGACATTTTTTATTAGAGCTCAGGTACATTAAAATTCATGCTATTTTAATACTATTTGAATTCTGTCTGTGCATTGTAAACAAAACAACATTTCTGCCATGGTAAAACACAGGCTGGAATACAGCTTCTTCATCTGAGGACATTTCAAAGCACTTCAAAATCAGCAGAATGCTGTTTATATTAGAAGTTGCATCAGTGTAACTGTATAGTGCCTGTACATCACATTGGGATAAAAAAAAAAGATGTCTGATCTTAAGATCAGACACTGATAATAGGATAAAGATGACTTAAATAGCTTCAAGTCTTTGAGCCATGGGCTTAAATCTAGGCTGTACTTGAAAGGTATTATAACAGCCTCCTGCGAGCTATTCAGCATCAAGAGACCTGCACAGAATCACACTCTGTAAGGACAGCAGTGCATTTAAATTCACCAGGACTTTTCCATTATTTGCAACATGCATAAGGAAAAATGTGGTATGCCCAGAATCAATTTATGCTCACATTATTTTGTAGGAATATAATAACTGATTTAAGTAAATTAGACCACTCTTGATATGCAGCTGGGGAAAAACTGAATCCAGAAGTGTTTGTTCCAAAAACTGGAAAGCTTGGTTAACTTCTAGAGACATGTAGTCATGAGCATATCTACAGGAATTTCTTGGGCTTTAATATGAGTATTTATTTGTAAATCAATATGCCACTACATCAAAATACCACATATTCTATAGATTCATGATTCAAAGAAAAAATACAAATCCAATGAAACAGACACTGCAAACAATTCTAAAAGTACTCCAGTAAATGTTCTTAAGAACATTTAAGTAACCAAATATTAATAGTAACAGGAAAAATTCTTTACTCAGGTAAGTTAAGCTAAAATATTTGACTTAAAGCTTTAAAAAAAATTTCACTCCTAAGAAATAGGACTGCTGGATTTAAACTTCTAATCTTGTGGGACAGGTTAAATCTCTACATAAAAAAAATAAATATATAAAATTAAGCTTTCAGAATTTGCTTCCTTTTTTGTCCTCACTTTTTAAGTGAAAATTCAATTTTTTAAAATTATTGTATATTTTTTGCAATGGAATAAGCAACGCTAGTGTTTTTATAAAATGACAGAAAAAAAAAAGATCTTGTGGCCAAAATGGGGCTAGATACAGGATGGCAGTGATATGATGATAGATTAGATCTTATTGCACTTAATGAGAGATTTGAACATCTTCAAATTGCAGCTCTGTTGGTCAAAAGGCAGTGAACACGTTTAAGAACTACCACTACTGACATGATTTGCTTTCAAGAGGTCATATTTTCATTCTCTGCCCTACTGCACAAAACAGCGGGAACAGCACTGTAAGGAACTGATTGCTCCTCAGAACACTGTTCTGAGGAAATGGTACAAATACTCCAAAGCAGTTACTGAAAAAGCTAAAAGAGCATGTCTCTCCTTTCAAGAGATATCAAACATTTAGCTCATAATGTTGTAACTGGGTTTTTTTTAGGCCAAAACCTGTTTGAAGGTTTTCACAATGCCCCTCCCTCTGTTCAAAATGTAGACAAGCCTGACTTAATCTCCTCAAAAACAGTGCTTCACACATGCTTTCAGTCAGATATTTTTCTGATGTAAAAGTGACAGCCCCAGTATTAGAGGCTCTGTTGAAAGAAATGGGTTTCTTTAATAAGAATGAACATTACTTAAATGCAAGAGATCTGCCCTAGCTGACTTTCAAAAGCATTTAATAAAGTGTCACCTGGTATATTATTAATACAACTGAGAAAGATCTGCAGGGTAGGTAAGACTGAGCTCTGCTTGAGATGGCACTAGTAACACAGAATTCTCAGCAATCTCTTCGTGATGAAATGGTTTGTCCAAGTTCAGTCTTAGTCCTGCTTAGCTCACCAGTAGAAGTATTACATAGCAGTGCATGAGAAACCAGTTGCCTCATTTGAGTAGCTTAGTTTGAACAATTAAGTTAACAACAAGTAAAGGCCTTCCTGATTTCAAGAGTGGATTTCTTGATTTAAATTTACAGAGTAAACTGCTTTTAAATCCATTTTCTCTGAAGAGTTTCACTGTATCAAACAATGGCTCCAGGTGGTTCTATATAACTACTACAGTGTATAAAATTATTTACTGCTTCCTCAATCTTTAATTTTCTCAGCTTTTATTTTAACTTCAACTCCTAGGTCACTGATAAAAATACTGAATGGTGTCAACATTATTATTACTGCTTCTATTATAGCCCTGTTAAAATATTCCCACTCAATTATGATTCTTCTATGGCATCTATATTTTAAGATCCCTTAACTGGACAGCACAAATTCTGTGGAATATGTGCTTTATCCTTGCAGATAAAGGGGTTCACAAGATACGATGTTAAATGCATGGCTCTATTTTTATCAAAATATGAAACAAATTCATACTTTCAAAATTGAATGATTTATGCCTAAGACGTATCTCGGTATTGTACAATGGCTAATGAGAACTATTTCTTCCATTTCCTAATTATTTAAGAGCAGAAACCTGTGTGAGCTTGACATCTGTCCAATCTTGACTGCCCATTTGGAAAACTATGAGAACAAATATTTGTTTAGATTACTAGGATGTCTTTGGTACTTTAAAACACATTGACAGTTATCATCAATGGACTAGACATTTCATCAGCTGCCTGTTCACGAAGACCAACAGTCTACTCTGCTGCTAATGGACTGTAGAGTAGTTCATCATTTTTATATAAGCATATAATTTTTATTCTTTCCAAATAAAGATGAAAAACTTCACTAAAGAATAGCATTTTATTTTTACTAAGAACATTTCGTTTTTTCCATTTGCTACTGGTCAGCAGTGTTACTATTAATTTTCCACCCAATATGCTTAAAAATGCCCTTTTTCTTGGGCCTTGAGCCTGTTGACTTTTAGAAAATTTATTTGCATCATAATATGTGAAGTGCTACTGATTATCTGTTTTATCCATTTGTAAACCATTGTTTTTTCAAAAGCAGTTTTTGTTTTGCCTTTGAAATTTCGTGAAAATTTAGTCAAAATTGTGCAACTCCACGATAAAGAGCCTGCTAAGAAGAAATAGATTAGAAGATCATTTTATGTTGCATAAAGGGCAGAACAGAAAACTCTAACTACAAGGAAATTTTTTAAATATTGTGATTATGACAGAAGAAAAACTCCTAATCTTCTGATCTTGCAAAGCCCAAAACCTATGGACGCCATCAAACATTTACAAAGAGGTAAAACTACCAAGATATTTTGTCAACATTATGTTTTAATAACATGAAAATTGTAAAAACCATAACTATTTTTTAAAATACTACTGTAGGAAAATTGCTTTTTCTTACTAGACATGAACCCTGTTTCTGATAAGTCAGTGATAAAACTTTTAGGATTCCACACAATGCATGAATCAGTTTCTCATGGGAATTTTCTATTTCATAACAACAGAAAAAAATGAGCTTTCTTAATCTCATGGTAGATGAGAGGAAACTGCTTTCGTCTGTTTTCATGTACAGGGAAGTGAGCTTAATTTTGTCTTCTTTTGTTGCCTCTGTATGGAGCACTTGCCCAAACTTTCCAAAGCAGTAGGTCCTTGGCTCAGAACAACACGGTTAATTTTTAATAAATTGTTTACATCCTTTGTCTGACTGCTATGATCTTCCATCTCTCCACCTAAAAAACTTCCTAGACTGTTGAGCTGCTCAAATCTCTGAAGGTAATTAAGTGATCTTAAAAGTCAGAAAACGGTAAATTGCATTTTTTCTCCAACAAAGGGATTGGATTTGCTTTATTCATGAAGACCTAAAAGTGTACCTTGGAACGAGAGCTAGGAAAGAGCTCTTCTGGAGTTCAAAACGGGAAAGTTCATTCTCAACAGCCTACAGAATTTTTCACTTCTCAAAGAAGATTACAAAAAATACTTGGCAAACATTTTCATCTGTATAACAGAGATTGCAAAACTACTACCAAATTTTAATTAATAAGCATCCAATCTGAAGATGCTTAAGTTATTATAGCCCTTCACTTTTTAATGTACATCCATTTTCCTTCTTGCATTGTCAAGAGGGCTTGTATCTTTGCATGTGGCTTAGAGTCAGCATAATTCAAAAACTGTATTGACAAAACAAACATCCTCTTGGAAAAAAATGGTAATTCTGCTTTAAAAAGATCCTGTGCTTTAACATAGAAAACAAATTTGTCAGAGGCAAATAGTCAATTTACCGGCTTGAGTTTTGAGTATATGCAGGCCGAGAGTACAGTATAATTAATTGTTAAAACAGATCATAAGGGTTTAGGTTCCTGTACTGGTTAACATTATCAGTGGCCTGCTATTTTTTATAATGTCAATCTGTTTCTTTTTATTTCCTTGAAATTGATTGGCAGAATGACCCAAGTGTTATAAACAGTGTTGAATTTGATGCCTTTACCATTGCTTAAGTGAGAGAAGTCAAAATACAGATGGAAAAATCAAGTGGTGCAATGGTGTTTCTGTTATAATTAAGTTTTATGCAGGAAAGACTGTCCATAATAAGCAACAGACTCTTTAGACATTCAGCAAATAGTCAAATATGGCCTGTAAAGTGTGAATTAAAAAGAAATATTTTTTCTTATGACACCCGTGGAAGATAGACTTGAATTTATGCTCAGTTTGCACAGAGAAGAGAACACATGTTTTTCTTCCCCATGAAAGTAAATAAGTTGTAGACTAACTAGAGAGACATACATTAAAGAGAGGGACATATATGGGAACCATTATCGGAATGAAAGAATTTTCTCTGCTTCCAAAGGTACAAAGTACTAATGTGCAAACTGGTTCAGGTAAGTCTGAAATCTATTTCCCTCTTTATGCTATGAAGTCCTTCATTGTTCACTACTCAAAAAGCTTCACCAAAAGGTAAATCAATTTAAAGCGGTTACAACACACTTATTAAATAATTAGTTTAACTATTTTTAATTTTTTTCTTTTTCACGACTTTTCCACTTAGTTGTAGTAAGTAGCTGGGAAGTAATAAAATGCAAGCAAAAACATTACAAATATTGTGGATGCTCTGTCAGAGGGTGCCAATAATCCCAGTAACAAATACAGATCAGCAGGATACTTGTCATGTTCCAAAAGGCTCAGTTTATACACAAGACTCGTACTGTTATGACTATTTCAAAAGACTGATGTAGTGCCATTCCTTAAGTGTGTCTATGATTGCTGGCAGAATGGTTTGAAATTGCTCACTAGTAAAGTTTATTTTTCCAGGAACTAGAACTGATATAACTAAGCGCATAATTGTACATATCTCAGTTTAAAGGGAATAAAGAAAATCATAGCTAACTGCATTTTACCAGTTAAAAAACTATGCTTAGACTAGACTTTAGCTTCCAACTGCAACATTTTCATATGTTATTTCCTTAAAAAAACACAGTATTTTATTTCTGCTCTAACCAGAACTTTAGTACAAAATAGGCAGTGTATTACAAAATTTTAATTTTTTTAACTGCTCAAACTTCTATTTCTACAGCTTAGCTGTCTGTAAGAGCACTGATAATTCTCCCAAGCCACCAAAACAGGATATGATTTTTTTTCTCTTTATTGCTGTTAGTAGCTGTTAGTATGGCAGGTTGGTAGCTCCTGGGAAGAACAGGGTCCTCAAAAACATTGTAGAAGAGCTATGAAGTTAATTCCCCATTTTGTTTCCACCAGGCAAGAAAAAAACTCTGCTTAGATGGTGAAATAAAAAAACGAAGAGAACTTGTATGTATATTGTTTCATAAAGACACGATCTGGATATAGGCTAGTAATGAGGAAACTACTTCCTTCAAATTCTTTCACTGGTTCAAATAATAGACTTTGGCAAATATGTTTTATATGATTTTGACTTGTGATGTTGATCAGATTAAGTACCCAAGGCACATTTTGCTGGTCTTTACATGAAGATTTGACAGACCTGCATATTGCTGTTGTTCTGCCTTACATCCGTTAGGTGATTCCTATTATCAGTCAGCCAGTGCAAAGAATGAGTCTGTCAGAAAAAAAGAAGTGAGCTGATGAATTCCTCTACAAGTGTATCAAATTTGTACATATCCCAAAGTTTAAATTACTGTCTTGTATTCACAAATATATTTATGTTTATGTGAAAAGTTTAGTGTGTTTGTTCTGGAACAGATACATGCATTTATGTTTGTTATGGTGGAAAGGTATGAGGATGTGTTATGAAGTGTTTGTAGATGTACCTACTAAGAACACTGAGATAATATGTTTTGATTGAATTCTTCATCTGTTCATTCTTTCATTCTCAAAATTAGGGTATTTTACTAAGTGTTTTACTTTCAGTGTTCTTTTATGCAAGGCAATCTTTCAGGTACATGTTTCATTGATTAGTCTTTCTGACAGAGTAACAGACAGAAAGAGAAAAGCTAAAAACACTGGGGTTTTTTCCCCTCTTAAAACATCTGTTTTGACACCTTTTTTTTTTGTTTTTCTGGTTTTTTTGGTTTTTTTATAGTTTGGGATTTTTTTTGTTCAGTTCCCATTCAGAATGAAAACAAATGTCATACACTGAGAGTTTTCATGCACTGAATTGTTGTTCTCCAGACAATGACTATGGTGTGAATGTATTGTGTAAATAAAGCACAAGAATGAGATATTACTTTAAATGCCTTTACCTATACAAAGGCTTAATAAAAAATGAAAAAACACACATTGTAAAAAATAGAAACTGGATGAGGACATCCACATTTGACATGAAAAGGAGAAAGATACAAACCAACCCCAAACATCCAGGTGCAGGGAATCAACCCAATGTTGTCTTGCATTAGAGCCACATCTTTTATTGCATATGAAATATAAAAGACATATCTCTCTAACACTTTGCAGCACATGGCTGGTCATTATTTATTCTTCTGGTATTCATTGTAGGATGATAACAATCTTGATGACCTAACTTGGTTTTACATGTGGGATGATTTACTATTCTGACAAGGCCTGCACATTGAATTCAGAATTATGCAGTAGCACTGGCAATATTATGTTCTGTGCTAAAGGGTTTTTATGGTAACTCAATCACAGAACAGTGCTCTGGCTGTGTCTTTGCATGGTGGAAGAGCATTCAGTGGGGTACAAATGGGGGTTGGGGTTCAGGGCTTTTCCTTCAGTCTCTGAGAGTCACAGAGGCACCAAACCTCTACGGCCACTGAGGTTTCTGCCAAATGTCTCTGTGTCGCAGAGAAAGCCAGGCTTGGTACTATTTGTGCAAAGAACATAAACCATTTACAGAGACAGGTGTCATTTTAATTGCCCAGGGGTGTCATGGGCACTTTGATTATCCACTTAACCTTGGCTACGACCAAGAAGTGTGTGGGCCTTTACTAAGTCTTGAGTCATGCCATTCAGGAGTAATTTTAAGGCTGAAGCTTCTGGTCATTAACCCCTCAGGAGGCTCTGTAATACTGAGAGAATCAGCCTCTATAGTGAGCTATTTGCAAATTATGAAAAAAAAAAAGTATTTTTAATAGAAAATTTCAAAATATTTGAAAAGTCAAGTTAAAGTTGTGGTTCCTTTGATTATTTTCTAACAGAGTTTGTTTTCTATCAAAGTTTCTTCAAAAGCTGGAGCAAAGAAGCATTGGGGTTTGGACTCGATAATCATTATGGGTCCCTTCCAACTTGAGATTCTCTATGATTCCATAAATTATCTTTATGTTATAGGTTTAACATAACAAGATGCTTATTTGTAAATGGAGAGCAAACATTTATTTATATTTTCATCTGAAGTTTGATGAAGTTTAGCTGCAACTTGAGTATGAGTATTCACACAAGCGCTGAAGTGTAGAAATTTGGATCAAAGAAATTGGTGCAAATATTAAGTAATTCTGGTAAGGCAGGTTTCTGCCTGAGGCTTTTGTGTAATAAAAAGCACCAAATGTCTTCTGTGCCCTCACTGCTTTTTTCTTTTTTTTATTTTTCCCCCTTCAAGGCTCAAAAAGGAGAAAATATCACAAAGTGTCTATAAACTAATATGAAGTAGCACAATATTGGTGTAGTCAAATAACCTTTAACCATTTTCTCTAGTTTAGACCTTAGGGTGCGGTTTTTGAAAGACCTATATGGATACTTAAAAAACTAGAGGTCTAATCCTAAACAGCAGCCTTGAAGCTGGCAGTTGAAATGGTTGAAGTCATCAGCAGGATCAGCGCCCAAACAACATGGGTTTCTCATGGAAGGCTCTCTGTTTTGCTGTTGTGAAAGGACTCATATTTTATTTTCTTTATACAGCATAATTTTTTTTTTTTGCATCCACAAACAGAGAAATTAACATTGACAGAATGGACTCAGTAAACGTCTGGATCCTGCTGCATTGTAAATGGAAAACCATACAGCCACATTTTAATATTTATTTATGAAAGGATTCTGTGATCCATGATACATTCAAAGCTCTGCTTGGTTCTAAAGAAGCCCAGTGGAGATAAGGGAAGTAAAAATTCCATAGTACTTTATAAAATAATTATACAAGTAATACCTTGTTTTAAGTATTCCTAAGAGAATTGTATCACATAATAATTTGCATGACTGAAACGAAAAAACCCAAAACATTAAGGAAATTCTGTTTTAACCATTGAAACTCTAAAACTTATCTGCTTCAAATAAGACATGACATAATCTATTTTACTTATTAAATGCTTTTATAAAAGGCTTAAGAGTTATAAAGATGTTGGGAGGCAACAAACACTAATTATTGATTCCAACTGGCACATAGTTAAAGAAGGAAACATTTTCAGTGCTGTTTTAGCACGGTAACAAATGCTGTTCAGAAACCCTTGCAGGCTTTAGAAGAGGTTTTTTTTTTTCTTTTCCAAAGTGCAAGCACGATGGCAGTAGTTCATTAATTCGGCAAAAAATAAAGTTTGCCTTTTAGACTTAACAGAGATGATGATCTGCCTTTGCCTACTGAGGACTTTTTCCAAGGTATGCTTTTTTCTCTCTGGTAACAGGGAATGTATGGAGCAAATGTATGGAGGTTGTTCAGAAATATAATAATTGTCTCTAAACCACATATTTCTTTACTAACATTAGCAGAGGCATATTTGAAAGGACAGAGTAAGGAAGAAATAGAGATATTACAGCAGTTCCACCAAACATCTGCAAGTTTTTTTGCGACAGAACTTTGTAGAAATACAAATAGAGATTTTTGAAAATTAGTTCTAGATTAGGACTTTACTCTGTCAAAGAACCTTCATAAATGGTGAAAGCAGATACAGAAAAACTGGAATTTTTTGCTGGGGAATGTAGTTGAATTGATGGCAGTCAATGGACTCAGTTGCAGAATCATCTGTCTTTAGCTTTAAGATCTATCATAACAGATTGATAGGTGATGTCTCTTTAGTATGTACTACAGAACAAACTTTTGAGAGCAAAATCTGTAAGGAGAGGTTAAGGAGTTTCTGAAGCAAATTTGGATTTCTAACTATATTGCTTATTTGTTATCACCAGCAAAAACAATCCCTTTTAAAAATAAAGCATGCTTTAGGCAATATGTTACCCATGGAATTTACATACCAGATGGACCTACTTTCCTTACTTTATTATCTGTTTCCCCTTCTAGCCTGTGTTTGCTCGTGTTTGCACTTAGGCATAGACTCTACAGGTGGATATAAATTAAAGAACCTTGGGGTAGCAACTTGTTTTAGGCAAAAATTTCTGGGTTCATAATTGTAATCTGTGGAAGGCAGGTGTCCATTATTATTACTATTATTTGATTCCAGTAACTCAGAACCCGTATTAGAGGATGTTTTTAATGCTGGGTTGCAGAGAGACCAGGGAGAAGAGGAATGCTTTTCTCAGGCTGGCAGAGAACAGATGGCTGGAGCATTCTGATATCACTGGGATTTTGCCCATTTTGGGCCTGACAGCAGTAACATGTAGCAACCACTTCCTAACAGTTACCATTTCACAGATTTCACGGAATTTTCACTTTGAGTTTGAAGGGACCCACAAGGATTATCAAGTCCAGCTCTTAAGTGAATGGCCCATACAAGGATCAAACCCACAACCCCGGTGTTGTTAGCATTGTGCTCTAACTAACTGAGCTAAGTCAGGGTTCACAGTGTGTTAAAGATGAACAAATATTGGTAGCAAATACTTTTTTCTAGAATTCAGTGCTAAGGATAAAAGCTGAAGTAAGTATATTTCCTTACTGAATAATCTTTACACTAAGAATGTCAGATTAATGGTCTGAAATTCTGGAAAACTTGTGTGGATTTTTCAAGTTTGTTCACATCAACTCTGTACTTACATGTATTTTGTACATATATATGTAACATACATATAATAATATATTTGAGGAACGTGCTTCCACAATTATGAAACTGGGTCTAAGAACATGGGACTTGAAAAAAATCTAATTTTTGACAGTAAGAAGTGATACAAACTTATAATATGAAGGATTTTCTTCTTAAACCAGTAAACAAATAGTCTTATAACTGCCTAAATGGGGCCTAGATCAATATCGTAATAACATTACTAAGAAACGTATCAATATTAATAATCTCAAAATTATTACTAATACATTATGAGTGTATAATCTGATTTACCAATACAAACACTAATAGAAACACCAGCTAGATTCATGCATGAAATAAAAAGAGTAGTTAAGTAATCAGCAAAGGAACAATTCTTTCCTAGAGTAAGTTAGAAATGCAAACTATTTTCTGAAATGTTGCTTACTTGCTTTCCTTCATCTTGCACTGGCTGCATAATCCTCACTATGTGATGCTGTTAAATACCATATTTCTCCATTCATTTTGAGGCATCTGTAGATGCCTTTTCATGGGTGAAAATTATCACAAAGGAAACAGCATACGAGATTCTCACAGAAAAGCCCCCAGTAGTTGCCCTATGCCAGTCTCTCGTTTCATTGTAATGAGATGTTTTATGCAAGTATCCATTCTTTCCATTTCTCACTATGATATATAAACCACAAAATCACCAGTTCTCAAATATAACCAGCAAGTGCAAGTTTCCTCACAACTGACTTTGAGTACTTTCACAATGCTAACAATTATTTTAGAGTAATTTCAGCAAAAAAACCCCACGGGGTACCTTAAACTTCTTTAATGAAAACTGTTATCTATTAAAATGCCTTATTATCTATATTGCATCTTAAAAAATACTCTGTTGTGTTCCTAAACTAAACTCCAAATAACACATTTTCCAAGGTCCAAACAACCAGGGGAAAATTAGGCAGACATTCTACAAAGGATGATGAATACTGTACTTTTGTGCACTTCTAAACCCATATCATAAATGCCCCTTGTTAATAAAATGAAGGAAGTTGTTGTTTGTTTAAGAAACTTCTTAAGCTGAAGTTAATGGATAAGGGATTTAAAATTTCAATCTCCCAATGAATTCCAGGGCTACACAACACCTTTGTCGAGTTGTGGACAATATATCCTGAAAACAGAGAACAGAAGCAAAAGATGAAAGTCAACCCAAGATCATACATAAAACTTCAAGTATACTTAAGTTTAAGCATATTTTAAGTATTTTAATCAACTATAACTCAAAGTTAAATAATGCGTTTAGATGCTTGTTTGATATGAAATGACTTCATATTGAATATCAAAATAATTTTGGTCATTTAAAAAAATCCTTATCTATTGGAAATGCTCAAAGAAGTAATTACATACTGCTGAGCTTTACATTTGTCAATATCCAATAACTCAATCCTGTATCAATTAGCTTCATTTGCTCTCCTTGAATTAAAATCTTGACTGAAGGAAATATAAAATAGCAACCAAAACTAAGAAAGTTATTTCAGTAGAGTATCTCCTCATTATTAAACTGCTTCTCCTTTCAAGTCACTATGCAGGTTCAAATGAAGGAACTAATGAGGCCACTAAACAGTGCACAGTCTTGGATCATCAGTAGTCAGATTTTATTTAATAGCTTCTTTCCAGTCAACTAAGTGGGGGACAGATGGCAGCTGATAGGTAATTTCTGTGGATTATTGTAAGAGTGAGTCACTTAAAATGGGATTTCAAAAATCTCTTATAAGAGTTGCATATGGTCCAACAGAACTGATGTCCTTGTGCGGAAATTTGCAATACCTTCTCTTTGCCTCCAGGGCACTGCTCTACTCTTCACTTAATCCAAATAAGAGTTGTGTGGCAAAAGCCATAAATACAGTCTCTTAGGTATGACCTTGAAGAAGTAACCCAATTAAATCAATTTGGTATTTATTCAGCCCTGACATGCTTGTAGCATCATTTGTTATGTGAGCCTTTCAGACTTATCAGCCAACTTAATCCATTTCATTCTAATGTTTTTCTGCTGTCTTTACTTCCATACATCTTCATTACCAGCACTCCAGTTCAAGCTGCTGCTGAAGGGTTAAGCAGGAGATATTTATTAAATGTAAACTCAAACAAATGTTAGCACAGAGCTACTGAAAGCACAGAGATAAAAGGCCATTTTCTGGCTTAATTAAAATTAATCAGAAATAATGGACTGCCTTGAGAAGGAATAATACAAACATATAACACTAATCTCACAAGCTTAACTTATACAATAGTATGAGACTCCAAGTCTCACTGACTTAATACAATATTTAGGAATAGAGAAAGGTTTCGAAGAGATCAGAATAAGTTCTCTTACATGATAAAATTCTTAACTTTCTGCATCAAAGTCCTATTGTAACGTTTTAAAACAATTCATTATTAAGAGTTTCCTTCTGACGTTGATTACAGTTAGAAAGGCTTTTGTAATGTGATCTTAATAGGCTATTAATACCAGGACAAGATTAAGGGATTTGTTCTATCCATCAGTAGCACATGTAGCTGCTTCTAAGATGAGTGGAAATTATCTATTTGTATTGATTCCTCTAGGACATGTTCTTAGAGGTTCACTCTCATCTGTACATACACTGTTCTGGCAAAAACCAGCTGCCTAAGAGAGACTGACAACATTTAACTGGTCTTTTCTACTCTTTTTTTCCAAAATGGCTGGTTTTCATTTTGTGATTGTCCTTAAACTTAGTATGCCTTTTCCGCTCTATTTTCTACCTCAGTTTTCAAATAGCTATACTAAAAGAAGTGATGGGAAAAAAACCAAAGCAAACCACGATTTTGCTAGAATATTGCTGCCCTGGTCTACCTTGCCTTTGTGAAATATTCAGTCCCACCTGCTGAGTACAGTACGGGTGCTGAAAGAGATTGTTAGCAAGAGAAGTTTAGTTGTTACAAATCTTGCAAAACACATTCAGTTCTTAGGCTTTTTACATCAGTGTAATTCAGAAAATTAATCCCAATTAACTAGATTACATTTAATTTATTATATGTCTGTGCAAACACCTCAGAATTAAAATCATCTTTGTTCATTTTGTTTTAGTCTACCTTGGAAAAAGATTATGTTAAATCAGATTTAGGTCCTTTTAATGTTAAGGGAGAGTGTTCAGATAATTGTTTATGTGGTTTAACTAATGCAATTTAAATTCACACTTTTAGACCATTTAATTAATTTTCTCCTGTGTCCTCACATAGACAGACCACTCCCCTTCTTTAAAGGCTGTTCCCTTCAAAGCTGTGTCTGTTGTACACCTATAGGATTAGGCAGAGTTCATCACATTTCTGCTGGTTTATTTTATAAACCTATCCTTTACAACAGATAACTGATATAACATCTCTCTTCCTCCTGGATTATTTCTATTCCTTTAGGAAGACTCACTCTCACTAGGGCATTTGTAAGGAATTGTTACAGCCCTTAGGATACTACAGGCTGGCAGAAGGCGTCATGTTCCTGTAATTTAGGAGATTGAGCCTATTTAAGGTTGCCCAAAAGAAAATTTGTTGCCGGTATTATAAATTTGTCCTTGGTCTCTTAATGAAACTCTAACAAAAATGTTTGCTGACAGCAGTTACGTTAATTTGGGAATACTTTACTTTTGTCATTAACACAGATCAGCTCATTGAGGTACTGGCTAAAATACGCCACCTTTAATTCAGAACATAGGCAGGGATCTCCCACATCGTCAAGTTCACCCCTGACAGGCAATAAAGTCAGATGAGCTGTTTGTTCCCACTATACCTGGTAGGAGACTGTTACTCCAATTGATAGATACCTTCTAATATCCACTTAAAGATATTGATGAACAGATAATATGCTTTTGTTTTGTTCTTTGAGTACTATAGATCTCTCTAGCCTAAGATAATTCATGAACAATCATCCCCAATTAACCTGCATTTTGATTGGCTATTTCAAAAACATTGTGCCTACCCTACCTTTATGATCAGCTAGCTCTATGATCAGCATGTCCCAATTTTTTAGATTTTTATGGGCACAAACCTCTTCATAAAAGAAGATAAAGCTAATTTTATCTTGCATGGGTCTGTGATGGCTTAGTGCTCTATCCAGACAAAAACATGAAAGAAATTAAGAAACTTCTTTATTTGCTAACTGCATAGCTATTGATTATGGTCCAATCCTAAATATTTCCTAAATTCAAGCCAGGCAGGGAACAATCTCCAAGTATTTTTATTGTTCTCAGGTGCAAGACATAATACATTAGTCAGTCTAGGAGTAAAAAAAAGGAAAAGAATTAGTTTGATCCCTTTTTCCCATACATTTTTGGTTACTGATATGTGAATATAAAAGTCTGGAAAAATAATGCAGTGATCTATTCAAAGAAGAGTTATGAAGAGAATTCACATTGAAAAAGTAGTTATACTATTTAAAACTTTCTAGGTAATAAAGCAACGGTAAGTGTACATTACTATTCCATACTGCCTGCAATATCTTTTAATTCTTAATTTAAAGAAACACTGCAAAAGCTGAAAGGTCTGAAATTTCAGGTAAATGTACTGAAAGCTCCATTTAAACCTTTTACATACATACAAACAGGATTAATATTTAATGAAGGATAATTCTGATATTCTTTCTTGGGAGAAAACTAAAGCAAATAAAATAATTACATAATAAAAGTCACACACTGCTGTTCAGTGGTGCATTAATAAAGAAGCTTAGCTTCACCTCCACAAGTAACACAGTATATAAAAACTGGAAAGTTTTATAAAGGACACAAGCTTAATCCAACAATACAAAGTCAAATATTTGCTGAGCTTTCACAAAAACAGGGAGCCTAATATGGAAATATTAGCATACCAAAAAGATAAGCAAGATTCATGATTAAAAAGCTATTAAAAAAAAGAAAAACAAACACCTAAATATATGACCAAGGCAGTGATGCCTGAGACAGGTTCTAGAATGATATTCTGAATCACTAATTTAACACACAGGAGGTGAACTCCTTTTCTATAGAGTAGAAAGAAATATATGTCCACTCCTGAATATCCCAGGATGCCATTAGTGTTTAATATCTGTTGTATTGCCTACCAGTAATGTTATGAAACTATGAGCAATTATTATTACTCGGTTTTAGTTTTGAACTG
The DNA here is from genome assembly GCA_035584735.1 of Pseudotriccus pelzelni. Taxonomy (NCBI): domain Eukaryota; kingdom Metazoa; phylum Chordata; class Aves; order Passeriformes; family Tyrannidae; genus Pseudotriccus; species Pseudotriccus pelzelni. Next base: position 44,644,518 of record JAWMRA010000161.1, on the reverse strand, counting down.
TTCTGTCCACTAATGAGAAAACCTTCCTTTCTCCTCAAACACAACACACGCATTGTTCTTGTCTACACCTTCTGAATGTTCTTTCTCTTAATTAGATATTATTAAAATCTGCACATTTCCTAAAAGTCTTTATAAAGGAAACCTATTTATTTTTACTGTTAATGGTATGTCCTGAACATACCAAAAAAGTTACTTTTTTTTCCAGAAACACCTAAACTTCCTAACTTGTAATATATACTAGGTATGATACATCATTGTCTCTTCAGGAAAAGTACTTTTCCCTAAAAGGATACCTGTTTTATACTGGAATTTTCATAATATAAACATTTCAATGCCTCAGGAATGTAAGCTATAGATTTTCTTGTGTGTCACTGGCATTCCTGCTCAAGTGGCAACTAGTTCCTCCCTTAGCCAGGCTTTGTTGGAAGAAGAGACAGAATAACTGCATAGAATAATTTGATGTAGAAGAAAATAAAGAGGTATAGAATTTCAGCACCTTTGAGAGCCAGAAACCTACAGCAATCTTGCACCTGGAGAAGTTGTCTCAGGAGAGCCATTTAATGAAAATGCACTGTAATTGCAAGAACAGGAATTGCTCAGCAAAGCTTTATTGCATCTTTCCACTGTTTTTGGGCTGTCTTCGATTTTAGCTGGAAGATTGCACATGGGAATCTCTGCACATCTTTCAGAAAGCAAACAGCAAAGTGAATAACCAAGAAAAACAGAAGAATTCGCTCCAGTACTATAATTTGCAAATTAAAATAGAACTCATCCAAATTGATGGGGTTAATATTTGAAATGTTGCGAAGAACAAGGGCATCTGTTCATACACAAAAAATGCAAGTATTACACAAGGGAAAACATGACTAATGCTGTGTTTCACCTCTTCTATTACAGTCCCATTTCTCCTCCTACCATTAATCTGTTTCCCTTTTTTCGCCCTTCTTTTCTTTTCTTGCGCCTTGCACAAGCTTGTGCAATTTTTTTTAAAATTGTTGATTTTTTTAGCATCTAGGTTATTTCAGAAAGTACCACAGAGCAGGAAAGGAGTGGAAAAAAAGAAAGACTGAAATAAAGAGCAGGGCTGAATGTTGAATAGAAGATTCCCAAGAATGCTGAACTGAAGCTTCCCAAGAACTTACATTGCATAGTCTTCTTTGCCATATGTTCCATATTAAGCTTAGCTGAAGTAAACCCAATAATACTACTGTTGACTGACTTTATGAACAACTAAAAGATTATGGAAATTGCAAGATATGGAAATTTCAGGGAAGATCAGCATACACATGTGTTCTAAAATAAAGTGCTATTCAATTAAATGATGGAGAGACAAAGGGTACTGTCCCGGGCATACTCTCTGTCTCCATCTGAATGTAGATAGAAATATTACAGAGATTAATACTGAGTTTAATCATCTGGGTTATTCTGGGTAGAATACCCTTATTGGACCTGCAGATTGTGACTTGGAGAGAAGAGATAAGTATTTTCAAAATTTCTTTTTTGCAATGATAAATTTTTAGCTAAAAAAATCTGTGAGTGACTATGCCTACTCTTTTCAAATTAGCTGGAATTTGTGCAAAAGCTGTGGAAGTCTCATGAAATTCACCTTTGCTATAAAATGGAAAGGTGAAGTAACATCCGCATTGAAATGTTAATTTACTGCTCACCTGATTTGCTGTAACACTAAATATTGTTAAGGTATTTAGAGTGTCTTTTAAAAAGAGTGGAATCAAATTTGTACTAGTGGTTTCAAATAACCTTTCAGTGAAGACATACCAAGGAAAAAGTTGGGTTTCTATCCTGGACATTAGGAAAAAATAACCCTCCAAGTAATTATGGATTAAATTAGACTCCTAAAATTAAGCTTTTAAGGGGGTTCTTCCTCTTTTTGTTTGTTTGGGGTTTTTTGTTTGGTTTGGTTTTTGTTTTTTTTTTTTTTCTGGGGAGGGTTAGCAGTTGAATATACACATTAGCTTACAGGCATCTTTATGTTTTGAACCAGGAAAACCTCTCTCTCCAAAATTTCAATCTCTTGAAGAAGAGCAAAAATATAAATTCTAGTTCGGTGTTTTCAGAACTCATGGAGACTAGGTCATATGGTAGACTATCCAAGCTCCTAAGCAAAATATGGATCGTCTCTTATTTCTCTCCAGAATACAAAGCAGACAGCCAGGCTCAGATTCTCTGCTATGTTAAGAATGAGGAGGTACCAGTAAAATCTATTACAATTCTTTTACTAAAGCACGGATGAGGTTCTGTTCTACTGAATTCCTGCTCTTTTTTCATAAGAAATTGGTTTTGTCAATTCTCTGCCCTTTCCACCCTCTTCCAAAAACTTTAATCAGTAACTTCATCTACCCAGATTTGTTTTTATCTGTTGTCACTACCCAGTTTATCCACTAATCGTCTCAGTGGTATGACATAATTATGAATCAGGGAAATAAACATCTCCTCCTCTTCCAATTTCTTTTTGTAAATTTTACCAAGCAGATGACAAAATCTGCTACTTAAGATTTTCTTTTTGTTTCTTACTAAATTGTGATCTGAAGAACTGTTCAGTAATGACTACTGCAAGTCAGTAGTTCATGTAATGAAATTAATTCCAAATTTGTCTAGAGCTTATAAGTACAGTGCGAGTTGATACACAAATGGATTTTTGAGAAATTCAAATTATGAATTCTTATTAGACTGTAATATTTCTGATTCACAACACACCAGCTGCTAAAACTCCTTTGACAAATTCCTGTGATATTTTTAAGGGTATCTGTTATCATTTTTGCTAAAGATATAGCTGGTCTATTGAATGTAAAAGAAAATGGAAAAAATATTTCTTATTTCAGCTATATCATGAAAAAATGTCAAATTTCAAGTTAAATAACTCTCACAAAGATATAAGGTTATATGTATTACAATGTATTATTTCTTAACACATGTGGTATAGGTTAGAACAAGAAATGTTTATGAAAACTCAGAAATGAAAATTCTTTCCAAAAAGAAAAACTGATGTTTTGATTTAGTGTTTTTCCCTCATTTTTTTCTTTTTCCTTCTTCCTATGTTCTCTCTTTTTGTAGTTGTTCAGTTTCATCTCAGAGCTGCACTGCCACAAAGGATGCCTTACTGTTCTCACTAATAATTTGCCTGAATGTTCATACTGAGACTTCTACAATGAACTGTAAGATTGAATTTTGAGAAGCATATGGAAGGCGACAGGGGAAGAGGGATGCATCCCTCTTACTGACCATGAGCACACAATGAGATGTGCACTCCATGTGTTATTAGAGGGAAGTCACTGAGTGGCCTCTGCCCTATGAGGTGTGGTTACACCTTGACTTGGTTCTACAGCAAAATTCCCACTGATGTTAATTGTAATATGATAAAGGCTACTGTGCGAGAACAAGATATGTCATTATGTCTCTGAAGACTGATAATATGAGATTCTGAGTTTTGTTTGTGAAACACACAAATGAAGGAGTGCTGAGAATGACCAGTCCACCCTTACAGCATTTTCATCCTTTTGTTTCCTTTCACACAAATAATGATTATGCAGACATTTTATGTTCTGTACAAGATGAAGAGGGGAGCGTGTGACACCATAATGTCACAAGTCAGTAGACTCCTTGAGAACTTGCCAAACCTCAAAATCATGAAAAACCTCTTTACTACTGATTCAGCATATGCTTGTATTTACTGTGATAACACTCATTTCCTCCCTCATGAGCAGAGGTTCACGGTCACACATTTCTAACAGCAGAGAGCTTTCAGTGATCTTTCAGCTGAAATAGTTAATGACTTGAAAAGTATGGCACAGTTTTATAAAAACTGCCTCAAATTCAGAAGTATATATCTGAATATAATCAGGAGGCAAATCTAGCTTTTGTCAGCCTAATATCTTATCTCGGCCTCTACTGACTACAAGGTGCCTGAAGAATGAAAGTAACAAAATCTGCTACTGAAAACATTGGTGAACAGCTCTTTATCTGATTTTTTAAATATATTTTAGTAAAAAATGATATTTTCTTAGAAAGGATGAGAACAGATTTATGCTCTATCTGGGATTATATAGCAAGATCTCTGAAAAGATTGAAAAAGTCAATTTATGCACAAAGAATATATTGAATTTTCTGGAAGCTTATTACTGAGTTCCAGAATTATATCTTTCTAATTCAAATTATCTACATGAGAAGTATTTACACTTCTCTTTTCTTATACAAAGATATATCTTAGTTTCCTTCTTTAAGAGATTTTGTGTGTGGTTTGGAGACAGAACATCTGTGTATAACACTGCTCTCAGGGTGATAAATACTGAGAGACAATAATGTTTTCAGCAGATTGAGGAGTATATTGAATGTAGTACAGTTGGAGCTAAAGATTCAGAATATTTTTTTCATGTTTTGACAAAAAAGAGGAAAAGAAAAGTATTCAAAAGCTAGCATCTGAAAACTGTTAGGAGATTATTCACAGTTAAGTGAAACGCAATTAAAAGATCAATATGACATCTGTTGACAGGTGAATGGAATTTAGTTTTAAAAGAAGTTAAAAATAAATATGAAGATCCGTTTACCGTTGAGTAAAAAGTCTTGGCAGGTAACTAAAAAAGAAACAGTTCTTATGGGGTATTACTCTAGAGGAAAGACAGGAAAAATGTTCACAAATGTGTGAAAAGCAATTCATTGTCTGCCACCAGGAATACAGATGTTTGCCTGGAGATTACTATCAAAGACATGAGCATTACACTAAAAACAAAATGTGCAAGAGGAGATTTCCCTGGGATTTGTTAGGTGTTTACCGAAGTAGACTGATGGATGTGAGGGAGAGGCAAGTGTATCTGCAGCAGATGTGTGAGGTACTGTAGGATCCTGTTCACTGCTCTATTCATAAGTCACATGTGTTAGTTTCTGTGGCAAGGCAAAGCTTTCACAAGGTTCCCGCCTTAAATGTATGGAGTTTGGAGTACATTTACTGGAACCAGACAGAGCAAACATGCTGCTTTGACTTCAGACCGCAGATTGAGTCCTTAGAGTGTGAAAGAAACCTGATGATGAACGAATTTGTCAGTGTAAAACAACACCAAAGGCCATTTTTATTCATAGTCCCGGAAGGAATATGACCTAAGGAAGAACATAATTCTTAACTCTCAACCTCCTACAGCTGTTACTAAGCTGACACTGCTGATTTACTCCTCTCTCAGGCCCAGTTCTGAAGTCACAAAGCAGCAATATATTTCCAGTTGATGCTGTACTGAGGCCTCAGAACCACTGGAGGGTACAGATTTCTGATACTTCATTAATGCCTTTACAGCAAAGCGAGAAGGGACTACACCTTTTAAAACCATTAAACCCATGCATTCGTTGACACTGGCCAACGCTCAGGCTTGATATAATTCTCTACAATGCCAAGCAGTGGATTGCTGCATGCTGACAAGCTCTGGAATGACCTCAGAGAGTCTAAGAGCGCCTGATGCAGGTGACAGAAAGTAGTAAATAAAAAATTCAAGCTACAAACGAAAAGTCAGAAAAGTGCATCAAAGTACATCAGGTTTCAGTAAAGACAGACTGTGCAGAAAGAACCAGTATGACTAAATTTACACCTACAAGCATGCTTAAACTGGACTCATGAGCTGACCTGTTGTCTAGCTCCTATTGGAAGGGTCTGTCACCTGCAGAGCTCACTACAGCTCCTGGCCACCGATTCTCACCATCTCAAGCACTCCTGTGGCTTCTCACTAAGCAGACACAACTCCCTAATTTGGCCAAGTATTAAAGCAGCATGAAAAGTCAATATTTTCTGAGAGTTGAATTGGCCTGCTAGAGTTCACAGGCATGACAAGATCAGGACTGCTCATCCAAAGTTTAGAAACAACAGTGGGCAGAGCAGGTTGAAGACACGTGAGACTGCCTCTCTCAGGGGGAATCAAACAACTATATAAGCTTAGCTATATCAGTTTCATATGTTTTTATTGCCAAACCCCATTTCTCTACTGAATTTCCAGAAATATATGCTTACTTCCTCTTTTGAAATCAGGGATCTAATTTGGATTTTGCATTGGTTTGGTTCATCAAAGCAGAAAAGTTATTTGATACAGTCAGATACCTTTCTTCATTGTATCACTGGGAACACTGGCATTAATGCTTCAATCAGTTCATTCAGAAATGAATGGTAGCATGCACAAATCAGTAGTTATCAAATACTCTAAAGTCTGTTACTGTGTTCTCTTATTACTCCAACTTCTCACCCCACTACAGAAAAGAAAAAAAAAATCTTTGCAATTTTTTTTATCTTGCTTTTCTGTTTCCTGCAATAATTTAAATGAGGAATTAGACACAAAAAAAGATACATGGACTTCCAGATCATCTAGGTTCCTTCAGACCAGCACCAATCTGTGATAAAGCCATACTTTCCATACTACAGTATCTGTAAGGTTGGCTGTATTTTAATCAGTTTGGCTCTTCTGAACTCTCTGTGCCTATGTTAGGCAGAATTTTTTTTTTTTCCTTATTGTTAATAACTGGTGTCTTACGTTCAAACCTAGAGACAAAGTCTGAAACAGTAGCTACAGTTGCAACAATTCCCACTCAATAGCACGGAAAACGAATAGTGAGATTGCGAGAATTACAGATTATTTTACTGCCAGGCCTGCATCTGTACAGCATATGGAGTGGGAAGAGCCTCAAAAGCTACCATTAGTCTCAGTTCCTTGGGTGGTGTTCTCTCATTTTGGGTAGTCTTGCAGTGAGACTCAGATCTTAGCTATTTGCTCACTGCAATGTACTTCACTAGTCAATCACATGGGGAAAAAAAATCTTGCTGCTTGCAGTGATGTAAGTCCCAGAACTTACTAGTTGTTTCTGTAGATTCTTTCTGTTGGTAAGCCTCAATCCTCTGAACCTTTTTGCCTTAAATCATCTCTGATAGACAGCAATGCATTTTATAATTCTTTTGGAAATAACTTGCATAAGTACTTCCTCAAAATATTGGTCATTGTCTTGATGGAATTTACATAGTTCGGAAAGTACTAGTTTGATCAAAAATATCGAAGGTTCTTTTACTTAAGACTTCAACATGAAAAAACAAACATCCCTTTTTTTTTTTTTATTCAGATGCCAGAGCATTGTCTGCTGTGTGCATAATCTTGACACTCTTTAAAAATAAAGTTGTTAATTACAGTTGGTATTCAGAACTTCCTGCCAGCAGCTGTTGAGCGGTGATTTCACCCTGACAGTTTGAGTGCCTGAATCTGAGACGGGAAACCAGTTTGCATCCTGCTGTATGCAGACTGGTATGGGAGGGTTTGTTAAAAAAATATACACATCCTAATTAATTTTTTTAAAAGACTTCAAAGTTCTAAATTGAGAAGAAAATTACTCATGGGCTTGCAGGATAAGAACTACAAATCCTGATGCAATCCCAGATGAATTTAACAAAATTGTTTCTTCAGCTTTAGATGTGCTTTGGATACACATAAAAATCAGCTGAAAGAGGAGACAGTGCAAAGATTCAGCTGCAAATATTTCAGCATATAAATTCCTCACTTAAGAATTTGCCCTTTTTTTTCAGTTTTCTGTAAGCATTTGTGCAGCCAAGTTCTACTGGCATGAATTATAAAATACTAAAAAGAAATAACTTTCAAATTACCTTACTTAAGCATCCAAGCTGAAAATCCTAAGATACAGCATCCTTTAGTATTTACTGTAGAGCAACAATATGAGGTAGAATACATAGCAAAGAGCATATCTGATACTAAAATTCTGATTTTGTGTTTTTCAACACAAATCTGCATCAATCTGCCATTATCGTCTGCCTGACCCTTCCTATGCTTTCCACGTCCTTCAAAACATCAGAATCTTTTACAAAAAATTATAAGCAGATACTCTTTCATATGAATCTGACACCATAACCTTGTGGTCATTGTAGGACAGACAGCAAGTCATTATTTTACATATAGATACGCATCCTTTGCCAAGTCAAGGGAGGACTAAACAGTCTGCTAACTTGTGAGATGAGGCTAGCACTTAAGAAACAGAACCCTCTCCTTGACTAATGCAAATAAATAAATTACAGTTATTTAGGTGTGGGTGAAAGAACGGTACCTTTGAATGTTCCTTTCTGTCCCTCATGAAGCCTGCACAAGCCACAGTACTTGTATATTTATTCTGCCTGAGGAATGTAAGCCAAGCGGCAAACTGAAGCACACATTTCTCTTATGTTCCACACATACACATGCCAGGATATGATTTGTTTTGAGTGCAATGCTGTGAAGCCACACATTTCAGAACAGTCACCTGAGTTTTACAAAGATACAATTCATACCTGCCCTTGGGGGGGCATATTAAGTCCGTGTTCTTCCTGGAAAGACTGCAGCAACATCTTGTCTATTTGAAGTTCTCAGAATTCTTTCAAAATCAGGACAAGGAGGTGTATTTGGCCACTCTGTGTGGCTCATATGCTGTAGGGTCTTATTTGTGCTAAAACATTGCTGCTGACTGTCTAAATGCTGCACTTTAGGTTTGCTTAAGTGCACAGTCAACATACAGTGCTGACTCATATAGATTGATTTCCTGGGATGAAAACAACAGAATCACTTTGAGATAGAACATTATACAGAAACAGAAACTGAGGCACAAAAGCAAAACTGATTTTTTTAAGTTGTGGCTGAAACCTGAAAACACTCATTAACATTTTTAACTTAGACCCAAGACCTTCACAAGATTTCACCTTCCAGTGAACTCATCCTTAAAACTATGCTGCAGTTCAGCATACCTTCACATCTTTAACAAGTTATCTGTCTATAAGTGTTGCCAGATCCCAATACATACATGAACTTAAGGCGGGTACTGCTCTTGGAAACCTACAGAGACTTGTTCATCAGAGGTTGCTCCCTGACCTACAGCTGACTACAGCTTTAGTTCCCATTACTTTCTCGTGAAAGTTCCTACTAACACTACGTGGGTAGAATGAAATGTTTCTATTAAAAGTATTTGAATATATATGTTTAACAGGACCTACTGTTCCTGTTTTATTGGGTTATATCAATCAGGAGAAGAACAAAAGTCTCTAATACTTCTGTGTATTTTTGAAGTAGTTTGGAAGGTTATTTTATCTTGTTGCCACAGTACATCTCCATTAATTGAAGGTTCTCTTTCTCTCTGTTTCCAAATATGTCTTGACCATGTTCCAAGATAAGGGTTTGAAAGAATAAAACCTTGTAACTGGAAAGTAAGATCCAGGGAACATGAGGATCTCTAATTGGTGTTATTCTTATGGAAAAAGAAAAGGAAAAAAGTCTAGCATTCCCTTTCTGAACAAGGGAAAATGCTTGAATTAATAAGAAATGTAATAAGAAAATGTCTAGTTTTTCTAGGAGTGATTGTCGTTTTTCCTTTGCATTAGAGCAACAGAGTGAGGTTTCATGCACTTTATAGTGGGGAGGTAGTATGTATATCATCTAACTCTGAAAAACCCTATTTGTTAGGTAAATTTTTCAGTATATATAGCCCAAAGACAGACTTGGGTTTTTTCCCTCAGCATTTGAAATAGTTTCTAGCCAAAATCAGAGAGCAGAGGAGAGACTGGGTAGCTGAGGGCCTTGCAATGTTGAGGAATTGGTTTAGAGAGATAGGCTTACATGGCTTAAGTAACTGAACCATAACATGTTTTGAAGTGGTGGATGAAAAGGTCAATATGCTTTGGAGAAGGGTTAAAAAAAAGTACTGGAGGGAAATGATGGGGACCTTTCCTGGATGATTTCAAATCTGCCAGTTTGCATGAGCTTGACCAAAGAGCACTCTCAGAACAACACTGGCTGCAGGTTTCTTTCCAGCATCTGCTCACATCTGGCCTCTGCTACTGGACAAACCATGCAGCTCTCAGTAGAACCAGGTAAGTGACAGCCAGGTATCCTTTCCTTTGGATCTGGGAAACACCCCCAGAGAGTCCAAAACCAATCTTTGAGCTTACTAAACATTAATAGCAAGAAGGAAAAAGATTTAAGAACTATACCATCCTCCAAGTAGAACTTGAAAAATAAAGAATAAATAGTTACTTGCATTAGAAGTGGGGAAGCTTATACAGGAGGCAACACTGAAACAAAGAACCTGTTTCAGAACTAAAACAATTAGAAAATCATTCTAGTTATATATATATATTTTTTATACTGATGTATTACTGATGGATAGCAATACAAGTCAAGTACAAAAATAACCATCTAAGTCTCCTTTTGTTGATTTTTTTCACTTTGACAGACATATTTTTGTATCTAGATATTTATAAATTTTAAACATAAACAAAAATATCATGCTTCCCTTAAAGGGTATTTTTTACTTCTTTAGGAAACCTTCTCTAAGGAGCTAGAAAACTGATACTTAAGAAACAATGGGGAAAGAATAAACACATGCAGGATGGCAATGGGGTGGAGCAATCTTTTGGAGATATATTTAATCTTTCCCTGTTTTTTTTACTGTGGGTTTTTTTGGTTTGTTGTTGGGCAGGTTTTTGGGGGGTTTTTTTGGGTTTTGTATTTTGTGGTGTTTTTTTGGGTTTTTTTTTGCAACGACATTCACTAGGCAAGGACAACTCCTGTTATCTCCACTAACATCAAATAAGTAACTAAAAATAGGATTTCTGAATTGAGAAAGTGATGTCATATTTGGAAGTGCTGCTTTTGTTGACAGTTGCTGGGAGAGGCAGTATTGAGAGTGAGTGGTAGATAGTGATTTGGAATTAGATCAAATAGCAAATTTTCCATTAGAGCCTGCAAACACTCTTATTCTGCTTTATCTTTAATCTCAGCAGGTGAGTAGCTCCTCCAAAACCACTGAAAGGCTACCCTTTGTGTTCAGATCATCTCTACGAGGTAACCGTCCTTCCCAGATTTGGATTCTGTTTCACTGCTCTCACATAGTGTAATTATTCTATTATTAAGCTCGAAGGCGAAACACAGAAAATTTGATGAGTAATTTCTACAATTTAAACTTCAGCATCTGGGTGCTATTTCAGCAATATATTTTTGAAACAACTGGAAGTCAATACTCCACAAAGAACTTTAAGACACTTGAACATTAAGATCCAATGAGATTAAGTCAAAGCATCATTAAAAATGGTAATTCCATTAGTTTAAATCCAGAAATGCAGGGGAACAAATTCCCTCAGAAGTTTGCCAGTCTTTTCAGTTTATGACAAACTTCCTTGCTGTTTTTTCCCTGTCGCAGTCTTTAATTCCCACTGTCCCCTTCAAACAATGTAGGAAACAGAGAGCCATGCCTAGATTCCAGCAACATGAGCTGATGTCACATCTGTTCAGTAAAAAGACCAAGGTCTTCTAAGTGTGGGAAGTGTTTGAAGCATTAAAATGTACTGACAGGTTTTAAAAGTTATAATCTTACATATTGTGAATTGCTATGGGAAGATGGTCTTATCAAACTCATACAACACTGTAAAAATTTGGCAGAGGAACCCTCTTTGCACTGATATTTTTTCATATTTATATATATACACCCTTCCTCTCTCTATATTTGAGTGTGTTTGTGTGTGTATTCTATGTAAATACAATTCTTTTAGAGGCACCATTTTTATACTATGAAGACATCTAAAGCTGCAAGCATCCCTTTTAAGTGCCTATTTCCAGAGGTCCAGCATCTTGTCAAAAACCATTTGGCCCATTATTTTGCACTGTTTTAATGAGCTGAAGCACCTGGTCATAATTTTTCCTGTAGGCTGACAGTATAGATTACACCAATTATTCTTGATAGCTCAAGTGATCTGAACAAAATCATTATAAGCAGTCATGAGTAGCAATAAAAGCTTTTACCACAGACACAACAAAAATAAAGAATAGTATTTTTCTAGTAGTAAACAAATCACCAGGAGGCTGGAAACAGTGTTTGGACTTCATAGTCACAAATTTGCTTCAAAGCCCTGTTTTAAAAGAAAACAATAGAACAGAATTATGAAACGTTTCAGCAGAATTATTCAGCTGAATTATCTTCATTCTCTCTCTTTCACTTTTAAAATTTTATGAATATTGCCAAAAATAGAATGAGTTTCTAAAACAGCATTACTACAAGCCATTATAAGAGTGACAGCTGCATTGTTCTTGTGCCTCTAGGTGAAAAAGATAGACAAGCTAATTGCCTTTGAAGTATCAAGCTTTTTTCAGTACTGGATTTCGTTACAATCTACTTCCATGACTTAGTTTTTCTCAAGTTTTGAGGCTGTATACCTCATAATGTAAACAAATTTTTTCAAAATACAACTGTATGCCAGAACCTTTTCTTAAGTTTCTCAACAAATAATTATAAGAAGTGACTCTGACTTTTTATTCATGACTTGTAGCACCAAGCTGTCCACTGGGACATAGTTTGAAATAAAGTTTAGTTTCCGATTTGATCTAGTATTTAAAAGCAACAAGACTTATGAGACCTGACCTCTGTTACTATCTTTGCTTCATGCTGGTTTATAACATTAGATTCATACCCCTTCCTTTCACATGTGCAATGTTGAAACTGCAGAAATGACGGGGCATATTCACACTACGCAAAGATAAAATATAAACTGGTCTCTCCTGGACTACAGTCTCTGCTTCCCTTTGACTCAATTTCGCAATCTCGAAAATGTGCAGTTGTTACTTATCTGACAGCAGGGCTTGGATGATTACTACCTTAAAGTTATAGAACTTAGAGAAAAGCACTATAGAAGTGCAATATATCACATTTTTCCTCAATTCTGAATAAGAGAAGCAGCATGACTTGAGATAATAATTTTATGAAATATGTTAAAGGTTAAAAAAAATTACTTATACCATTGGCCACTTAATGGGTTTTACAGTCTGGCTAAAATTACTGGAGATCAAAAAACAACTCATCTTGCAGTGACCTGAAATAACTAGGGCTTTATGGAAAGTGAAAAAAAATTAAAAAACCAAGGATTTTCAGAAACTTTATGATATTTCAAATGGGGAAAAAATGTTTCAGGTGGAATGAAACATTTTGCTCAACTGTAAATGAAGTGTTTTGTTCAATGCCAGCTTAGTTAATGCTTTTTTTAGCCTCCTTTCTAATTTCAGTCACATTGAATTGAAAAGTACAGCTGTGTAAAAAAAAAAAAAAAAAGTTGAAATGCTTGATTTAAAAACTGTCAAAACAGTATTTCTACATCTCCTTTTTTCTTACCCTAACTGAAATTATTTACAAATGTCACTCAAATAGTTCGTATTTTTAGCAAAGGTTCTACACACTAATAAAGATTATTTTACTCAGTCCAGCAGGAAAGATACAAGTGTAAATCTAACCGGAAGCAATAGTGGTTCAGATTATCCTGCTTTTACTCTCTTTTCAGTTTTTGTGAAAACTGTCAAGTCTTACTTTGCACACCATATTCCATATTTCTGAATGCATGTAGCATGTTTTCCATGATCTATTGACTATCATGAAAATCTTGAGCTCAGAACCCTTGTGTAGCACTTGTTTTTGCCAACTGGTTATATTGATTAGATCAAGACTGATCTGACAGCATAAGCTGTAGAGAAGTATTCTGCCTTTCAACCTGGAGTCCTTGCCTTTCTCAGTGTCTCTGAGCAAGCTGTAAAGCTTTCTGCATCTCAGATGCTCTCTCGAAGCAAAGTGTGTAGTACTTGCCTATGAGCATGGCAGCTTGCAGCAATATTTTCAGCACTCTGAAGCTATATGAAGGTATGCAGCATAACTGAAAAGTAAAGGTATTAAGGTAACCTGGATGATGCAGAGAGGGGATACTTCACAAACAGAAGTAAGCATTATGAAGGGTGAGAGAATGATTGCTTTTAGAACGGGGTCTTTCCCTACAAGCCCCTGACAGCACTTTTATACTTACATTCCTCAGGATGAAAAGGTCATATGATTGCTATTCTAACCATTGACACTGTTTCAGGAATACAGTAATTGCAGTCTAAGAGACACAGCTTTTTTTGCTGTGAATTTTAGTGGGAAGGAAGGGAAAAGTAATTGGATATATCTGTTGCCCTCTTAAGCGACGATCATGCTAATCATAATCTGATAATACACTTCAAAAGCCTCACAAACACTGTCATAAACATAATCAGCCATAGTGCACTCAGAAATCTGGGGGGGAGAAGCCTATGAATTCAAAGCTCACCGAGGAGAGAGTTCTTGATGGCTAAGTTTTAGAACAAGATGTTGACCACTGGCTACATCTAACATTTTCAACCTGCTTCTGATGGGTCATGCTAGAGTAAATCAGTTAGTGCTGAGGATCCAATGCCAGCATGTTACATATTGCCAGTGTTCCCCAGGGTTTTACTGTGTGCTGACTTTATTCTTGTCCTACATGAGGACATTAGTGGTTGGCATACATTCGGTGCACTCCCAAAATCCATCTTCCAGTTTGGTTTTACATTAAGGAAACCTGTAAGAGTTCTTTGAGTTTATGCCATGGTGTGAGCCAAAGCACAGTAAGCAGATCGATTTAAAAATGCACTCCTGATCAGAAATAAAAATCCTAAGATTTACACAGACATACTCAGAGGCAGGATGTCCATCAGCCCGGTAAAGTAGGCTGATTTTCTTATAGCAGTCCTTGTAAGAAATCCCAGGAACTACTTTTTTACCATTTCATTTTCAGAGCAAACTCTTGCTTCACATGAAGATAAGTTTATTTTATTTTATTGAAATAGAATATTGAAATTGAAATAGCTCGTCCTTCTGCAATACCACATTTAGTTTGTAGATTTAGAAAACATAACAAAAATATTCTCATTTGGACAAACATTTCTTAACTCTATGAGTCAGAAATAGTTTATGGAATACTTTTGTTACTTCCAAGTTTATATTTTTCTTTAACTGATGGTAGTGAAGTATACCCTTACTTCTTAAGGAGTGTATTATATAGAAAAAACATGGACAATGACTACAAACTCTAGCCTAGGGACAGGGGAATTTTTTTCTGATCATTTTATTTTTAATTTTTACAGCCATAACTTCTACTCAGACTTGCCACTATATACTCTTGTAAAAGGCAATAAGTTTTACAGAATTAGTATCTTTAAAAATAATAATAAAAAATTCATGCCTGCAGTGCTTAATGGTAATGTTAAATTTAACATGAATGCTTCATGTTAAATTGCTGTTCTTTACTTCTATTTGTTGGTTCAACAGTCGTATAACTACTTTTTTATTTGGGCTTAATTACTGGAATCTTTAAGGAATGATACAACTTAAAAATCTAAGAGGAGACTGAAGACTGTATATGTTTAATGTTTTAACATTTTTCAGGCTATCTGAACTGCTTGAAAATATAAATACATTGAATTTTGCAAACGGAACCTTTTTTTTTTCTTCAGAAGAGTACACCAAACAATGAAAGAGTAAATATATTAACTTTGTTTTCAAGTAGACACATTTTCTGCACATTAAAGGTGAGATCTTATTAACTGAATTCAATCTAATTTAGAAAGTTTAGAAAGCTGCTACCTATCTTTGTGACAGATAACAATCCAACTTATCTACTAGTCTATATGTCTAACTCCATAAGCATCTAAAGTCATAGAATGTCTGTTTATTCATCATGACATTTCCTTAGGCATTTAACCGTATCTATCGTCACCTACTAAACAGAAGAAAAACTCAAAAATCCTAGAGACAAGGATCTAGATGGTCATCCCCTGCCAAAGAGTAGGCAAGCCAACAGGACACAAACAGATTCCTATTTCTCTTTGCTATCCTGCGACTCCAACATTTATAATGGGAGGGAATCTATTTCAAGAAAATATTACAGGAAAAGCCCTTACCTCAGATGCTGTATGTTTTGGCAATTGGCTGATTTTTCTTTGGTTTGGGAAAAGCCCTTACCTCAGATGCTGTATGTTTTGGTAATTGGCTGATTTTTCTTTGGTTTGGGGATATGAACAAGAATTCTTAAACTGAGCAAAATATATTCCCCTATACTGCTCTAACCATGAGATTGTTGTGTAAATAATCTCTGACTAACTTCATCTGGAGATGACTATCACCAGAATTTTGGGTGACTTGAGTAAAAAAGGGAAGGATATGCAGAACTAAAGAATCTGATTTCTCTAGTCAGAGTGTATTATCACTTTAGATCAAAACAGATGCTTTTTTGCATACAGATCAGGCACTTCAAATTGCAGACTTGTCCTGGAAAGACTCAGAAGTGAATATTTCCTTGTCCTTTTGGTTCAGAATGCATTATACAGAACACTTGAAACTTGTCTTCCACTTTGCTACACTGAAAACATACTAGCTAATCCTAGTGTTAATAATAATTTCTAGCAGCCGCAGTCAGAACCTGTGATCAGTATAGTGTCATTTCATTTATTTCCTATAAAAGCAGCTAAATACTCATCATCTGAACCATTTCATATTGCATTGGCGGTACAAAATACATTATAAAGAACAATCATACTCTGATGGGGATGGATTACATAGCTTATTGGGTCTATTCCATCTCTAATATTCATGATGGCTTCTTGAGTGACTTATGCTGCACTAATCTGCTACTCCATAGTAGAAAGGGATTTAGAGCAAATCTTTCTCCACAGGTGGCATTTCCCAGTAATGAATTCTGCCATTCAATTATATAATCAGAGTAATTTCTTCATGTTAAAAAAAGACCCGTTCTTGAGTGGCACATAAATTACCACTGGATTAAATTAGTGCTATTGCCAGGGCTTTGAGATTTCTCCAGTTGACAGACAGCACAGTACTGGTAACGATGATGAGAAAACATGTCAACTCAGAGATTTTTCAACTTTATTTTTCCATCTCTTCACAGCGGTTTCTTCCTGCTTGCTTTTACAATAATGTGTGCCCCAGGTATCTTTCAAATACTGCACCCAGAGCCACCACAGGAGACTTTCAGTGCTTCTGGTTAGAAATGTTCATCTTTGCTGAGGAATGATCAGTTGAGTCAAATAGAAGAGAAGAATAAAGGAAAACCAAAAATAACAAAAGAGAGAGAGAAAAAAAGATTTTGACACTAATAAAATACTTGGTTTACAAATGATAATAAAACTTTTGCTGAGTATAACTGTCAGTCTGATTTACCCTGCTACATCAAAGCTAGCACAGCATTAAAGAATTTACAAAATCAGAGCTCTCTCCTGAGTGCAATGGGATATCACATTTTGCATACATAGGCAGTGGTGAGAATACTAAACCCTACTAATTTGTTAGCATTAGACTTAGTCCCATGGTAAGACCTCAAATAAAACAAACACAAATCTGTATGGCTTGCAGAGTTATCAGTGATGAATTTCAAAGTATTTTGTGCCTGATATGTTAATCTTTCAAGTGAAACAAATAATCCAGATTAATAAATAAATAAATAAATGGAAAGCAGAGTTTTTTACTTCTTTAAGTAGAGGTGAAGCAAGGGAACACAAAATAACTCAAGTAAGCATGGCTAGTTGAAAAGGAGACAAGTGTTTACGGATCCAGAAATCCATTTCACTATTTTCTAAAGCTGTTGTGAAACATGTCTGCTTTCAGATGTTACAGGTTACCACAGATTTAACCACAGCAGACTGAAAGTATGTAAGGCATCTGTATAAAGTTAAAGAAACTTTTTTCGTTGTTCCTCCTGAAAGTATACGGAGGCTGCACTAGTAGTGTTGGTAATAGAGTTGCACACTGATACTACAGTTCACTATGCGTGTCAAGGTGCACCAATAGCGTACACATTCTTATCAGAGTAACACCATCATCCGCACAGGCTCACTCCTTTTCTGTTACCTGCCCATAATTTTTGACCCAAAGAAGAAAAATACAGTGAGGAAGTCTTTTCTTGTGACGCTTCTATCAGGGCTTTTAAATAGTTTTCTAGAGACCTGGGGGCTAAGTCTTCCATACATCTGTCCATTACACCAAAAATGTCACTGAGAGTCCACCCCACTGATCTTCATTATAGCTACTTAAAACAGTTATCTGTGAAATTAATTACTCAGTGGATAAAGAACCCAAACAAAACCCACAAACAAAATAAACATAACAAAACAAAACTCCCACATCTGAAACATTTCTTCTGTTCTTGGTCCTCGAATATTTTACAAGCCAGTATCTGTTAAGACCCCTTAGAAACTTCCAAGTGAAACAAAGGACTATTCTTTGAGCTCAAATGATTCCTTTAAGAACATTTTGCACTTGACAGCCTTTTTCAGAATCTAAGTCATGTTCCCTAGGGTCAACTCATCAGACAAGTTGTTTGAGGCACCTTTGACCTTAATTCTGGGACATGTTCAGTGAGGAACTGCCTAGGGACTGGGACATAATGCTTCACAGATCCTCTGTGATCCAGACTTTTACCCTTCAGTACACAGACCCACAAGAATGGCAGTGCCTTTGTAGAAAAGCAGTCAGCTTTGTTTCATAACTTTTCTTTAGTAACACCAGATATTGCACGGAAAAAACTTCCCAGCAGACATTTAAGAAATACTTCAGTCATACAGAAGATTGCTTCCTGGATTTAGCAGACTGTCCAAGACCATTAAGGAGGAGAACAGTAAATATAAACTATAGAGGGTTACTATTCAACTCCAATAAAAAGTTAAAAGAAATTTAAAAGAAGAAGAAAAAAACAAAAAAGCTAATGCACAGAGAGGTTATCACTGTTCCAGTAAGTACTGGACAAATAGCAGGTCACAAGGATTTACAAATTTCTGAGAGTAAGAGCAACCAAGAGTGCACACAAACAAATACCTTGTGAAAGTGATCAGACTCAAAGGATATCAGTTTTTGCAACTGTAACCTTCTCTTTGCGTAATTTTCAATAGTTATCTACTTTTACAGACATAAGGCAAAGAGAAAGCTTTAATGCAGAATTTTGTTGCTAACACAGCTAACATAGCTAAACTACTTTTAAAAACTAATTTATAGTTTACTCAAAGTTACTTAGTAAAATTGTTTATGCACCTCTATACATATTTCAGTTTGATGGTTAAAAATGTAAGATTTAGTTAGATAATTGTTGTCACCCATGTATTACTGAGCATATAAAAATATGACAATTTTTTGAATAAAATTATCATTTATATATCATAGAATCATAGAATGGTTTTGGTTGGAAGGGACATTAAAAACCACTTAGTTTCAAACCCCTTGACATGGGCAGGGACACATTCCACTAAGCCAGGTGACTCAGAGCCCCAGCCAGCCTGGTCTTGGACATTCACAACTTCTCTGGGTAACCTGTTCCACTGTCTCACTGCTCTCATGGTAAAGAATTTCATCCAGGCTGGTTGTCATCAATTACCTTATTATTTTCCATGTACCTTAGGAAAGATTCCTGGAGGATATGCTCCAAGATCTTGCCAGGCATTTGAGGTGAAATTGACCAGCCTGCAGTTCCTGGGGTCTTCCTGATTTCCTTTTTTGAAAACGGAGGTTTTCCAGTCAGTGGGAACTTTGCCAGACTGCTGTGACTTCCCCTGTATGCTGGATAGTGGCTTAGCCACTTCCTCAGCCAGTTCCCTCAGGATCCATGGATGTATCTGGTCAGGCCCTATGGACTTGTCCACCCTCAGATTCTTTAAATGTTCTTGAACCCAATCTTTTGCTACAGTTTTGGGCTGTTCTTCATTCTCTCAACTCCTACTTTCACTTTCTGTGATTTTGGCAATGTGGTGAGAATGCTTGCTGGTGAAAATGCTTGCTGAGGCAAAAAAAGTTGCTGAGTATTTCAGTCTTCTCCCTGCCCTGGGTAATCAGATCTCCTCTATCCTTCCTAAGAGGACCCACATTTTTGCTAGTCTTTATCTTATTCTGGTATACTTAAAGAAGCTTTTTATGTTATCCTTGATGTCTTTGTCCAGATTTACTTCTGCCAGTGCTTTAGCTTTCCTAACCTGCTCCCTGGCTGTTCAGGCAATTTATGTGTACTCCTCCCAGGCTACCTTTCATTTTTTCCGCCCTCTATAAGCTATCTGTTTGTGTTTAAGTTTCTCCAGGAGCTTTTGGTGTTCTTCCCCAATTTCCTCTTTGTAAGGATGTGTTGCTATTGAGTCTGCAGGAGAGAATCCTTGAATATCATCCACTGTCTCTTGGGCGCTTCTTCCCTCCAGAGCTCCCTCCAGAGAGATCCTTGAAGACACAAAAGTGTGCTCTTCCGAAGTGCAGGATCATGAGCTTGTTTCTCACCCTCTTTGTTGCCCCACAGATCTCGAACTTCACTGCTTAATGGTCACTGCAGCCCAGACTGCCCTTGAGCTTCACATTCTCCACCAGCCCCTTGTGGGTCCAGCATAGCACCTTTCCTCATTGCCTTTTCTATCACTTGGAGAAGGAATGCATTCCAGAAACCTCCCGGATTGCCTGTGACCTGCTGTGTGGCCCATCCAACAGATGTCTGCATGGTTGAAATCTCTGATGAGGGTCAGGGCTTGAAAACACAACGCTGCCTGTCTGTCTGTAGGGGCCTTCATCAGTTTGGTCTTCCTGGTCGGGCGGCCTGAAGCAGACCTGTACTATGAAGTCACCTTCCTCTGCCTTCTGCTTAATCCTGACCCAGAATGTGAATACCTTTGTTTGTAAAGCTGAGTATTGGTAGGAGAAGAAGGTGGTACTCAAACATTTGAATGAGCAAATCAAATTTTGTAGGAAACCAATGAACACAGTGGATTGAAACAGCTATTGACAGTACGATTTACTCTGGCTCCCACTTAGTATATTCAACTATTCTAAGTAACTGTGCATATCTAAAGTCTTTCTTCCCCACCCTCCACACTCTCATCTAGTACCAGTCACTTGAACACACAAATGCAGTACTCACACACTTATCAAACAATTATTTAAGATTTTATTATTATATAGTTTGGATAAGAATTTTCATTAGAATACAAGAAGTCTGACACATTCACACAAACCTTTGAAATATCTCCTCCCATTTGTTGAAATACACAGTGTACAACACCATTAAAGCAGTACTCCACTTTAATTTCTCTTTTTCTTAACTAATTGTATTTTATTACTCTAAATAAACATGTAAATATCAAAACTATGGGAGCACTTGTTAAATGACCCATTAAAACATGTATAAACAACTATAATAACTGCTTAGCTCTATGACTATCTACTAGCTATGTCTTATTCACTCTATTTACTTTTATTGTCACACTAATAATTGTAGTTCACTTCATGTGTGATCTGTCTGGGCCTTTGAACTGCCTGACTGAAAGAAGGAAAATAAAATTGTCAGTTTGATGTGGAAGTATCTTCATTTAAATAGCAAGAAAAAAAGTTTTGGAGGAGGGTTGTTTTTTTATTGTTGGGGCTTGAGGTTTTTTTTTCTTTTTTTTTTCCTCCTATCTTTTTTTTTGACAGAATGAGTCAGGGAAGGGAACACAAAACAGTACTACAGGCCAGATTTTCTCATAAAGAAAATGTTTCTAGCTAGTTTTGAAGTATGCCAGCAGCATTAATTCAGGATTCTGTGCGAAATATGATGTGATGAAGTCTTCCACTATGTAAATTCTCAAACTGTTGGCAGAGTTTTCTGATAACTGAATAAGATAAAGGTGAAGACTAAATAAACCTGCATAAAAATGAGCATGAAATATATACACCAGAATGCAACTAATGATAAAATTACCAAAAGGAATTAATTTTTTACCTTTCTCTCTCAAAACTGGCATAGAATATGGTCTTTATGGACTCTGGGCTACCTACAACATGAGGTAGTAGTTATTCAGTTGGGAAAAGAGATACCTAGATAAAATGGTAAATTTTAAGAAAAAAAAAAGAATAAAGATCAGCTATAAACCTATAGCATAACCAGTTGAGGAAATGGCAAGGTAAATAAGCAACAAAGAACACTGGTTTGGTTTTTTGGTTTTTTGTTGTTTTTTTTTTTTAATTCTCCCAAGACCAGTAGTTTATGGAGCCCAGTTCTAGTCATAAATGTGCCCCTTTTCTAGTGGAAGTATAATTCTACACCTAGACCAGGGTTTTGTTCTATTGTTGGCTTGGCTCACAGCTTATACTTCATTAAGTTTTTTCTGGAACCATCAGAAATTGGTATATTTAAGGTTGTAATCATTATTCAGGATAGCTGGTGATTTAATGCCAAATCAATGTCCTGCAACGCTGTACTAAGATTTTATATTCACAGTAGCTACTTGGTATGGTACAAATTTAGGACAGGAAGGAAACATTATGTAAGAGGAAATATGAAGCTAGAGTGGAAATATGATTCAGATTTGACTCAGGAAAGAACAGTAAAAAATGATTGTGCTATTGATGGTGCTTCTGCTCTGAAGATTTTCCCTGTCTGGAAGATAACACTGGGCTAGTTTCAGGGACATAGCCAGGATTTTGGCAGTATCAGGATTCTTTTCGCTATAAACCATAATGTGGCTGTATGGGGCTCTGAGGACTGAACCTGGCTGAGCTAGTTAGAGAACACGATTTTACATCCTCCTTGGAGGATGACACTGGGTTAAGACTATTGACAAAACTCGTAGTGAGACCTGACAGACTTGGCTAAGATCCAGATGGGATCATTGGGCTGGCATACCTACACTAGCTCTGGGTTTTGCAGATGTTATCCAGTGAGTCATCATCTGATTCAGTAGCAGTTGTTTGGCTTATCAAGAACTACCAAATTAAGTTCAGGGAAGATTTAAAATAAAACTCTTAATTTGGCATAATAATGAAGGGTCATTTTATGACTTTTTTTTTTTGAAAATAAGTGTGATAATCACATACTTACCAGTTTTCATATTTGGTTTTTTTTAGTGCAGTTCTAACTTCCTTTCAAATATTTTTAGTTGACTTCTTACTACATGCCATGAGTTACTAATAAGATATTTTTACAGTAAAACTATTTTATTTTTCAGTTTACCACTGAAATTTTTTAAGAAAATAACAGGCAAAAAGAAAGTCCCAGAACTCTGGACAATAATTCAGTGCTAAAGTTTCAGCTACTATATTTCCGTCATATCTTTTTTTCTGAGTCCTGATACAACAGTTCTGATGCCATGGACTTGTTTTTCTCTCAACTGAGTTCATTCTCCACCAGTGTAAGCAAATTAACATAAATTATTAGTTTTCTTGTTCTTACACAATAACAGAGTGGCATCTTACTCCCATTCACATGAATGAAACATGTTTTCTCCAGCGTTAAACATTTGTCAAAGCTATCTTCCTTGAACTTCCCTGAGTGCATATGATGTAGTCATTCTGAATGCACTTGAGCAGTTCTTACTCATGCTTCTGATGACAAAGAAGTAATCTGCCTTAAAAAGATTAGCAGTCATATGTGTGTATGTATAGTGCATCTTGCTGATGTAATGTTTCATATCGTGTTTTCAGATTTTTACAGCTTGCAGCCAGAGCTGTATATATTTTACATAAATATTAGGGAAAGAAAGCAACAGCCTTGGTGTCTGAAAGAAGCAGTAAATGAAGCACTGAACAGATGGAATACTTTTTTTTTTCTTCTTCAACAGAATAGGTGACATTTAAAATATTCTTGACACTGAATCTAATCCCTTTCTCTGATAACTAGAATTACTCTCAGCCTTTCATTTTACTCCTTTAATAAAAATATCATTATACTGGGAATGTTTCTTGCTTTATGTTTCCATTGTTCTTTTTGTGGGTTATGCATGTAAATTCCTTAGTGAAATAAATTCTGTTCACCTGTGTCTCCCACACATACACACCCACACCCTTGACTCCATTTCAAAGTCTGATTTTTCTTCTACTGAAATCAAGGTTGTTAGATTCATAATTTTTCATCAAATTGTATCATAACAGTGAACCACCCCATCTGAAGAGGTTTCTTCCTCTCTACTGACTATTAAGTTACCAGCCACTAAATTCTTCATTAAAATATATATGAGTTCCACCTTACAGTAATATGGCCACAATAAAAGAATGACCTATGAATGCTTCCATTTTTTTCCTACTTTTTGACCTGAGGAATCAGCCTTAGGAACTGTCCAATGAACTCCTTCCAGTAATGTTCATCTCTTGTAACTGGGAACCAGGTCACCCCAGCACTGCTTGAAATAGAGAGAGGTAGCAGAAATTCTTATTTGAACTCTGGTTGCCTATTTCCCCTCTTTGACTTTTGAACATGCCTGTGTTTGTGCACGAACCCAGCCATCTTAACTTCATTGATCTGAACACAGGAAACCTCATATAAATTTGGCAGCACTCAACACAGAAGCAAGCGGGGGGGGAAACATGTGCATCACTCCCAAATTGAGTTAAAACTGCCCACAGAACAGATCATTTCTCCTTTGCTTTATAGGGTATTACATGCCAAAGGTTAACAAATCAGATGACTGATATTACAAAACAAAGTGAGAATAAAAGATTACTCCCGCCAAGCACATATTCCTGTTTTGCCAAGGTCTTTTCTCTCCATTTTGGCAATGACCTTTTTCTTAAGGGGAAAGAGTATCCAGCACTCTGTGAACATCTAGTTTCTTTAATTTCTTCCCATTAATTCCACTGCTTACTAACTCATGTTCTGTTGCCCTTTAGAAGAACTGTGCCCATGCCCCTGTGATTTTCTAGGAAAAATCATCCATCCTTTTCTACAGAGAGGCATCAAGTTTCCTACCCCATGCAGTAAGAAATGAGAACAGCTCACATCCACAGGGCAGCTTGTTTTTACAGCCTCTCTTTGATTCCACTTATTATACAAGTATATCAAGCCATTTTCCCTTATTCTTTACTCTGTAAAGAATACTTACAACCTCACAACAACACATAATTAAAAATAGTTTTAAGGTCTCATCATCAGCTTCCAAACTAATAAGCAGACAACAGAATCTGAAATTCTTGCACCATACGATGTAGAGAGAGAGAAGTACATATTATATGCATCTCTCCCATGGAAACAGTTGCCTATATCTAGTTCCCTAATTAATGTCTTTAACTGCACTGGAGCAAAGCTTCTGTTTCAAGGATGTGTAAACAGGTGAACTTGTTTCATTTTTGCATGACCCTCTGTGACTTAAATTTTAACTATACATATGGCCCTGTAATGTTTATACTATTTGTCTGGCTTGAGAGAAGAAGAGCTTCAGTCTAAAAGTACTACAACAAAAAGTTTATTTAATTCATTAAAAGTAATAAATGAAAATTTTCTACCTGTTATTTCTCAAACTGCCTCGTTTAATACATAGTCTTTGAAATCTGTTATTTTGAAAAGGTGGGGTTTAGTTTTGTGGGGTTGTAAAGAAAAAGCCTATGTTATAAGCATGTGAGGGAAGATAGTCATAGGCATAAGTAGATATCCACATCATGTAAATACAGTCAACTCCTTTGCCTTCAATGAATCTCTATTAATCCACATATTGGGATCTGACTAAAATTTGATGTATAAAACATGGTAATACAGATATAAATTGAAGTTTATTTTTATAAGTACTACACTAGTTATTCTTACTGATAAATTTAATTTATATGCTTGGACTCCCTTACAGTGCCATTTTTGTATAGTATGTTAGACCCAAATAAGTGTTTGAAAAACTACTGCTCCTAAAGAAACTGTTATTTAAAAATTAAAGAAAGAACTGCAATGAGAACATCACTTTACAGTGATACAGTGATAAAAGCTGATAAATGTGAAATTTTGGGACTAGTTACATCATGACCTCCCTGTTTCACATGAAAAAGCAATGCTTCCTCTCCTCAATCAGTAGCAAAATTCCCCTTTACCTCAGCAACACCATATCAGATCCATCAAAACCCACAATCCTTTTGCATTATATGACTCTTCAGAGTATATTTTATGGTCCGTAAATCATCCCAGCACTTCTCTCAGAAAAAACCATGCTAACAAGTCTCTTCCATTATCAAAACAGCAGGAAACCCCTGCAAATTGTCTCCTCAACAAACCAGGAGTACACCCACATTGTGGAAGCAGAAAGAGCATCTGAAAAAGAAGCTGAAGTATGGCTCCCTTTAACACAACTGACAAGGAGGAAAGAAAAATAATTATAATATTTATAATAATAATATATAATAATATAATATTGAAATGATATAATAAAAAAATAAGTACTTCCATAGGACAAGAATACCTTTCTAGTATTCTAGAAATTCTCTGGAATTCTAGAGAATTCCATAGCCTCACTGACATGCCAGAACTGTGAACAGTCACAGCATTACTAGAAAAGAAATAAAGTGCTACACACAAATTGTAATTTCTTTTTTTTTCTTATTCTCTCAGAGGACTTTACTGGCTCAGATAGGAAAAGAAATGCTGTGCTGTAAATATATTTCAACCTTCATAAATGTACAGTCACCTGCAGAACTTAACTTCAGGAATTGCTCCAAATTGGTGTGGGAGTGAACAGTCGGCAGGCCAGAAAAACAGCTTACAAGTAAAAGAACAGAAGTACATGAAGCAGAACACAGCACAACATTGTACATTATGTGGAAGTGAAAAAACTTGACCCTTGTATTTATCACCACATTACATCCAGAAGTTATTGCAAGTGCCTGTAGCAGCAAGCAGTAGGGGTGAACATTAAACATACAAACAAGCATTACAAACACACCATGAAAATCACCAAGAGCTGCCATGGTTTCCTTGGCCCTGGAGGCTCCTGGGATGCTGGTGATCCTTCCCACCTATAACCAGCAGCCAGGCCCAGTCCCACAGACGAGGTGACACCATCCCACCTGCCCAGTGCTCTCCATCATATGGGGCACTTGCCCACTACCAAAGAGGCACATACCTCACATCCTTCCCAGAGCCAAAAGCAGGTGTCTGCTCCTAAATTTCCTCACACAGTGGAAGCACCTGCAGTGCCAGACCCTTAAAGACCCACCCTTCCCCTGCAAGGTGCCTCTTTCTCACCAAGCACAGTGGCCTGATACAAAGAATTAAGTCATT
This sequence comes from Pseudotriccus pelzelni, assembly GCA_035584735.1. NCBI lineage: Eukaryota > Metazoa > Chordata > Aves > Passeriformes > Tyrannidae > Pseudotriccus > Pseudotriccus pelzelni. The sequence goes on along the minus strand of JAWMRA010000161.1, from coordinate 44,617,661 downwards.
AAAAAACGGGAGGAGTTCTCAAAAGCGGATTTATAGGGAGCAATAATTACTTTGGCAAACTTCAGGCTGAATGATTATTTCCTCAAGTAATGATATACTAAAAGCTAAATAATCTCTTCCATCTGCAGTTGTATATGACCCTAGATACTGAAGCCATCATGGCTTTTTATAAACACATGAGGAAATCAAGGTGGGGGGGGGATGAGGAAAGGCCAATAGATTGCTTTTCACTGCGGGAAAAAAATCCTTCAGAAAAATCTTGGGGAAAAAGAATAAATTTATTAGGCAAATAATTTCAAGGAGAAGTCTTTCTGAAGACACTCAAATTGAGTGAAGAGCTTTTTCTTTTTTTGACTGCTGATCAGGATAAGATTCTGGATGATTATTATTATTATTATTATTATTGTTGTTCTTGAAAATAGAGGGTTAAAGTGAAAATTATGTGTGTTTTCAAAATGTGTATAAACATCTCTTCTCAAAATATTTTCTAGTTTAAAAGAAAAAATAAGTTAAAATAAGGAAGGGAAATTTTATTATTCTCATTTGCAGAGAAAGAAGTGATGCTCAAAGAAATCAAACTTCTTAAACTTACAAAGTAAGTTCATAGCAGGGAAAAAACCAAATAAAAATCAACTGAGTTACGATAAGAGGGGTTTTTTCCCTTTACAATAAATATGTCCAGGAAAAATAGTAAAAGTAGCTCTCTATAACATGCATCCAGACAAATTCCATGGCCCATATAGCTTTCCCTTATTGTCAGACCAAGTTAAAATGTTCAGAATATTAATATTTCAAATTTTCTAATGTTTCTTTACTTGTATTTATTTTATTTAGCTAAATTGTAATTAAAAAACTCATACCACTATTTCCAGACAACACGCACTATTCCAAAAATGGATGCATGATTAGCTAGCTTCTAGGTTTGCTTCCAAAGAGAAGAAAAATTTTACTTTCCATTTTTTAGTATTTTAAAGGGTTTTGCTTTAAAAAGATTCAGCAAAGATTTGCAGGAATAGCGCAGACTGCGGACATTTGTGTTTCAGAGTCTTGTGAGCTTATCAAAAGCCCTTTAAAGGCCAGTTAGAAATAATGGCCACTTTGGCTATTTGAACAGGCAAATTTACAGCAGTGTGTTCTCCATCTCTCTTGAGTTTCATAGCTAGAGGTGTATGATGTATGTGCATCTCTTAGCAGAAACCACATACAGATAAGCACTCCAGGTTTTGACTTATCCCTAACTTAAAATTTGATTAGAAATCACTCTGGGCCATCAAAATAAACAATGTTTCCTAACATCTCTCAGGTTTATTAGTGAAAAATTTAATAATAGATCTTGTTCTATTTTGGGTGGTTTTGATTACTGTTGCTGGCAAAGGCACAAGCAAAGAAAAGTGAGAAACTTAAAATAAAATTCAAAAACTGTATTAAGGATTTCATGAACAGCAAAAAAATCATCCTCACTTTCAGTAATTTAGGAGGATTCAGCTCATATTTGTCTTAATTGCAGATTAATAGACCATCTTTTTATTCTATTATTATTTTTTTTATGCTGTACAATATAATAGCTGTTAGTATTCATACTGCAATAGAGAATTCTTTCCATAACTGACTACAAGCAATATATGAGGGCGTTTTTTAACTGGATTTTATTCATAAATAGAAAGGTGTGGTCAAATTATCCATTTGCATTATTCATATTATTAAAAAATGCCTGGCTTTTTTCCAGAACTTTTTAGCAACACTGAACAGTATAAATCACATAAAGAAAATAAAAATGGCATTACTATTTCATGGGAGAAATACTTCTGATTTCAGAAAGAATTTTATTTCCCTGAGCTTTCACTATAATCCAGGTATTTACTAGCATGATTTCATTTGCCCTTCCGCTAAAAAGACAAAGCTGATGGGTTGGCAGCATTCATTAGTCTATTGTTTTTTCAGATATGACAAACTTTAAATGGAGAATTTACACTAATCTAATAACTACATTTTTCTCAGCCAATAGTTATAATTCCAAAATTATTTGGTATTGTCATACCTGGAGTTTGATAGTCATTCAGGGTAAAAAAGTTTATTTGCCAGATGAAGCAAAATGATTCTTTGACTATCAGTCTTCAAAAATGACCAAAAGAGTAGTAGTCCTTTAGTTTTGCAGCAGTTTATTCACTGGTTTGTTATTTGTCACTGTTACAAATGATGCTGTTCATCCTTTCTGTAGTATTCAGGTGATATGGACTAAAGATATCAAACTAAGACGATTTACTGCTCTCAGCACCAGGAAATTTAAGCTGTTGTGCACAAGTATGAGCCAACCCTTGAGGAAATTCTTTCTTGGACTCATCATGTGAATATGTTGGCTGGTCCAGCTATAGGATAAATACAAGCACTATAGATAATCAGGATAGAGAGAGCTGGTTCATAAGTCAGGATGAGTCAGGTTTCTTAGTATCACTCATTTTGCCCTTTATTAACAGGATATAGCTACAATATTTACCCACCTATCTGCCTGCAATACAATAGAGCAATCATCAAGAAAAAGAGCATATTAAGACACAGTGCTTATATTTATTTTAAAAGTCTAAGACGAATGCTCTGAATGCATGCTGGGGGTTTGGCTGCTTAAGATCAGGACCAAGTTAGGTAATGGCACAAGTGTTACGTTTTGAGACCTGCTAGAGAAAGCTCAGCTAAGAAATCTCAGGATTGCCAATGCCAGCACATACAGGAAATTCCCCATGTCTATGGGTTGAACAGAGGTTGTGCTTGATTTTATATACGTTAAACAAATAAGCACAAATTCCTGTTATATCAGTTGCTTCTAAAATGTTTCTATCATCCTTTACTCCCTTATCCTGTACCAAAGAATCTAGAGCTTAGTTTTGGTGCTGCAAGACAGTGCGGCATATAGGTAATTTTAAGTGCATAAAGTGCACAAACATGGATTTCATTAACCCATTCCATATGTTTGAAATTATACATACAATCAAGCAGCTTATTAAAAGATGGCACTAGAAATTTTGTTTCTGCATTCAAAGGTAAACCCAGAAATGTTACATTTAAAATCTTTAGGAAAAAAAAATCAAAACCTGACCAAAATTACCAAGTCCATCATTCCAACTCACCAACCTTTGAGGAAATACAGCAACCTTCATAAACATTATGTTCTACCAACCTGAGGTTCTTTTTTTTTTTTCTAGAAGAAATGTCAAGCTAATAGAAATTTGCTTCAATAGTCATCCTTTTAAAACAGAAGAATAAAATGTACTAACAAGGGCTTCTTATCCCCTCCTCTACATATTTTAGGGCATTAAAGCTATTACAAACAACGAAACATTTGGACAAGGTATATTTAACTACACATATATTTGACTGAAAACACATATAATGTACGTATGGAAGTAGCAATCTTGCAATAGGAAATGTACTTTTCCTAAACCAATAACATTGAACTGTAGCAAAACATGGGTATAAACAAATCCTAACATTGCAGGTCTGATTCAGAGTTTTGCTATACTGAGCTGCTGGTCTGGAGGAAACAGGATAGATAGAATCAAATAACTTCCAGCTTTTCACGGGCTTTCTTTCTGCTCCAGGATATAAGCAATCCTAAAGGACTGAAGCAATCTCACTGTGAAGAAGCAGGTAACTCAGATGAATTTAATAAATTGAATGGGTTTATAGCAGGATAGCAGAACCTTTTCTAGAGGGTCTTTCCAAGGACAAACAAAGCAATTCACATTTGGCTCAATAACATTCGCTTACATAGCCAGAAAGAATAATTACCCCATTGAAAGAATGAAAGGTGAAATTTAATAGCTTAAGTTATTTTGTGGGTCACATAAGATGATCACGGTAGTTCTTTTTGACCTTAAAATCTATGGATCTGTTCTTGAAGAGGTAGAAGCCTGTCTAGATTTTTATATATGGACTAAAAGTTGAACACTTTGAAAACTGGAAAGATTAGAAACTTTTTTCCTCCCTATTGAAGACATGACAGGAGGCAGATGCTGATTTTACTCTTTCTTTTTAAAATCTCCAATTTCATTTCAGACACAGTGTCAATAATTTGCTTTATCTCCTCAGACTAATAATGATTTTAAAAAACTTTTGCTATCTTTGATTGAATTGTTTTTCAGTGGTTTTAAAAGCCACATCTAATGAATACAAGTATGTATCATTCATTGATCTTTACAGCATATACTGTTTTGTAAAAAATAATTAATACAAGGCACAATTTCATAGGTTCACATCAGGTTAGTACAATAACAAAGAAATGCTGAATTACTCAGTTTGATTTTCTAAAAATTGGGTGAAAGTAATGATTTTCATTTATGTGGCAATACTTTAAAAGCTAATCATAAGTGGTGAAGACCTGACTGTTGTATTCTTTCACTCCTCTGAAAATACTTTGCATCTCCCAATTTCTATGAACAGCAAAGCAAAAAGCAGAGACAATGGCCAGATTGTGTTTATTTTCATGGGTTAGTTTTCTAACTAAAACTGTCTGCTGTCTTCCAAAAGAGTGTATTATGCTAGAAATATTTCCACAAAATAAAAGTATCAGATGCAAAAATAGTGGCACCCAGTGGACAAGGCATACCTTGTTTTTACACTCAAAACAACAAATTATTTTTTCTGGGAAAGGCCATACTTCTTTCAGATGAAGCATAGTATGTCCTATTTCAATGAAAGGACTAATTGCTATTTTACCAGCATTCTTCGCCATAGCCTTTGTTTTTTCATGCTTAATAAGTTTGACATTGATTTTGGGATAATTTGTTTCTGTGAACAAAGTGGTTTTGAGCAATCAATACAAGTTGTTGATTGTCTGTAACGTAATTAATTCCTTAGAGGACACATATGAAGAGAAGGTTGCATATAGAGATAAATCCAAATTTTCCTCTATTCAAATTTCACATTTTCTTTTCCCTAGATAAAATGTGATTTTTAGAAATTTAGAAAGAGAAACCAAACGATTCAGTGATTTACAATACTGATGTGGCTTCACAGTTTAGGTCAGTGTCCGACATAGCTGTTATACCATATTTCTACTACCTTACCAATGCATATTAGTCTGTACATGTGAAAGCCTCACCAAAACCTTGTGATTCTCTTGGTCAAAACTGCTAACACGCCTTAAGATTCTTATCATCCCTGGGTGAAGATAAACTGCCAGTTCTCCAGTGTATTTCAAATCAACTTTATATAGCCAAATATCTACTTCAAAAGATATACTGTATTTTTCCAGCAGAGCTGTCTGCTTCTGAGACTTTGAGCCAGCTCTAGGTTAGCTCCTTTCCCACTTCCTTTCCCTTTCCTCAGGTGTCAGTGTACCAATCAAAGGAATAAGAACAATTTTTTCAAGTATCTTCCTTGTTGGGTTTACCTCTTCAGACTGTGTTATTTTGTTGCCCAATAAAATAATTTGTAAGCATTTAGAAGTACACAAAATGGGAAGAAATTTACTTGCATAAGTAATGATCAAAAGTGATGACCAATACCCAACCATTCTCATCTTTTTACCCTTTCTGTCTTTCTGAGATGAACCTGGATGACATTTGAATATATTATTTTGTATGTTTGAGTAGAAAGTTATTCTGGAGACTATTTCACTGGAATTAACACCAAAACTAAACACAACAGGTATTTGAAGATACTGTACAACTCAAGCAGATGAGCAACTGAAGAAAGAAATTACACAAGCTGAAGCTGCAAGACATATTTAGCCTGTTTTCAGTGAGATGAACTACTTATAATTTTTGGAAGAAGTTAATGGGATTTGAGCATACGTAAGAAGGTTGTTGTGTTTATGACAGCCTAGTAGAACACGAGTTTACTGATTCATTCCTGTATAAGGCTACTACTTAACAACTTCTCTCCTTTTTTCTTTTTTTTAAATCATTTCTGCAGAACCAGAACCAAGGGTTTTTTGGAAAACAAGATCTTAATAAATAAACTCTATTTTTTTAAATAAAGAAGTTGTGATCTAATGTAATACACTCAAGAAAATAATATGCCTTTTTTTAGCGCTTGCTAATGTCATGAGTCTTACTATTGAAATAACAGTTCGAACATGAATTATTGATCATAATATAGAATTTCCATTTCAGAGGTCTTTGTCTTCTTTGTTTTCAGAGTTTGTGGAAAAAATATTAAAGGGTGGAATAGCATTTTTTCAAATAGTTTTTCCTGGAACATGTTTTAATAGAGTTCAGATTCTTGACCAAGTAACAGAACCAGTTGCAGCCTTTTTTGCTTAGCTGTGTAGTAAGTGATAATATTTCTTTTTAAATTAAAAAAAATACAAATTGAATATGAACAGGATGGATTGCATCAAATATGGACTGCACTGTTCAGAGAATCTGAGTTCAAGCAAAGTTCAGTGGCTTACTGCTTCAGTGAAGAAAAACATGGGCATGGAATCAAGCTTGCACTAGCAAAAACCTATCAGAGGTATCTTCTGGCTTCTAAACTAATGTGATTTAATATATGTACCATACTAAAAACATGGGCAGTGGATACGAGTTCTACATCTTGCTGAGTGCATTCAACTCCTCCACAGTAATTTAAGACATGTGAAGATAATTCTAAGAAGAAAGATTTTTCAGGCCAGAATGTGTTCAGGAATGAAGACAAAAAATCTTTTGTGTATAGTGTAAATGGTAGTTTCGGGTTGATACAATTAAAGTCCACATTGCATGCTAAACTTAGCTGAATATGTCTACATTTTAAGTATGTTTTAGAAAATGTTGAGAGAAAACTCAATATAGTTCAGACTAGTATATTTAAATGCTGTTTTGGAGTTGTTTTTTAAAGTACTGTCAACCAGGAATAAATACTTCTTTTTCTTTCTTTTTTTCACCTCACTTTGGAGAGTTAACCTCCAATGTCTCAAGATTGTAACAGTGCAAAGAACTATTCTGGGCCTCAGAAGGATCCAAAAACAACCTACAAGTCTGTGGCTGAGGTATTGTTGCAGATAAGCTGCCATGTATTTGGTACTTACAATCCTAATTGCTTACTCTCACCCCTTGTGTCCCATAAAATAAAAAACACACACATTCAGCAGATTTTGAAAGTACCATAAAGCTTATTCTACTTTACACTTCTGTAACATTTAAAACAGGCTCTGCTTCATTTCATCACTGGTTAAAACTGATGAATCCGAATTCCTTGCTGTAGCTTAAGGGGGAGGAATCACAAGCTTATCTGAATGGTGTAGAATTGCCCTTCACTAAAGCAGGCAACCATCATCTATACTAGTTTATGAACATTTATCTCATTCAGGGCTGCCAGAGGGATTTTATTTAGAGGGGGGAAAAAAACAATAAAAATAAACAAACAAACAGAACCCCCCAAAGCAATTTATTGCCGTCTCTTCATCCTCCCTTCTGGCTGACAATTCCTCTTCTCAGACAAACTCAGCACTCCCTGATTCACCTTCCTTTCATTGTTCCACGAATATATATTGATGACAGCTCTAAGTGAAGACTTCAAGATGAAGGTGAGTCACAGTTTCTCTCTCCAGTGTCAGAAAGCCTGATCACAGGATGAAGTCAAGCAGATAAGAAGTAGTAGGAAGAAATTGAATGATATTTGACTGAGGGGAGAAAGGGGTCAGAAACTCAAGGAGCCTGAAAGAAAAAAGAGACTGTGGCCTGATACAGCAAAGCAAGTGGCAGGATTCTGTTGAACTTTTACCATGAGTCCTGGCAAAACTTCCAAAGAGAGATATATTCCAGACAATATAAGAAAGGTTTGAATTTCCCCATAATGTAGACATAGTTATATAACCATGAAAAATGATTCAGTGCATTTTTTTAAAATTATTCATCTTTGTGTTGTATGCATGCTTCTGCCATATGAACATGTGTATGTATTTAATGCTTAAGGCCGATTGTTACTCTTTTTAGTAAATTTTTCTTTAAAGGTAATACTTTGCAGTGTTTTATATATTTAAAGTTCTAGTGTTCTAGTCATATAAGGTCATTTTGGATTCTGTCTGACTGACTAGAATGAATTAGATTCTGGAAGGAATTTTTATTTAAAAGAAAGGTGAGAGAAAAATGTAATGTTGACTTTTTTACTTGCGAGCTTCAATTTTTTTTCAAAATATTGATTTTGTTTCAGAATCAAATTCTCAGAAAGATGAGAAAAAAGAAATTGTAAAAAACCCTATGTTTTTTCATTCTTTCTTTAGCTCTGAAAGATAAAATGAAGAGCAAAATGTGCTATGAGCAGAGGAATAAATGAAATCTTGTTTTATAAGCATTTGTATCTCTCAACATAACTTCAACATGAGACTTTGCTTTTAAGTATTTTACAGTAGTTTCTCTGAATCTTTCCATCACAGCTCCATTACTCCATCCATCAACACACAAAGTTATCCTCTGCATCATCCATCCAATCATCATCTGGGAAAGAGGTAGGGCACACCACTGTTGCTTTTGATGATGGAGCATTCCACATAGAACTTCTGGACTCAGACTACATTTTTCTCAAATAATACAGTTTATCTTCTGTATCCATCTGAACATTTTCAAATGAAAACTAATAGAATACACTGGAACCCTTCATGTACCTCTTTTAAGGACTGAGTAAAAGTTTCAAAATTTATTAAGGCGGCAGTGATAGATGGAAAAAAAGACTCTGAAATTATTAAAAAACCCTATTTTCAAATGCTCTCTTCTCCACAAATATTTATGCTAAATAATAAGAATTCTATATTTTTTTATGAAAAAATGTTTCCTCCAAAATTATTGTATTCCTGAGAGAAGAAAACAAAAGGATTTCAAAATTAAATTCAGAATGAAACTCTTTCAAGAGGTGATAGATGTTTGAACATTGTTTGTTAAGAAACATTTGTATTTAAGAAAAAAGATATAAAATGTAGTTATTAACATCAAGGAAGATAAAAAAGAAAATAACATTTGCGAAAGAACTTGCAGAGTTCTTATTTTTATTCATATTCTCTTTCCTCAGTGGAGAGAATCACTGAGAGTATATGAAATAATAATAATTGTAGGGCCTTCAATTTAAACCAGCTTATTCTCCTTTTTCTCTTGCAGACTGGGTCAGTATATTTATGCTTGAGAACTGTGTTCTACTGTTTGGGGACAGGTTATTCGTTTTGCGGTAAAACCATCTGGCCATCCATCATTATGTCAGCCTTTGGCTTTACTCAGCTGGTGACTATTTTCTTGCCTTGTTCAGGAGAGTGAGTTGACCCATTCTAATAAGGTTTCAAGGGAATCCATCAGCTGTTTTCTCTGTTATGTTATTAATGGCTTCTATAAGAGTGTTTTACTGAAGGGCTGGGTCTTCACCTACTAAATAGCTATACATTCTGGGTTTTGCTGCATACAGGCATGTTTGCATACTTTTCTGTGCTTAGCTCTTCTTTTATTATCCATTCACAGTCTTTATTGTGACAGTGACAACAAAAATATGCTTATAATAGGGAATTGTTCTTATAAAGAGGAAGACTTTTTTATTATTTTCATCTATTGAGATCAACTAAAGCACACCATGTCTGTGCACTAATTTACTGTTTTTAACTTCTCTAAGTTAAAATAAAAAGTTTTACAGATTTGATAAAGTTGTTACAGAATTGTCTCATTACGTGGCACTACTCTGGGGAAATATCAAAAATACTTTCAGCAAATTCTACCTTTTCAAAATTATTATTTCAAACACATACTGTGATTCAATATTTAACACGTTTATGCTGTCACCCTCCAATACCTTTTGGTACAAATGAAAAAAATTTGAGACTTTGTAGTTATAGGTCACAAAATAGCCAACATTTTTAGTCTGGAGGAATGAAAATTCCCTTTTGTTTTAATTCATATGTTATTTCCTATCCCAAAGTTGGCCTTCAAACTCTCAGCCTTAAACAAACTCAAAAGTAGTATGAGAAATTCTGTGCAATCATCCAGTTTTGCCCCTAGAAAAATAAAAATATTAAGCTTGCTGTTTTTCTTTGGAGGAGAGGACTTATATTATTATGAGATAAACTGGTCATGTTAATTTTACTGTGGATGCTGAAATTGGAAATTTCTACCTAACTTAGTCCCAGGCAAGGGAAATAGATACAGGGTGGGAATTTAACTATAGACAAAGTCTTGTGTCTGAATTTCACTACTGCTTTCCATAATACCTCATACTGCATGACAAAGTTTAAATACCTAGACTTGGAAGGAATATAATTTCAGCAGTTTGTAATTATAAACTGTTTTCCAACCACCTTGTGCATCAGATACTAGTGAAAATTGATACTGAAACATAGCATGTATTGCATGTTTTGCCAATTCTTTTCCAAACACTTCCACACAGTTTTACTGGAAGCAAATTTTTCAAATGAAGAAGAGAGTAAATTTATTTTGCAACAGTTAAAAAATTAGGAAAGACACAATAAAAAGTGTTCTGTTATTGAACGTGGAGGAAAAGATAGTGACCTTCTTTATGTACATCATATTGCATATGAATTGTATCCAGAAGTTCAGTGCACATCAAATTGCTTTTTAATAAGAAAACATAAGTCTTAACTAGTTGTCACTCATTACTGTCATTTCACAGTTGAATCTTTGGTTGTATGTTTTACTGATATAATTGGTCATTATGCCATCCAAAGGCTGCTGAATACACAATTTTTTTTGCTTCTTGTTTTAAATGTGTCACACTTTATTTTCCCTTCATATATCTCGATGTTATTTTGCTATTTTGGTAGCAGACCAAACACAGATCATTTGTCCTTTTTTTATTCTTCTTTATTCCCCAGCCTCTGTATTGTCTCTCATTCAGTATTACGTTGTTTGCTTCTGTTTGTTTCCATTAGCAATCCAGCAACACTATGGAGTCAAGATTTTCATCCTATATTTTTGGGCTTTTGCTCTTGATGTTCTTTATAGATGAGAGAATATTGTGCATCATACCACTTAATTGTTAAGTCTCTCCAGAGAACTGTGTAGGAACTTTTTGGGTTGAAACTTCTATAGACCAGCTGATAGAGGTTTAGAGAAAGTTTTAGAACTGAAGGCCACAATAACATAACAAGAGCTAGATAAATCAGATGCTGTGGTTAAGCAAGAAGGAAGAAAGTTTTAGAACTGAAGGTCACAATAACACAACAAGAGCGAGATAAATGGAATGTTATGGTTAGGCAAGAAGGAAGAAAGTTTTAAAAATAAGACGTTATTAGAAATAGGATATGTTAGCCAACCAATAAGAATATAGTTTTAGGCATGTGAACAGCTTGTGCACAATGCATGTAACCAATTAAGAATTAGATAGTCGTGTGTGAAAAAGAAACAACTATATAAAAGGAAGGTCTGACTGTTAATAAAGTTGGAGCTTTTTGAGCATCATATTGATATGTGAAGTGTCCCATTGGTTCTCACAAGAAGAAACAACAGAACTGTCCCAAGAGTCAGTGCGCTAAGACAATGATCTGTTAGCATGACTAGAGTTATTCATTTGTGCTGTCTCTCAGTAATCACCTCAGTGGCACACTTTGGCAAGCAAACTTCATGGATCAATAATTTTTTTTAAAATATTTGCTTTGTACAACAGCTAATTTAATGGAGCTTCTATGTCCACATGGGGGATACCATGATACAGATATATGAATGGTAACTGTCAATTTAGAATCAGACAGGAATTATCCAGCTAGTATTAACATTGCTAAATCTCTGACCTAACTAGAAACCTTTAAAGTGCTTAAGTGGCTGCAGTTTATCTTAGTAAATTTCAGCCTTAAGGTCTAACAGCCTCAATTTTTTGTTCTGAGGCAGTATGATTTTTGTTTTCTTTAAATTGTTGGAGGACAAACATCATGGCAAACATCAAAAGTTTTTAAAGCATGACTCAAATATTTTGGCTTGTATAATGTCAATAGCATCTTCAAAAACTATCTTGTAAAGGAAAAAAATTATCATTTGTTTTGTGTCTTTCTCTAATGGCTGCTCTGGGTGAATGTGCATGAGATTTCTACTTAGTATTTCTCTTAAGCTGTTTTGCAGCACTTATAACTAAAGTTTAAAGCTTCTACACTGACAGGAAATGTAACTTCACATTTAGCTTCACAAACAAAATTAAGAACTTTTAAAGTCTGATTACATTCTGTGTTCTGGTGTAAATTTCATTTACATGAATGACATACTTCAAAAAGACTGAAAATGTGATTTTTACTATCTACCATACCGTAAGAATTCTGGTAAACTCAAAAATTTTAAAAATCTCTGGGCTCATCAATTTTTGTGAATAATATTTCATTTCCTAGCCATCAGCTCTGTGTTCACCTTTCCCGTCCAACCAGAATATAAATGTTAGCCAGTCACTTCAACTCAGTCAAACCAGGGACAATGCTTTATGCATAGGAATGAGATTGATTGTTACTAGTTGTGAGTTTATCACTAGCTTTGTGTCTGCCTGCACAAATCACTTAACTTCTTGATATCCCTACTTGCCACTGTAAAATTACCAACAAAAACAAATTAAAAACCCCTTGGAATTTAACAAATTTAACAGAAAATAAATGCAAATCAAGGCAAAGATGTCAGCTATTATGCCTGTTCTTTCTCTCTCTCTCTTCCTTCAAAAGGTATCATGCATTCCTAGAAAATCAAATAGTAATACTAGAAGATGTTGTCAACTCTCAGTTCTGGAATACTTAATCACAAATTAAAGATACAGATAATCTGGTGAACTGAAGCACCCCTGAAGCAAAGGGGAGATTTAAGCCTGTGTCTCTCATGTCTTGAAAGGGATTTTGGACAGAAAAAGGGCTCATTTCTCCATCTGGTATGTAAATATTGCTTTTCCTCGTCCCTGTCTGTACAATACTTAAAAACATAACATCTCAAAAATGCCAATACGGTTGTTGAGTAGATGTCAAAATGAGCTAATTTTACATTTATGTAACATAAATATTTTGATTCAGCCAAAAGTAATTGCAAAATCAATCAAAAAGAACTAGCCTTACTCACACTTGCCAGACGTGGGTTACTCAATTCCACTCACGACTTTCATGTTTTAAACACTTTTGTAAATTTTTCTTTTAGAAACCTGGATGAAGTCCTTAGTCATATGAACACTGTTATTATGGTTGTTGAAAGTCTCATTATTAGTTAATGAAGCTTTCACTTGAGTCCTAAATATCTCGACATAAAGTTCTCCCTTTGTCAAGTCTCTGTGGACTGCATAAGTCTTGTGGAGATGTGTTTCTCACTAAGGAGTGTATACTCTATTTTTTAAAAAAAATTTTTGTAAGTGCATCTGGAGAAGTTTTTTAAAAGCATCTGTGTTTACAGTTTTATTGTTTTTCACTAGATTCAGATTTGTATGTATCTATACGAATAGGTACGTCTTAATGCATTATGCATAAGCCTTATGTAGTAATACATAATGCATGAGAATAAACACACTGAGTCCCGTTCTGTTCTTAGCATAGAAAACTTGCCTTTAAACCATATCATTAAAGTTTTGGTCATGTTTTTTTCACATTGGAATCAGACACCACTTTGTAGGGGATTTTTTATAATGGCACCTCAGAGAAGCTTTGGGGCAATTTTGCAGCTGTTCTGATTATGTGTAAATCTCAACTCTGTTTCTATAACAGGCTGTAACAGAAATTAAAGGCTTAATCATTTGTTATTACAAGAAATCATAACAACAATTTCCTGTAATTCTAAAAATCTAACACATCCTCATTGTCATATATCATAGATTAAGATTACGTGATCCGATACCGTACTGATGGTAGCCTGTTCAACCTAAGGCAACTGAAGACCCATACTAAGACCTTAAATTATCTTGTCCAGGAGCTGCTTTACGCGGATGATCCCGCCCTCGTCACCCACACGGAAGCAGCTCTGCAGCGTTTAACATCTTGCTTTGCAGAGGCTGCCGAGCTTTTTGGGCTGGAAGTCAGCTTGAAGAA
>JAWMRA010000161.1:44572434-44603622 GCA_035584735.1 Pseudotriccus pelzelni | reverse complement strand
ACTCTCGAGGAGAAGAGACAGCGCAGAAAGAATCACATCTTGTCGATATCACCTGGGGAGTCTTTCTGCTGTGCCTTCTGCGACCAGACTTGTTTGTCTTGCATTGGCCTTTTTAGCCATCAGCGCGCTTGTAGCAAGTGTGGGTAGAGCCCTTCCCAAATCTTCATTCGTGAAGCCTAGCCATGATGACATGAAGATGAGGTGCTCTATTCCTCAGAACCTGTCTACCTAGATAAAAAGAGACAGCAAGTTAGCTGATGGTGCTAACCTTAACTTTAATCAAAAAAGAAGGTTGGGAGGGAAGTAGTCTCCTAACTCACTTTAGTCTCCTTGAAGAAGAAATAGTTCAAATGTGCAAACTTTAGTCAGATGAATGACGAACAATAGCATATGAAATAGCTGTATTATTATTTTATGTTGCCATTATCGTAATTCTCAATACCATTCATAAGTTTCATTAACTGAGACATGAAAGAAATGTTAATAAAATATGTGACAGCTGTGCAATTCAGTGATGGAGCCCTTAAAAGGTTACAATTTAATATTCAAAGTTAATGACAATAAAGTGCACCTTATGAGAGCCTTGAGTCTGAAAACTATAAACCAGGAATGGACATGTAAATTGCCCAGCTACTAAAGTAAAGAAAACAGAAATAATCAGAGTAAAGCAGAAATATGTATTGAGAAAGTGATCATTTTTCATTAATATGCTGCCATCAATAGATGGTTTTAGTTCTGTATATATACACAGTTGTTTTACAAAAGTATAAATATGCACACATACAAATGCTAAATCAGAATTCATATTTCTGAGATTTGTTGTCTACAGTCCAGATCACGCTGTGAATTTGGTATCATAAATCATAGTATCAGTGTGGGTTTTCCGTTAAATGAAAAGGAGATTCATCCAGGTAAAGGTATGAGTCTATGTGGAATCCCAGCACAAACAGGCATGTGGCCCTGACCATAGGCCATCTAAAATGCAGTCCTATTGCTTTACTGTGTTTGGTGATTTTGGATCAATCTTATATATTTGCATGTACGTTAAGTGCAACAACTGGAAGCAAATGGCATATGGCACTTTAGGGAACACTGTGAGGTCAAGTTAATCATCGGACTAAGTTTTACATAACGTGAAACTGAATTATATGAATAACTTTCATTTATCAATTGTAATGGTAAAACAAAAAAAAAAAAAAAGTCTTTACAGCATGTTGCAATCCAAATGGGGCAGTCGCAGGCCAGAATAACTCAATGTGAAGTTGAAAATGTATACAGACTGAAAGTGGTGTAACCCATGGATGAGAAATATATAATGATGCTTTTAAAACACAGAAAGACAGAAAGAAACATTCAAGGAAGTTTTTTCTTGAAACTTGTTCATTTTTTCAATAAGCTTTTGGTATTATTTATTCTATTTATTAAACAGAGTTGCATAATTTTTTTTTGTCTTTTTTGAAAAAATACAATTTTGTAATTTTCAGTTCTGTGATATTTTTAGAATGTATGAAGTACTTAAGACAGATAACAAGACAAAGAACGATGAAAATAAAATAAAATAAAATAATAAAATAAAGTTACCAAACTTCCAAATAGTTTACACTAGACTAAAAAGGCTGAGGGTCTGAATTTGCCTGATTATCACAAAATGCTATGTGCCTGTTACAATCTGCCCTGCAAAGCACAAGTAACTTTTGGGGTTTTGCTAATAAATCCTTTGGGGTGAATTAAAGTAAATTGATACTAGACGATCAGTGTTTACATATATATATATATATATAAGGTTTATTTTAGAATAATTTGGTTGTGAAAGAAAACAGGTATGTAGCCATTTTGGTTATTATCTATAGTAATATGGCAATATAAAGGCATAAGATGTTATCCAAGAAAATGGGTAAAGAGACAAAGGAGAGAGAAAGGATAAGAGTTCACCCAAGAAAATGTGTAAGGGGAAAAAGAGAACGAGAGAGAGACAGAAAAGAGTTCATACTGACCACCCTTAGTTCTCAGATGACCTTTGTTGTTGCTGTGGTTGCTGTTGTCACCGGTGTCTTGGTCCTTCGGGGAGCGGTGGCAGAAGAAACCCACAAAACATAAAGTCTGATGAGTTTATGTACTCTCAGAAGCCCTCCTGGTACCACCCCCACGTGTGTGTGTAGGTGCTGTTCTTGCACAGTCATGGTGTTTTTACAGGCTGGTTTTTTGTACAGTCATGCTGGAGGTGCTGATGGGGCGTTGTTGGGGGAAGGTGCTTTGGAAGCACCCCTGTGAAGAGTGAGGCCTTCTCCCAGGTAGTGCTGGCATGTGCAAAGAGGGCCCCCTTTGAGAGTCTGGCTCATAGGAGATAAGCATCACGCACCCAGAGACTCACCCCTAGCCTCCACAAAGCTAATAGTTTGTGGGCTATGGCCTCTGCCCACCAGCCTTTAAACTCAATCTCCTGGCAGGAAGCTTCTTCGCACAGTTTGCTACAGCAGCAATGTTTTTGGGCAACTAAAAAAATCCAGTTCCTCACAGTGCCTTTTGTCTGGCATGGGAGGTTTTAGGATGTTTTGATCTGTCAGAACTCTTGAGTTTTGTCACCAAAATTTTAGGTTTTAGCACACTGTTCACCTAACCTGCCATTTGGTTTGTAAGAGTATCTGAGAACAGGAGAAAAAATAAGCATGATGCTAAAGGTGTAGACATAGCTCTAAATATCTGCATCATTCACATTCCCAGTGTCATGCAAACACACCGCATTTTTAAAAAAAACAGCTCTTATACTTCCACATCAGTGAGATAAAAAAAAAAGGATTGTGTGACTTTTCCTTTCTCTTCAGCATGCCAAACACAATGCCTAACTTTTCATATGTATTTCCCTCCTCATTTTACCACTATGATAAATAGACTTCAGAAGGCAGTTTGCAGAGATATCAGTAAATGGGGATGTCCTCAATTTCTTTTTATACAAAGTAGGATCATCTTGTCATATGTTCTTTCTTTCTTAGCTGTTGAGCTTCTGGATTTCATGCAACCACCTGAGCTACTTAGGGAACTTTAATTTCCAAGACCTGGGCAGCCTGCCTACCTTTTCACACACTTAATAAAATCAGACAGAAAGAATTACAGACTTAAAAGGGAAAATGGAAAAAAAAATGCTTATGGAAAAAGTAACATAAGGTTGTTATTCTAAAGAGGGTTCACATTTGTTTTCAATATGAAACTTGAATATAGCATGGAAAATTGAAATAGTATTTTTCTTTGAGGGCTGCACTAACACAAAAAATTAATAGAAAGTGTGATTCAGGATTGCAGAGAATACCTGGCATACAACAATTTAAATGTGAATAATTTCTAAGCAATTATTTCTCTCCATTTCATTTTCTTAGGGTAAAGTAATTGCATCTACATTGTTTACCTCTTTCTCTTTTTTTTTTTTTTTAATTATAGGTGATTTTTTTCAGCCCAGTATAGAAGGTAATGCCACTTCTATTTTGTAAACTGCCTGGTTTTAAGTGTTATTCAAAGTATTGAAATAATCAGTAATGACAGGAGATAAATGGAATATATTACTTCTTTATCTTAGGAAAAAACAACCATGTGAAAGTAGCAGCCAATCCCATCCCTATCCAAAATTATGACAACTTTCATTAGTTCAGTACTTAACATGCAATGACCTTTGCTTTCTCTTGCACCTCTCACCTTCTCTTGGGTATTGCACACCAAAATGGTTTATCCCTTGCTCTTCAGCTTAATGATGCATCCTTGTAATTTGCAGGCAACTCCCCCTTGCCCTGAAGCTCAGCACTTGGTTCTCAAGACTTCCTTGGAAATACTTTAATTATTTTCATGGCAACCCAGATGCTTTATGTCCAAGGAAACCAGCTCCAAATATTAACTGCATGTCAAAAGATAAAAATGAGCTTTTATTATTTTGTTTTCATTTGCTTTCAAAAAGTCTGCTCCTACATAGATTCAGCTTTTTTTTTTTTTTCTAGTGAAGTAAAGTTGGGCTTTTTTTGATATTCTTATGTTGAACACCAAGAAGATATGTTCAGTTCCACTGAAAAGACAAGCCTTCAGCACAGAGGGAATGGCTTTTATTGTTACTGGAAGCTCCTATATTTGTCAATCCTTGTTCAAAGGACTTTTGTATATGGATATATGGTAAGGGAATCGCTTAAGTCATTATGATACACACATATATATACTAACTCATCACGAAATATCAAAGATGTTTAAATCAGTGGTGGTCAATGAGAAATAAAATTTACTCCTCTGTCACTAAAGTAAATAGTAACTTTTCCCTTATATGTAGTGGACATGGGACCGGGTTCATCATATTTTGCTTTCAGCATAAGTTTTTTCACATTCAGAGCAGTTTACAAGTATTTGATACGCTCTTTTCTTTAAATACACAACGCTTAAAACAAAAGAAATATATTGATGTCATCTCTTCCAGACTGAATTTAAACTTCAAGCAGGTATTTCCTTCCATTTTTCTCTTTCAAGAGGCAAGCTTGTCAGAAATATTGGGCTGATGACAAGTCCCTGAAAGTAAGCCAGTGAGTTACGATGACAAGAACCATTCTTAAGTGCTTTAACAGTGGATCATCCAAGGGGAAAAAAGATAAGGGTCATAGTCTCTAGTGGGTACTTCAATTCACATCTGACCTACTGGATGCTAGTAAATGTAGGTTATCATTGTTTAGAATGTTGGCCAAGCCCTCTCCAAACAATTGAGGTACTATTAGTGGGATATGATGTTATGAGTCAGAAATTATCCTGTGAATACCTTCTCTTTGAAGAGGTGAAAGGTTTACCTCTTTTTGTGTTGTCTTTTTTATCTTTTCTTTTTAAGCAGTTTTAAGAAAGGATGACGTACTTATTGCCCCAATGATATTGCAGTGAGAGAAGCCAGCTGAAAAATGTCATGGAAAGATTGCAGAGCTGCACTTTGAAACATAATCTCAAACATTTAGACAAATAAATAAATAAAGTAGCCAGCTGAATGTCAGCAGCTTAAAGCCTTGGCAGAAGAATAGTGCAATGATCATCTGAGGAGATGTATGGGTATAAGTTACATAAATCTCTGTATTGTATTCCTCCCTATGTCTGGCTAAATCAGAATCCTCCTCCTTTATTTCACCCCTACACTGCTATTTAACGTTGATTTTGGCCCCTGTGCACAAGACCCGAAGGACCATTGCTCCAGGAGTGGGATCAAGTAAAAAGAAAGAGGAAGGTTTTCATTGTATTGCTTAGTACAACTTGCAAGCAGTTGCAAGCAGTTTCCCAAACACCTTGAAGAAAGATACAGCAGTAGGATCTCCTGTAATGCTGTCTTCTAGACATTCTGATGGTATATTGACTGTGCAAATCAGGCTTCCCCAAAAATTATAGCTCTTTCTAAACGTCAGTCCCGCCTAATAGAGTTGACATTAATATTGTACATTTAGATTACGACATTGACAGCTCAGTAAATTTATCTCCTAACTATGCACAAAACTGAGTTCACCCATGACTGCAGTGCAGATATTGTGTCTGCAGTCTCAGTTGCAGAAGTACACACTGCTCTTGGTTGAACTGCTGAAGAACTTTGATAGGTGGTTAGAACTTTGACTGTGGTTATGGTCTGTCACATTTGGTCTGGGTAGTCACTACTCAGAGTCTATTCACGGCAGAGTTAAATACAGTAGGTCTGGTATACATATAAATTATAAAATAAAATGTCAAAATAAATCACAGCCCACTAAATTTATCTGTTTCACAGTGTTTCTATTCAGTAGCTGCAACATACGTCTCCACAAACAATTAAAGGAAACTCCAGGAAGCACGTGCACTGATCCCATATGCAAGGCAGTTTCAGGAAACAGAATTCAGCACTGAAAAGTTTCCTATTAACCTCTGTCCCTTGAAATGATACCACCACTGAATGCATGCCAATTTGTCAGTGAAACTGGTAGGTAGGAGACTCAGTGTACATTGGAAACATGTGAATTATGTCAACCAACCTGCTTCTGGTTGGGCTTTTGTCCAGAACGGATATCTGGTTTGATTCCCTATATCAGAACACAATAGACTAGAAAATAGTTTATGGAAACTCAGAGTAACTGACTGTCTTGATTTAAGATTCACAACTGTTCAGCTCTTTCTCTTATGCATGAACAGAAAACCCTATGAGTGTGGAAAAAGTCTGGATTCAGAGTTGTCAGGAGTATGTTAATTTATCAGTTTAGTGGATGACAATGTAGAGCACCTCTGGAAGACAGGGGCAGTCTAGGTGGTGCTTTCCAAGTATATTTTTTAGTTCAGTTAAAAATGTAAAAACAAAGCACTTTGGTAAACTCTGTTCTCCCATCCAAATCAAGAAGCTTGAGCTGGCATTGTTGCCTTCAGCTGAAAACTTGGGGGGTTTGGATATTTGATTTCAAATATTCTTATTAAAACTGGCTAAAATATATTCTGTAGAAAATAGTAACATTTATCAAAACAGTTAACAAAGTGGATTACAATGTCAGTTTCATATGCTGAGATAGCCCTGGCAGGTAATTTGAAATACACAAGATGGACTTTAGCCCTCTAATGAAACTGTATCTGCTCTGTTGCATTATGCAAACTGGACTGGATTGCCTCGAAGGCTGTCGTGATGGGGAGTAATCTTCAAGTACAGATTCTTAAATATGTTGTAGAATAAAATTGTTACATATTAAGGCCACATGCATTAGAAATTTAAAGAGTAAACACCATTAGGAAGCAGGGAACAAACAAACAAAAAAGTGTAGAGTTTTTTTTTTCTTTATTACTTTTGGGACGAAGATACTTCCAGCAAACTCAATTCGTCATCTTCTTCCCCTCTGACCTTCAAGATGTAAATCTTCATATAGCTGCTCTAAACTCATCACTCTGACAGCTGAGAGACTCTGAGCTGTAAGGGACTGCTTTTAAGGCTGTGCTGAACCAATCTCACTACATGCTGCTGTTATAGTATTTGCTAGTGCAAATCACTTTATTTTCCATACAGCTTCCTCTTTCTGTTTACTCTGCTAAGTTCTAGCTATGTCTGCACTTATTTAAATGCCACTTCTAAGCTACCAGTGCACACAGCAAACCTTTCTCTGGAAAAGGCTTAAAGTGTTGCAGAAATTCCATCTTTAAGCTGGATAGTGATCAGGTGTCCATGTGACTGGCAGTGCTCTATAGGGGTCCAAGGAATGCTATCTGTCACAGGCATCAAAGCCTTGAAGCATGTTTGTAAGAAAATGAGAATATTCTTGACAGATAAATCTGCAGAAATGCAATCCCACTATTCCAGTCAGTCATGATGTGGGGTTTCTGTCCAAGCCACTATATCATAGGTGTGCATTAGAGTTTGTGCTCTGTATCCTGTACAGTAGTTATGAAAAGCAGCTCCTGCTCTGAGCTCACTCAGATGAAAGCAGCCTGAGAACACTGATAACGTGTAGCACATGCTAACTCTTACATCCAATACATTCTTTCTGGACTGGAGAGTGGTAATATTCTCTTCTCCCCTTCATGTCTTTTTTCTGACCTCCTCTGTTGCAGCTTCCATATGAAATCAGTCAATGAGTGGCTCTAACTCAAAAAAAAATTACAGTATGAAATAATATTCAAGCTAAATAATACTACTTCTGTAGGTACGCTCCATTCTGAAACAAACAGATCTGTTAAATAATGTACCCCAAAGTCTAGAAAGCATATTTTCTATATTGCTCCCTTGTGTAGTCATTTTTCATTTTGCATGAGTAAATGACCAAAATAAATATATTTTGTGTGTCTGTGTGTGTATAGACATAAATATTTGCTCTGTACTGGATGCTATAAAATCCCACTTCTTAGAGACAGAGTTGAATGCATGGCAACAGTGCAGAGTGGCAGTGTTTTATGGAACCTGGAAAATATTACGTATAATAACAATGGATGTGCCAACATCCAAATATAAACATCCAAAGTTTTCTAACCAGACATTTAATCTATTATAACTTATTATTTGTTAAAAAGAGTAATAGCTATTATTATTAATACTTATTTATTAGTTATAATACTTATTACTCTTTAAAAATACTTTTTACTCTTTAAAAAGACTCGCCAATGACTACTAACATATGCATTGTATTTATACATATATATATCTAGTGTTACAGATGTGAATGACATTTTTTTAAAAAAACAACAGCATAAAGAAGCTATATTAAATATTGAAAATGAGAGAAAACATGAGGGAAATATCTCACATGAAATGATCTTCTATGAAATAAAATACTTCTTACAATTGTTTGTATTCATATCACTCCCTCTTCCACAACAGTCTGTAAAGGGACTGAACCAGTGATATCATTGTCTTATTATGGGCACTGATTCTGGGCTGAAGTTTGTCATCCTGTCAACAGCAAGTGTGACCATTTGCAGGGCAAGGACATGTCAGGACAAGTGGGACACATTTGTATATACAGCCTTTTCCTGCTGTCTGTTTGCCTGCTGCCTAAACTCAATCCCACCCACATTCCTCTTTAAGACCTCAGTGGGAGAAGGACAAGAAAAAGGAGGGGAAGGACATGGGGGTGGGGATAAAAAGGAAAAGTGTTGACTAGAGATTACAATGACTGGAATGTATAAATTGGAGCTGGGGGACAGGAGAAACTGCTAAAGAGGAGTGGAGACATGATTTATAGGGCAATCCTGATTTTGCCTATGATTCTTAGTTATTTTAATATTTTAATAATTAAAATATTATAAAATATTGTCTATTCCTAATTTCTCTGTAGCCCTCCCTTTGCATATACATACATGCACGTATCTACATTTACACAGACCAGAAAATAGCTAAAATTGTGTTTCCAGCACAGGCTGTGTATATTCTTTCTCAGTACTTATAATTCTATGAATTGTGTTCAACTTCTAGAGGAAGTAAGGATAATGATTTTCATTCCTTTTTTAATAATTTGTACATATGCATATTTAGTTCCTTGTTCATATGGAAAAGGTGTAACATAATATTTGACTTTCACTCTTCATGAACTGTCAGAAGCTTTGACTGATCCCTCTTTAAAAGTATCTACAGTGCACTGTCCCTTCAAAACCACAGTGCAATACCAGCTTCAGGTATTGCAGTCAATATAACTGAGTAAAAATAACAATTCAGCATTACTAATTCTTTCAGATTCATGGTCCTCCTTTAAGTTCCTCCATTCAAAACTGACACCTTAATGTGTGAATTCTAGTACCACTAATGCAAGAAAAAAACCAGTGCAGTGTGCTAGGGAGTGGGATATCACAAATCAGTCTGTGTCAATCTACCCTGGTAGTAAAGAAGGCAGAAAAGGAAACAAAGACCTTGCATATGAATGTGACAAGATTTGGAATAAACAATGTAGTGTTGTTTAGAAATGGAGAACATAAGAGCAAAATGTGCAGAAATTCTTTTCATTTATGAATAAGCCACTCATATAAAATCTACACCCTGTGGAGTAACTGTAGGTGCCTAATTGACTGCCTGTAAGCAAACCATTACAGCTCTATTACTCCATCAACTGCAGGGAGGACACAGTGGGAAAAAACCAACTTGTAAGTAAAGTTTTCACACGCCTGTCTCGTGGTGAACTCCTCAGCTGCTTTTCACATTTTATATCTTCTCACAAACTCCCTATCTGTGTAGTGCTGGCATACACAGCATGCTCTGCTATGGCAATTGTGCCAGATAATTAGAAACAAATTTAGCCCTGGTAAAAGCATGCACAGAGTTTCCAACAAAACCACTGTCTTTATTAAGAAAAATTTCACAGCAAGAAAGAAGTTCTGTGACACATATAACTGTGAATGTGTCATCATACAGCATTAGCAGATCTCCAGCTCTTCTTGATTATCTTTGACTCTCTCTAGAAGTAGCCTAAGACTGAGGACTGCAACAGAAGGTGGAAAAAGCTGGAAAGCAATAGGGTGGGAATGATTAAATATATTACTTTAAAGGCATAGTTTTCTTAATGGTGAATATTTTGTGGATAGAAAATCATAATTTTTTTAAGAAATATGGGAAAAAGGGCATAGATAAAATCCTCTTAGAAGACTCATTGTATTTATTGACATCAAACTTTATACTGATTCCTTCAGTTTTCCTCAGCTTAACTACTGTTTTCTAGGTTTGAGCCACAAAAATGGACAACACATAGTAAAAAAGAAACAAAATATAGCTGACTCCTATTTTCTAATCTGCTGGGTATCTAAAAATACCTCAAAATCCAACTTTATAGAGACTACTGATAATCTGTGCAGAAAGAGCTGTGCCCTGTGAGAAATGTCCCCCTGTGACCCAAGCAGTATTTCAGAGACTCAGAGGATCACAGTGGAGATGCTCAGGAAATGCAGTGACAGCTGGCTTTTCTGAAAACTTTTTGAAACTTCCTTCTTCTGTTTGGATAAGATATACCAAGAGAAGGGCCAGTTGGAATTCAAAAATGCAAAAATAAAAGTGAGTATGAATATGTATTTATACATATGCATATAAATTTCTCTATATATAATTTCTTAACAGTTAAACACTGCCTTAAAAACTCAGGAAAATTTGGAACTGGCTTCACTTCAACTTTGAGGAAGTTTAAATTAGTTCTTGTTTCACCAAAAGGAGTCCATCTACTCTACCACCTCTGTAGATTAACTGATTATTGCCCAAAACCCACAAATTTGACCAGACATGTGTAGAGGTGCAAAAAAGAACCACACTTTAAAAGGGGTCAGTGTTGATCTTTGTGCTTATGACGTGTCGTATCTTATTAAAAAGAAGAACAAGGAGACTAGATCTGATAGTCAGCAGCCTTTTATTGTCTTCATGCTTCTGCATAGTTAATATTCAGCACCCTTATGATGGAGGCAGAAAATCACAAGCAATTACTCCTTGAGGGAACTCATTAAACTGGGATAACTCAATTGCTTGCAATCACATATTCTTGCCTTTATTTATCTCAGCATCTGCTGTATTCTGTCTGCTGGACACCATGTCTATGAGCCAAGGGATCAGCTGAAAGGACTGAGGTCTTTGAGATCTGCACATATGAGAGTTCCACATGGCAAACAACTCAAGGTACTCTAATTGCACTTAATTGCACTCTAATTTCATGTCTTCAGCTTAGTCTTCAAAAGTATACCCAAAAAAATCAAAATAAAAAAAAAGAAAATATGGGCTGGGACTTTACGTGTTGAATGAGGGTATTCAGTTTTTTTCAGAAGCAATTAGACTGAGGAAACCTGGCAGTGGAAGGAATTAGGCTTTTTTTTTCCTGGTGAGGAGGTTTACAGGTATGTCTGCATCTTTTTTACTACCCCACCTTCCATCTTGTTAACCTTAAGGATTTACCCCTTGTACTTATAGCCTTTTAAAGAGTTATAAAGATATCCATAAGAATCTCTGAGTATGTAAGACCATTCTTAAGCCATGAGGAAAGCCAGAAATGCTACTACACTTTTTCCATAAACCATTTTCTTTCTTGCAGTCTTTCTTGTCAATATATTTTTGTGAGATATCTCAGAATAATAAAAGTCTGTCATCTGCCTGCTTAGACAGTGACAACCTATTAAG
Source organism: Pseudotriccus pelzelni (assembly GCA_035584735.1). NCBI lineage: Eukaryota > Metazoa > Chordata > Aves > Passeriformes > Tyrannidae > Pseudotriccus > Pseudotriccus pelzelni. Next base: position 44,592,050 of record JAWMRA010000161.1, on the reverse strand, counting down.
AGAATGTTGTACAACATCTGAAAGAAAAACAAAAAATACAAAAGCAAACCAAGAACAAAACAAAACAAATCAAAAAACACCAAAAACCCACAAGTAAGTTGTACAGAAGTCTCAAAATTAAAAAGGTAGAACAGTTGGAACTCGAGGTCTAAACAATTATGGTGGTTTTCCCCCATGTTATTTTGGTTAAATATAAGCTTGCTTAAAATTTTTGTTGTGTGGCAGAACACAGAGTAAAAATAATTTTCTCAGATCAGGCTTTTTATTACTTCTTTGTTACACCACATTGTTACACAATGCTAGTTGGAAGCTTGAAAAGTAAAATTACCAAAACTGTCATGCAGAGACAATATCCAAACAATCCAAGCTGAGATCCAAACCAACACTTAGGCACCTACCATTACACTTATTATGTAACTTAAACGTATCAGAAAGAGTGATGTAAAAAACCCCATGTACCCACATGTCTGAGAGTCCATAGGCATCTAAGTTTTCTAACTTGGTGTCTCTGCACACATAAAATATGTCACCTTCTTAGCTGAATGAAATGCACATTCTCCCCACTCACTCCATCTGGGATGCAAAACAGTGTGTCCTTGTGCTCAGTTTGCCCAGTGGCCTGGTGCAGTAGATGTGCTCCAAGCTCACTTCATGCATAATGACAGCAACGGCAGCACATGGCATAGCTCCCACAGTCACTTTCATTCAAAAATAGGTCAAGAGAAGGCGTCAAGTACTTTCCTAGCAAGACTGTTATGCAAAACGTGTTAAGTAATACCACCTCCTCCTCCCTCTTCTTGCTGGATATCTTCTGAAAAAGAAGCAGGAGAGAGTTGTCTGCTGACGCTTCATATGACTTACATATAAAGTGCAGGAAAAGCATTTTGGTTCCAAATCCTAGTTCCACAGAACCTAATTTGGACCATGGATAAGTGCCTAAATTCAGAAGAAAGAAAAAAAATTTAAATGCTTCCCTCTCTGGCATTTTCAAATGTGTAGATTAGATATCCACCTTCAAACATATTGGCTGAATTATGTTTGAGGGCTGTACTGGAAATCTTAGGTGTCCCACGCCAAACCATTAATTTCACTCTTCAGACTTGCATCTAATTTTGAGGCACTGAGTCAGTGAGCAGCCCTTTAATACTTTTTTTATGATTTGCACCCTTAACCAGATTTTTAAGAGTTCAAGCTAAAGCATATTGAACCTTGCCCTATGACTCTGTGTGTGCCCAGTGCCACCTTCTTCTGAATAGCTCAGTGAAAGACTTTAGATCCTAGTGCTGTCAAATGGGAATAAAATATTTTGAAAAATGAAGAAACTGAATTTCTACAGTTATTTCAAAGAACTCCAGGTCAGTGCCAGAAATTAAAGGGCATTGGTAGCCTCAGAAAAAGTTCTATTTAGCAGATGAAATCTAAAAATAAAGGATCAATCCTTTCCTATTCTGAACTCAGTGTTCCCTTCCTCTATCAGCTTCAGTCAAAGCAGTGCAGATGATTTGTTTTGTTATTTCTCTTTCCCGAAGATTACAATGAGCTTGACATCTCAGAGAAAGATTTCTCTTTCGCAAAACTACCATCAAATGAAGCAACGGATTCAGTGACAAGATGAACCAACAATAGTCATTTTTGTTTGTACCGATAGTTCGGAAAGCACTAGTTACATATAATAACAAAAAATGAAATCCATATGTAATATAATTTTCCTGATACTAAAGTCAATGTCTGCTTTCTCTCACTTCCTAATAACCCTACAGGCTTGCACTCTTGCAACTGTTATTATAGTCTAATGTGGAGAGATGTCTAAATCTGTGCTCTTTGGAATACTGGTTTTGAATTCAAGCAGTTGCAATACTGTGAAAGTTTTGGAATGGGTTAAATTAATTTAATTTCATCCATGAAATTTATATTCTTCCACCTTTCTCTTTCAGATTTTCTCCGCGAATTATTTATCAATAATACCACAGCTGGAGTTACTTGGCTATAAAGACACAGGTTCTAGTCTATGCCACTCATCCTACACAGCTCCCTTTCAAATACTATGTGCTATTTTCCCATTTTAAGTCCTCTTCGTAAATGAGATACTCACATTTTCTGTGCCAAAACTCTTGATAAAGGTTGGTTCACAGCACCTACAGGTCAGATTTTTTGCCTTGTGTTAAGGGTGCTGGAACAGAAAGGTGGGATAACTATCCACACTGTCACTGAGTGAGTTAGAAAATAAGTCTAACACAAAATTTCCTGCTATGACCATCAGACTGTTTCTGCCCCTAAAAACATTGAGCAGAGCTCCCTGGAGCCTTTTTTTAGTATTAGTGTGGGTGTATGCATATCATCTAAGTGCTGATAAATGAGGCCAGGTATATTTTAATAACCTTCAATATGGAAGGTATTTGTGTACCACTCTTACACACAGTCAGTCACTGTGTATCTTGGCAAAGCAAGCTTCATTTCTGAGGAAAGAGAACTATTTCCATCCTTAATAAGTCATTCGAAGTTTCCTGTGATGTTATAAATAATTGGGCAAGCAGCCGGTTTTATTCTCCCTAATTTGATATGGCAGACTTGGAGAGCAGAAAAGTTCAGTCTCAACATAAGCTCTAGAGTTGGACTTTGACCAAGATTTCCCCTGTCCCTCTCATAATGAGATAAAGTTTATCATAAACATGCTTACCAAGGCAGCTAAGACAGGGCTCAGACTTCATATCTATTTCCTAGGAGCCCCTGCTCATACTCGGTCCTGCGTGCTGCACGCATGAGGTCAGAGCCTGCTGGGTTTGCTTTGGGGAGCTGGCAGCTAGGCTGACAGTCTTAGGTAATACACTTGTCATTTGGGAAAATAAAAAAGTGCTTGCAAAACACAGCTTAAATTAGATTGTGAGTAATTGGAAAAGGAAATATAAAGTCACACTGTTTTATACGCATGTCGGGAAGGCAGTGAGGTGATGCATTGAGTACCTGGGTTACTGGCAAGGGTCAAGCACCCTCATGACAGGCTGAGATCTTTTAAAAACTTTGAGGAGATACAACAGTTTTCACAGAACTTTCAAGAGCAGCACAATGAAGCGACATGGGAATATTACAGAGCTTATATTTATGCATGAAAGAAGGTCAATTGAAAGGACACATTCCTTCATAATTAGAGGAACGAGAAGAGGAACTTGCGATTATATTAGAACCTGAGAAAAGATTTTTTTTTAAGTTTGTCTCTGCAAATGATGCTTGACAACACTTTGGGGAAGTTATTCAAGCTGTTTCTAATTGTCATTCAATTGTAAAAGAAGTTAAATAAACAACTCTCTTCCTACGTCTCAGAAGTTCGGGAAAATTAATTAGATAATGTTATTGAAATCACTTATAGGCACTCTTCAATACCACTGCAGGCTAAAGCACTATATTGATTTTCATTGCTTTCAAATATGAGGGAAAGGGATTTTTTTTGTTTCTCAAATGCTTCAGGTCATATTTACAGATCAGCTTCATTTCCAGAATGCAACCCAGATGTACTGTTATGGATTTTAAAATAAAATTATAGCTTTAAGGTAAAACATGATAATAGGAAAATTAACTTGTTCTTATGAGTCATAACATAAAGTAATTTCCCTTTTAAAACAAAACTAAAATCTTACTTTGCACCCTTAACCCAGATGGCATTCTTTCAGAAAAGGCAACATATTCAACTTGGATCTTTTAGCATTCCTAAAACACTCTGCATTCTTAAAAAAACCCAGAAAAACTACATGGAAATTAAGAATATTTTCCTAAAGAGGAAATTTTGAATCCTCTGTTAGAAAGCTAAGGAACCATTAGCTGAGTTATATTTCCCTATCCTTTATGTGACTTCTCGAGAAAGAGTACCCAAACACCTCTTGTGGACTGCTCTCTCTTTCCTGTCTCTGTCTTTCTATTCATCACTTTCTCAAAGACTGAAAAGGTGTTCCTGGATGTAATGTCTCAGGTAGAATAGATGTTGGAAAGATGCAGAGAGGCTGAACAGTTTGTTTGGATAGTGAGGCAACCCTTTTGCCCTGTTGCCAACTGAAGCAGAACAGTTTCTACTTCTGCAGCAGCAGGTCTGAACAACACAACCTGGCTGCTTTCTGGAATCTGTAGACCTGAATCTGATCTCAGTAAAGATTGCTTCACACCACTCAGGTGGTGGAAATGAGTCTTAAAGTGAGTATAAATCATATTTATACCTACTACAAGGCCTCTTTATATGGCAAAGTTAGTGGAAAGTTACTTTGGTGTAAATGCAGTTTAGGCCCTAATACTTTTAACTTGGCATAAAAAAGGAAAGAAAAGAGAAAGAAAACCCTTTCAATGTCCCAAGTTAAGGTTGGATAACAGCCACACTGTAACATAAGCTAGGATTTCAAAGGTGTCTCAGGAAACAGGACTCCAGCTTCCATTCACTTTTCAAGGAGGCTGACTCACTTCCTGAGATCTGTTTGAAATCCTAACCAGAATAATAATTATGTCTGTGTACAACCAGATTGTTTTCTAATGATTGACCAGAGTTTGACAGACTACCACAAAGAGTTAAGTTTTGGGTTAAGCTATAGAGCTCTTTGTTATCAGCATTGGAAGTTTTACCTAGCAGTACACACGTTAAAGGTATAGCTGACAAAGGTATTGGTTTTGCCTCTGGCATCACTGCAGTCCACCTGAGAGCAGCTAATCAGGGTAAGTTTTGGCCTATGCTCGAATGCTTACATGGCAGGTTCCCAAACAAACCACCAAGTGTTAGTCATTCTGTAGGTCCCACTACTCCCTTTGAGTCAGCAGTGAACTAGTGACAGCAGGGTCAAGGGTTTTTGATCCACACCTACCACTGTTGGTTTTTTTTCCTCAAATGCCAGGAGCACTCACTAAAGTTAGATTCCATTATGTTAAAGTATTTGCCTATGCTTCCATTCTGAATAAATAGGCTGAGAGGTTAGAAAGAAACAATCAAAAAGGAAAACCACAATAAAGATTTAGCATTGGAATAGCCTGTGTGGTAGTTGAGAACCAAGTACAACATCAGCTAATCTAACTTTGGAAAGCTTTCTAGCTTCCCTCTAGAGTCAGTGGAGAGAGATGGGTACTCAGAGAAGACGATCCCTTTCCTCACTGACATTATAGAAACAGAAAAGATTGATTATTCATCCCTGGGAGTTAAGTTTTTCTGTCCATTGACAAAAGAAGTGTCTTTAACAATGAATGTATGTTAAACAACTCCAGTCTCTTTGATCTTAGAGCTTTAATCAAAATATCATTAAATTTATACATAATCTTAACATAGAGTAAACTTAATTGTTTACCAGCTGCTATTATGGTGTACCTTTAAAAATCTTATTGGTTCGTGATACAATGAAATTTATATAGAGAGAGATACAGACACATAAATGCACACGCATGTGCATGTGAATTGTATATTCAATCAATATCTGAAACTGTCACCAATGTAAAACAGCCAAAGGTCCCTTCCATAAAGAAGAAAGCCAAAAGCACAAGGTGATTAATGATGGTGGATTTTATTGATTTTATTAGCAAACAAATCCTCAAATAACTGTTCTTTGTTTCGTGGATGCAAAAATACTTGCACACTGAGCATCTAAGTATTTTCTAACTTATTATGTGAGAAACAAGGTCACTGAATGCACTGGATTTCTTACCCCTCAGTAAGTAATATTAGAAAATAGGGATATTTTCTTAGCCCCCACAAGACTTTTGCAACAACAGTCTAATTCTTGGTGTGGCCAGACTGATTTAGAACATCTAGATTGCAATTCACCCATTTGATTTTTAATCATTCTTTTGAAAACAACCCACGATATTACTAAACTACAGACATTTTACACATTTACTGTCAACAACCTACATCCTTATTAAGCTATCATGGTATTTATTTGGATTTAACACACCCTTTGCAAATTACAAACCTCTAATGTGTATGAGACCCAACACAGATATCCAGGAAAGATTTTGTGGACTGTAAGATGCAAATTTCCTTCTTATCTGTAACCACCTATGCATTAAGCTTCAGATGTAAGCTGCCTGCTCTGGGTCTCTATATGGAGACAGGCTCCTGAAAACAGTGATTAGTTCCTCTTAGGTTGGTCATGATATTTATAAAGAGGAAAAAGAATTGGCAGGTGTCTTTATATACTTTTATATATCTCTATATACCTTCTATACCTTTAGAACTCTAAATCTAGGAGTGATTACTCCCACTCCTAATAACCTCTCAGCAAATATTCAAATTAACAGTAAGGATTTTGTGCCTCACACTGAACACAAGACAAAAGCCTACAGTAAAAGCTGATTTTTCATAGGTAGCTTTATAGAATTATAGAACAGGTTGGGTTAGAAGGGATCTTTAAGGGCCATCTAGTCCAACCACCCTGCAGTGAACAGGGAGATCTTCCAACAGATCAGGTTGCTCAGAGCCCTGTCCAACCTGGCCTTGAATGATTCCAGGGAAGGGACATCTGCCACTTCTCTGGGCTTTCTCTGTCTCCCTCTCCCCACACCCCCTAACATGTAAAGCATATGCAACATTAAGGAGTTTGCACCAGGGGTTGTCCCTTACGCTCATGCTTAAGGTATAATAGAAAGATAGTTTGCACTCCATTTTTCCTATGTGAATATTTTGAAAATTAAACAAACATTTTAGGGCAAGCAGTTGTTTTCTGGATGTTCTCAATCTAAAGTGTTTCAGCATTTCCAAATGTCTTACTTTTAATGACTCCAGAAAAGATATTGAGAAAAATTAAGGTTAAAATACATAATCTTGACTTAAAATCAACTTTTCAGACAGAAACAAGTGATTTGAATGTTAAGGTTTTTGTTGGGAATATATTCTTATACCAATAGAAATGTTGCAATACAAAACTCTATTACATTGTGGTTAACTGATCATGTCACTCTTTATATTGTTGAAATGTAAATTACTGACTTCTCCAAGCACAAATTTTGATTCTGTTTTCGTGGCCATAAACTACCACGACACTTACAATGCACTACAAAGGGAATCTAACCAGTTATTCCTACCCTTCACTGCCTTGCCAGTAATACATGGTAACAAGTTAGGCAACTAGAAACAGGACTGCATCTGAAACAGGAACTAGCATGTATCTCAATGGTTTTTAATCTGTCAGATGGGTATATGAGATTTGTATCAGGAGATACAAATAAAACTCATAAATGAAGTCACAGATAAATTATATGACTGCTCTGGCCAAGTTCTGCTCTCTGAGACTCTATGCTGTTCTTGTTTTTTAATGTTCTCTCACCATTAAAAAACAATTAAAATAAATCTACCTTAAGGAGTGGACCTAATTACAATACTTGAGCAGGAACCATACCCACAGTTTTTCAAAGTTAGGGGCCTTGAGATCAAGTTCCACCTCTGTTAAGAACACAAACCAGAAGACACTTTTAAAAGTCCCCAGACATAATGTAGACAGCACAGCACTCCTAACCAAGAGCCAGGCACGTGGCTCCAGCTGGCAGGTCTAATGAACAAGATTAGTACCTGTTTTATGAATTAAAATTTGAAGTAAAAAAATAGTGTTTCATTTTCTCAGCAACCTCAGTCTAATTATTAACAGCAGGTTCATCTGGCAAATTTCAGTATTTTTCCTCCTTTCATTTGTAACTGAAAGACTTCAGCCTCTTATTTATTTTGCTTCTCTTCTAATGCTCTTGTAGTTCTGTGCCAGCTAGTTCTACTACTTTCTTTTTTCCCCTCTTTTATAAGGTTTCATTTTCCAGTAAAAGAAATATATAACGTATGAATTTCTGTAAAAGCTCACACTTTCGCATTTGTTTCTCCCCATTGTTAGCAATCCAAAGTAACCACATGTTCACAGCATGTTCTGTCTGGCAGAAACACACATTGCTTAATTTTCTACCACCACTCTCACAATCCTAGCAGGCTCTGGCCAGTCAGATGCATTTGTTTTCCCTAATTGCCTAATGGCATTTTCAGAAATCTTTTTTATTCAGAAATGAGTAATCTCAGGAGACTTCTCCAGACGTAAGAAAGACTGATAGTCAGCAGGCTGGAGGAGGTCAAAGAGTATTGTTTGCAAGACTATAATGAACTTGAAGATGTATTATTATTACTAACTTTTATTTAAACCCCCTATTAATCTGATATTTTTTCTCCATGATTTTCAAAGACACTGATGCTCTCCAAAGTGAGATCTGCAGCTCAAAAGACATCGAATTGTCAATGGCTTCAGGGATCACTCACTTAATAAGTAAGTCCACACACTTGTTATTTGGAAGTTATGATTGCTAAGAGATGGAAAATAGAACACGTTTCAGAACTCAATAATTCAATAATGCAATAAAGCATTATCTACTAAAAACTTATTGCAGAAAATGTCTCCAGGGAAAAATAAAGCATTTCAAAGAACCATAGAACTGTTCATGTTGGAAAAGGCCTTTAACAACCTTGCATCCAACTGTTCACCCACCAGCACCAAGTCCTTATGTCCTAAGCGCTGTATCTGCGTGTCTGTTAAATACCTCCAGGGATGGTGATTCCACTTCCCTGGGAAATCTCTTCCAGTCCCAGACTCCCCTTTTGGTGAAGAAAATTTTCCTACTATGCAGCTTAAACCTCTCCTGTTGCAATTTGAGGCCATTTCCTCTTGTCCTGTTTGTTACCTGGGAGAAGAGAGCGAACCCCACCTGGCTACAATCAGCTTTCAGGTTGTTGTAGAAAGAAATGAAGTCTCTCCTGAGCCTCCCTTTCTTCACGCTAAACAACGCCAGCTCCCTCAGGTGCTTCTCATAAGACTTGTGCTCCAGATCCTTCACCAGCTTCATTGTTCTTCTCTGGACACGCTCCAGAACCTCAACGTCCTTCTTGTAGTGAGTGGCCCAGAACTGAACAGAGTATTCAAGGTGAGGCCTCACCAGTGCTGAGTACAGTGGGCAATTTCCTCCCATTTCATATTATCCCTCTCAGCTTTCAGTGGGAATCTATGTGGGAAAAGGAATCCGACTAATATTAGCACAGAGACAATTGTCAGTCCTTTTTCTAGAAATACTCTCCATGTTGTCACCATGAAGTTAAATGACTGAATACCTTCAACTGGGACAGCCTAAGAGTTTTAAGAGTTCATAGTTCAAGTGGGAGTCTGAAAAAAATCTATTTCTGTAGATTCAGTTTTGCTTTGATACATAGAATCTTTCATAGTAATGCAAGGCTTCATTTGTCTGTTACAGAATTGTTTCATAAGGGAAGATTTGCACAGTTTAGGGAAATGTTTGTTATTTTTTGTTGCTTTTTTCTTTTTCCCCATAGGGACACAAAAGAAAACAGAACCAAACCCATCCATTTCAGCAGTGGGTTTGTTAACTATGTTATCCTGTCTTGAACAATGCCATCCCCACCTGGATAAATGTGCTACCCTAAGAATGCCAGAAGGGAATTAATTTATATTCCAAGACTTTCCATAATGTTTTTGTTGTTGTTCACTTGCCAGTGGATACCTAATCTGTGCATAAACTTTCTCCTTTTTTTTACTAGCAGCCCTTTGTGCTCTGATGAGCAAAACAGAATCAAAGCTGAACAAATTCTTTTGGCTCGAACACATTTTCCTCCACATCTTAATTTTCTTTCATGAATACTTCACATATTTCTAGGCAAGAAAAGAATCAAAGAAACAGCTAACGACCCCTACTGTCTCTGCACAGCGATATCCTATAGGCAGCATCTAACCTTTAGTCTGAAGTTCTCTCTCCTGATTTGTGAGTATTCCTCTTGTGCTTTCTTGGTTTTGATTCTGCAGTGGTATGTGAGAAGTGTACAGAGTAACCTGTGTCTATAGCAGAAAAATTTGGGGAAATCGCAAATGTAAAGGATCTTAACTGGTTTGGTATGAATGAGTGGAGCATGAAATGGCATAACTAGGTCAGGATGTCTGACTACAATAATAAAACTTCATTACAAAAGCTGTAGGTGAAAATTCAAATGTCTTCTTGAAATGAGAAAAGAAAAAGCAAAGAAAACAATAGCAGCAAATTGAACACCTAAATGATTTTTATTCATGCCTTAATCCAGTTTGTGACGTTATCTTGAGGACAGAAATCATTATTTCATAAATTTTAGTCATTTGACTTGATGCCTTGAGCACTTGTATTTTGAGTCCTTTGTAATATTAAAAGGCATCACCCAGAGGAACTAGATTTTAGTTTTGGTTTTGGCATCAAAGAAACATAATATCAGTAAAGAACAAGGGTGCAACTGACATTATATCTATGTGGCAAAAACTGCAGACACAGACTTTCCCCAGCAATGGTGCAGCCAAAGAGACACTTCACTCGGGGATCAGTGAAAAGTTTCTTACCATTTTTACAGAGTTTCCCTTAAATCACTTTCTGTATTGATGGTCTTCTTTCAAAAACTTTTTCCTACCTACCTGGAAATAAACAAATAAAATCAAACCAATAAAAATTTCTAGTACTGCTTTTGCTGAGTGACTGTTTCATATGTAATCAAGCAAATCAGTTTTTATATGGTAACATTATTATAGTAATGGTCAGAAGCCTCACAGTTTCAGCTGCTGCTGTGCTTCACCCTCCAGTGATAGCCAGAAGAAGGCTCCTCCGGCTATGAAAAGTTCAAAATGGAAAAGAGAAGACATATATAAAAGGAGAAGAAGAATGATTCTTTCCATCAGCCTCAGTAATTTGCGTTATTTGGGTTTTTTAGCTCAGAATAGGTAAAATAGTATATTTTGCAAATTGTAGAGCAGATGGTTAATATCAAAATATAAAAGATGATTATAAAAGCTTTCTCATTTCAAAATATATGTGTAAACTTCACAACCAAGTGAACTGAATAAAATCTCACACTCAATTATTATACATGGGTACAGGCAAACACTGACCTAGAAGTGTGGTGAGATTAAACATACAGGAATTGATTCTATCTATTTCTACTACAAGTTGCTACCTTTTTTTTAATAACTAAAATCTTAATTTCTTCATTTTTATATTTATCATGACATGATTATTGTGGCAATATTTTCTCTCTGGTCTAACCTACACCACGTGATCTCCAGCCTCAAGCAGAAGCTCCCACACCCTCCTTTTATATCACCTGCTGCAAACTTTGTGACAATTACCCAAACTGGATACTCAGTATTTGTAGAGTAACAAATAGACATCTGAAAGTGTTATATTTTGGAGAGTTTTATTGCTAAAATTGTAATCACTTCAAATTTTGCTCTTCAGAAATATTCACACAGTCATACACAGAGTCATGGCTTAAGCTTAAATAGTGAGTAAGTGTGGCCTAATATTGAAGTCATGCTTTTTAAAGAGAGAGGTGCTTAACCTGAGTTACAGTGCTTTCACTGCAATACCTACATTGCTGATAAAATCATGTGCACTGGCTATGTTGCTTTATGATGTGCCCATTCTCTCTGTCCATCAAACGTGACACAGGCAGAAAAATGCAAGTCTATTATGCCCCAGTGTGGCACATGGAGGACTTCATGCTTTACTTCAAACATCTTTCAGCCATTGGTTATTTGAAATTATATTGGAAAATTACATAGACTTTTGATTCCAGCCAGAGCTCAAGATACAAATCTCCTTAAATATTATCTATCAAGGTACTTGCTCAGACTCACATACCACATAAAAATCAATTATTAAAGTGAATATGACAAAGAAATAATAAAACATAATAAAAAATGGTGCTTGGATGAAAACAGATTGTGTCTTGGGCCATTTCTGTATACTCTTTAGGTAGAAAATGCACTTTCCAATACTCTTTTCTATGCACTTAAATTTAATTTAATTGATATATTAATATTTTATAGATATGGTTTGTGACTAGGTGGCATTGGGGATTTTGTTTATAAATGCTTAACTTTTTTAATTGAAACTTTCATATTTTCTTATTTCTGCTAAGAAGTCAAGAGGCTCTGATGTTTGGACACCTATAAATTAGAATTTGTTAAGGTGATGATGATCACTAAAAATATTGTGCTAAGCCTCTTGGGTCTTGGCTGAAATTTAAAGTTTGAGTAGAAAGAAAATCAATCTTTTATACTGCTCTCATTACAATATAACAGATATGGGCAAACCTTTTCTTGTACAGGAAGAATACTTATATAACTTTTCCAGTCTGATTATCTCTAAGCATATCACTGTCATGGATTAAACAACTTAGAGAAGTTCTTCAAGTCTTAATCAGGATCAGGACTAGACCCTACAGTCACATTTTTGTTTAATCCTCCAAAATGAATTGTGAGACGTATTAAAAAATATAAGGTTTTATGGTGTTTATTTAATGCTTTATTTGTCTTTTACTTTCTCTGATGTTTTATAGTAAATAAATATCCTCTTTTTCCAAATAGGAAAAAAACCCACAACCCCCCCCCCAGAAAACCTTGCAAAGAAAACTTAAAGAAAATTGTAAAGAATATAATTATGAATAACAACAAGAAGGACTAAATTGCTTTGTGAAAGGAGAGGGTGTTTTGTGAATGAATAAAAAAAATTGCCTGAGTTTTCTCATTAAGTTTACCTAACATATGTAATTATTATGATTGGTAACACATGGTATTCATGAATCAATTGAGTCTTGAAAATCTGTTTTTACAGTGGGTGGCTATTTTTTGTGCATGTGTGAAGGATTTTATTCTTAACTGTACTCAAAAGTCTGTTGACAATACAGCTGGGTTTTCCCTATTGTTCTCAGGAAGCATATATCCAGCTCAAACATTTTTTTATTGCTCCAGTGACTTTACCAGAGCCGTGCCAAATTACTCCAGCTGGGTGCCTGGACCCTTAGAGTGAAAGGAAAACATTGTCATTGCAAATCTGTAATCTCCACATTGAGGAAGACTTCCTATCCATTTTGTTACTAGATTGAAAACTACAGACATTGTTACAAAGACATTCTCACCTAAGAAAGGCATTCTGTAATAAGTCTGTCTGTTAATTTAATCTGCAACAATCATTCTAGAATGATTAGTGTTGCATAGTGTATTATTAAGAAATAGGAATGTTCTATTGATTTCACTCAGTACATTTACAGGACAGATGCCAAAAACTTTGTCCATGCTAAACAAGCTTGAATCATTGCAATTCATATCTGGATTCACTCAAAAAATGGAGTTTTCTATTGTTAGAGTAGGATACAAATTTATCACTGGAGAAAAAACCTGCATATTTGAAAATCGGAATGGCAGTCATGAAGTCCAAATTATCTAGCTCAAGTCAAAGTCATATTTGCTTATTGTGGACACTTTGAAAGCATGGCATGAACTGAAAATCAGAAATACTGATTTTTTAAATCTATACCTCAAGAACTGCTGCTTTTACTGACGGGATATATAAAGAAAAAAACCCACATTATTATTACATATAACAAGTAAATAAAAGTCATATATGTTTTTGCAGAAAGCCTCATGATTATGTGTAGGTTATATCTGAATTCTCCTAGCAGTCTTGGCCCTCTGTATTTAGACAGGAGAATGAGTCAGTCGTGGTTGCAAAACTGTTGCCACAAGTTGAGCTGGAGTGAGCTGCTTCTGTGGAACTGATCTCAGACACAGTTTTATTTCACAAAACATATGAACGTGCTTTCTGAACTTTAGTTGGGAATTAACCTTTCTCCTGTTTATTGCAGAGCTGGAGTATGAATATTTGGCTCTGAGAAGAAAACACAGTACCAAGTAAATCCAGATCTCTAACTTTTTAAAGCAGGATGTACAAGTGAATAGATTCTCTCACTTTTCTGTCTATGGTCTCTGTGGTCTAAGTTTTGCTCTTCACCACTTCATTGTGGAAGCCTTGACTTCTTCCCTTTTATTCTTCTCGACTTCTTCACATGTGGAAGATATGTTCACACACAATTCACACTAATGTCTGTCTTTGTTCATTCTGTTAATATGCCTAATGGCTGGCAGCAATCAGGCTGAAGTACATCTTGTAAACTGATGGATACCCCCATCAGCTCAATGTAACAACCAGGAAACAAATCCATCTAAAGTATGAATAAAAATAAATGGACAATTTTAAGCTGAAGTGTAAAAGTGTAGAGCCTTTTCCTTTTTAATTTCCACTTTTATGAACTGGGGATTGCTGAGACTAACAGAAGGAAAGAAGGTTGTCAAAAATATTCTAATAGTATGTAAAACTATATAAAAGGACTAGTAATGAATCAAAAGGCATTGCCTGAGGTAGTCAGCATATCTTTCAGCCTACATACATATTTTTGTGTGGATAATACCTCAGGAACATGGTTTTATAACCCTACCTGTCAAGCTAACATGGCACAATTTTAGTTCCTACAGGCCTTCCTGTCAGAATTATAATTGTAGGATCATTACTCCTAAATCATAGGATAATTCAGGTCAGAAAAGACTTCAGAATGTCTCAAGTATAACCTTCAGCTCAGAATAGGGTAGCTTTAAGGCTAGAGCAAGTTGCCAACTCTTTGTCTGGTCTGGTCTTGAATTCTGAGGAGAGAGATCAGCCAACCTCCCTGGGCAACCAGCTCCAGAGCCTGACAGTCCCTCCTCATGGTGAAAAGGATTTCCCTTTAATGTTAAGAGAACCAAATCCCTTCTATATTAAGATTTAGGGGGGTTCTTCTTCACAATTTCTGAAAATACATACAGACTCACAGACACATAAACCCAGAAGATCACGTAAAGTGTACATATGGCCAGCTGCAAGATCAGCATGCGAACATATACACACAGAGACACACACAGAACCCTCACCCAGGAAAGTACCCAGGATCAAATATTCATGAGAAGACAGGACAGACCGTGGGGATCATGCACAGGGCTTGGCCAGACAAGGGTGCTCAGCAGCAGCCTCTCTGCATGTGATTCTCCCTCTCACCTGCCCTTTTCATTTGCCCACTCTTTCTTCCTGACCCACCTTAATCTCTTCATTTTCTTGGTCTTGGTCCTTCCTTTAAATATTCAATACGTTTTTCACGATTCTACCAGTGCCCTGAAATATCCCGTAAGATGTTTGTCATTTCTCGTGAGAGCCATGGTTATCTTGTTTCCCCTCTTTTCACTTGTTAAACTGCTGTAGGAACCTCCTGAAGTTTGTCAGCATTTCTTCGGTGGCTCTGGGCCTTGATTTTTTACTGTTATCTACTGTTCCTGAGGAGCTGTGTCTGGGTGTTTAATGTATTACTTCCTCTGTCTCTGTTCCCAGTCTTATATGCCACATATCGTTACTTTTCTATGCAGGCACAAGCTTTCCTGCTTCAGTTTATGCTGTGTTGCATCTTCCTGCTTCATACCATTGTATGTCTCCATTCTCTTGATATAGTCCTCATAGATACTGGGATCTCCTTTTGAGTCCTGCTAGACTAACCTTCTCCTCCAAGCTTAGCCCTGCACCCTCAACCTTTTCTGACAAGGAAAGTCCTCTGACCAACTTGGCAGCCTGTGCAGCAATTCCTGAAGTTTATCAATTACTTCCTTGTACCCAAAAATGTACACAGTATTCTCAGCATGGTCTAACAAGTGTTGAGTAGATGGGATAATGCTTTTCTCAGCCAACTGGCCATGCTTTTGGCCAAGGATGTTGTTGGCCATCTTTGCTTCCAGGGCACACTGCTGACTCACATTCACACAGCTGTTTACCAACAGACCTATTCACTGCTTTTAGCCAAGCGGCTTCTCCAGTCAGTCAAGCCTCAGCCTGCATCACTGTCCTTCCTGCATATGGGCAGGATTTTGCCTTTGACCTTGTTGAATTTTGTAAGGTTCCTCTCAGGTCATTTATTGATTGTTGTAGATTCCGCTGGATGACAATCTTTCATTTATGCTTTATCAGCTGGTTCCCCAGTCATGGTCACTTGATCTTAAGACTGGGATCTGCTAGTTGCAGCAGATATGAAAGGACAGTAATGTGTTTTTTGTAGAAACATTGCTTTCTGAAATCAGTGAATCACATTCTTTCTTTCTAGTTTTCAAGTAGCAAATACATAGCATGGTGAGTTAGCTGACGAGATGAAGGTTGCTGGGATGAATTGCTCTTCCCCTGCCTGGGATAAGAACCAAATCAATACAAAACAAAAAAACACTGGCCCCAGAAAACCTAACCAAACAAGTTAATTAGTCTAGAAATGCAGTCCCCTAACCATGTTCACTGTATGATTTCCCTTCTATTTCTTTTCTACTTTAAGTGTTCTGAAGGTTATTTTTCTGGAGTTTTTCTTTCCAAAATGTGGCCTAAAACATGACAATCAAGGTTAGTCTACTGTGTTAACTTTCTAAAAATCTCATAGCTTGGAAATCAATGGCTAACTATATTATATTATATCAATAATATCTCTTGTTAATCTATTAAAGCTCTTACTGCAAGGTAATACCAGGAAGAAAGCACATAACAGACAATAAATAAACCTCCAGGGTAGCAATCATTGAATTTTAAAATAACTATACAGGAGAACATGCAATTTAGTAATTGCAAACATGTAATGTTCCATTGGAAACACGCATGCCTCAAGCAGTAATTCTGATCTTCAGTTCTTATATGGACCAAACTCACTGTGACTTTGGGAGAAACTTGAAGATACAATGCTTAGAACATTTTGATTTGATGAAAAAGATTATGCTTAAGGTACTGTGTGTGTTGGCATGGAAACCAGGGTGAATAATCACAGAAAAAAAAAGTGATGTCAAGGCAGCACAAATTTCAACTTCTCCTAAAATATACCATCATAGTACAAGTCCAAAATTGTACTAAAAAAACCCATAAAACAGCAACACCCTCCCAAATATGCAACAAACGCCTCCAGAGAGAATACTATATATGATGAAAAGGAAATAAAGTGTCTTTGAGCAATTCTATCTCTTGGGATCATCATGCCAGTGATATTCATTGATGTTATCGGGATTGGTGTTTTAAGGAACTTAGCCAAGCACTTTTGTGACAATCCTTTAATGATAATGTTTTCAACTAATAATTTTGGCTGAGAGACAAATTATAAAGTGGATGTCCATGGAACATTGTTACTAACTCTCTGAAATATAAAAGTCTTTGCGAGTGAATATTTAGTAAGGGCTCCCCTTGGCTTTCTATTGGTGTTGGAAAATCCCTTGGCGATCTTAACGTAATATCAGGCATTTGAGGTTTAAGGAATTTGACAGATATGTTGAAGGCCAAATTCTCTTCTTCCCATGCGGCTGATCAGCTGACAAACAATATAAAAGCCAAATGGTGCTTGTATTAAATAGCTCATGGACTACTTCTATCTACAACCCAGAGGTAAGAATATGGTCTAGGTCTGCATGGAAAGGTGTAGGCTCTATAGCACAGCACTGAGCCAGGAGGGCTCTGTCAGTGTACAGGCCTTTCCAACAAGACAGCGGTCTTTCATAATTTCTCAGCAAATGCCAGGGTTGGTATAATACATGGATGAATGGATTAGCAGTCTGAAATCACTCCTACAGACCTCATGAGCTATCAGTCTAGGCTAAAAAAGTCACCTCCTCTCTTCTTTTGGCCTCTTCAATCTCATTCTAATTCCTTCCCTTTTGGTGAGTCAACGTGATTGTGACATCCTCATGTATTGCAGGTTTAATCAGGTTCAAAACTCGAGTGTTTCAAGCATGGAAGCGTAATAAATACAGTGGTGGAATCAGGGAGAAGGATGACATTCCTATAGTAGTGTGGGGTTATAAATGTATGTTTAAGACTTTACTGAACTCTGCCTAAATTCAATAAGAATATTTTATGAAATTTTATGAGAGTTTCCCTGAAATTTTTCTTATATAAGGTTTCTTTGGGATTTGGCTGGGGTTTTTTTTGATTTGTTTTGGGTTGGGGGTTTTTGTCTGGTTTGGTTTTTTGGGGTTTTTTATGTTGTTGGGGTTTTTGTGGGTTTTTTGTTGGGGTTTTTTTGGAGGGAATTTTTTTTGAGGTTTGTTTGTTTGTTTGTTTTTTTAAAATCTTAAATAGACAATGGCTGCAGATTTTATCCAGAAATTTTTACAGATATAGGGTCTGCAATTATTTTCTTTTTCATAATAATTTCCTAAAGAAAAGATGAATGCTAAATTGCTTAAATTTTTATATGGATTGTGTGAAATCCCATCTGAATCTTTAGACATCAGGTGAACTTGATGGTCACGTATGCTGTGATCAAGCAGCACAGTCTATAGGAAACTGGGATAAAAAAAAAAAAAACACAACAAAAAACCACAAAAAACCAAAAAACAAACATGGAGGCATCTAAAAGAGAAATTTCATTATTTCCTTCATTTCTTCACTGTCTCTTAGTCTGTGTATAAAGATTTATTAGTTTAGAAATACATATATTTTATGTTCTTTGAAGCATTTACACTGCCTCCATTACATTTTTGGACTCTGTTTTGGGTTTTTTTGTTTGTTTCTGTTTTTACAAAGAACATGCTTGCCCTTCCAGCTATGTGCCAGCATTGCCTCTGTCATACAGAAACAGTATGTTCTTTCCTTTTGAGATCCTGTATCAGCACAGCAAATTGTTTCATTAAGGGCCACTTGTTCAGTAAGTGTAACAAAATTAAAGCTGAAGAAGAAGATAAATCATATATGAGGGCAGAGATCAAGGAGTTGTTTATTTTACAAATGTTTCTAATAGGCATATTTTTTGTTCAAATCAAGGAAATATTTAATTCATATCAATGGACAAATCAGTATCATGAAAAGGCATCTGTACTTTTCAAGGCTTTGTGTACATAATTAGTTTTCAAAGAAATCTCATCACTATTTCATGCATTACTTCTGCATTACAATATTTCTTAAGTGTCAGTAGTTTACAACTGTAATTGTCAAGGGTATGATTCATAAATGTGAATTATTTCAAAGAGAAAAAGACAGAAAGAAGGGTCAAGGAACTGCTTATCTGTGGTTCAAGAAAAATTGGTTTGACTGTTTTAAATTATCCAGCAAAGTTTATAGTCTAAGAAAAAGTCTGCAAGACTTCAAGAGGTATCAAATAAACCACTAAGTGCTATCTCTTTTATATATTTATTTGAGTTCACAGAATTTTTAATATGATCATTACTCTGTGAATTCACAGGTACTTTATATGGAAAATATATAAGAAGTGCATTTGTAATGACTATAAATGACCATGTTTATGCATTTACAGACCATGTTGTTTGGTTGGTTGATGGAGAAAAATGAGTTAAGGTAATGGCTACTGAATCATGTGCTTTGGAAATCATTCTGGCCCCTTCAGCATACCTCATACTGTATGGACATATTATAAGTTAAACATACATTAGATACATATTACGCCTCAAGAAGATGGAAGAAACAGGAATTGGTATTTTTATTTAAATTCTATACCTTGTTTAGGCTTGCAGTATCAGTGGCCACTTACCTTTCAAATTAAGGATATATTTAGTTTATCTTACCCTAAGCTTTTTCCGCGTTAGAACAGGTAGGATTTATTTTCTAATGTATCAAGTGGTCAAAATTCTTTGAAATTTTTAGGGAATGTTTGTTATTTTACTCTTGACTTTATAATGTAATGTAAATGGCCAGTCTTCACGAACGAAGATCCGGGGAAGGTCTTTACACCTTCGAGCCTGCGCATTGGATTTTTTAGGTGAGACACAGTGTGCGCG
>JAWMRA010000161.1:44552809-44572334 GCA_035584735.1 Pseudotriccus pelzelni | reverse complement strand
CTGGCTGGAATCGAACCCAGGCCTCAGCGGTGAAGGTCCTGCGATCTAACCACTAGGCCACCAGGGGCTCCCTGACTTTATAAAAGGGTATAGTAAACACCTCTTTAATACCGTTCACTGTGTTTGGAGTAACAGGAAGCTGCCTGAAATGTTCCCAATGTAGCAAGGTGCTCCCCCTGGATGCACTTTGTCTGTGTGTAGGCAGTGATTGTCACTCAGCTGTACAGCAGATGTTTTTCACATAAACTTCACTGAGCTGGTTGGTCACTGAGTTGTCCGTTGTGGTGAATCTCCTTGTTGTGCATCATAGACTCAGAGTGATTTAGGTAGTGAGGAACATCTTGCTGTGCCTGTGATCCAATCTCTTTTTCAAAGCAGAGACAACATGGAAGTAAATTTGCATTTATAGTTAGATCATGGTCCCTACACACCGTAGCATCCCTTGCAAAGGAAACTGTGGCACATGGATGCAGGTTCAGGTCTCATATATATGCACAGATGAGTTGGGGGTACACAGGCATACAGGCATTAAGAGGTGAGGGATATTGTTGAACTCACTGGCTTGTAGCATAGATTAATTTTTTTTGCTTTTACTGAACCATAAATTTAGATTACACATAAGAGTATAATATATAGTAAAATGCAATGACTTTTACTCTGTTGAAATGGATGCTCGGTGATTGGAGTGTGAAAAAACATAAAGGAGAACTCGTCACTAACTTTGGAAAATTTATTTCAAAAAAGCTCAAAACTATATAAAATCCATTCCTAATTTATATCAATACAAATAAATGTGAAAAAAAGAGTAATGCAATGAGAAGAAAAGACTGATTAAGAGTATTCAGAAAGATGACTGGTGAAGCCAACTCTAAGATGTGACCTTTCTTTTATTCCACTGTCTGTGTACTACTAGGGGGTTAATATCTGTGTGCAGTTCCAATGAACAAAAATTATTTGCAATTATCCACAAGAGTAGCTATGACCATAACTAAAAGATTCTTATTTATTAAAAAAAACAAACAAAACCAACATTGTTAAAGAATGATATATTGAAGTAAAAGCACAGTCTTGAATTTTTACACTCATCACTTCGAGAGAGAAATGCTGAAATATACACTCTGCAGAAATAATTATGTTAATATTCTGTGCATGAAAAACAGAGTTGATGATATTGAAAATTCTGTCTATCATGGTTTTGTAGTAATAAAGGCTACCTGTAAGCTTAAAACCAAGAAAAAGATCTTTGGAGTACATCTCTACCAAGTCTTCTAGCTTCAAGGGTGAAAATGGATGAAAAATGTCTAAGGCAATAAAGTTTCCTATAAAGAAACAGAATTTCTTTCCTGACTGTTAATCCTCCCCTTTTTCTACCCCAGGATGAAGCCATCCTTAAGCAATGTTTTTGCAAGGCATAATTTCACAATACTGCCAACAGAAAAACTGTAGTTTTGGGGAAGGAAGCAAATGATGTCTGCAAAAGATCTTGATTCCAAGCAGATGTCAGTAATAAAAAAAAAAGTGAAACAGAGAAAATCCATGAGGCAGAGGCAAGAAGGTGTTACCAAGTTCAAAGTCATTTTAAAGTTTTCACTACAGCTACATTTCAGAGGGCTGTCAGATCATTACCTGAAAGTCTGTGAGATCTGTGGAAGTGATTCACCACAACTGCTCTTCAATTTATTGAAATTGAAAGTGATGCCCGCTGCTAAAATAAAAAGAGAAAATAATTAAAAAATAAAAAAAGAGAAAGGAACAGTAATGAGGAAGATCCAGGACCTCAGGAAAACAGAAAAAGCAGGAAGGCAAAAGGGAATCTGTTATACTACTCAGGCAGCTGAGCAGGCTGCTGAACTCTGGCCCAGTGATGGTGGATGTCAGGAGTCTGGCACACACATTTCCTGTTTTGCATTGTTTCATGAATCCCAAACAGCTGCTGTGCCACTGAAGTCAGGAAAAGCCTCACCCAGCTCATTGTTTTTGACATTATGACAATAAATAATAATGACGCAAAATTCTTCATACCAGGGCACCTGTTCTGTCCCATGGACTTTACCATGGCCATGTATTTATGCTGATATTTGGCATCCTTCTTGCAACTTTAACCTCTGAGATTCCAGTGAAAAATTTTGTGTTATATCTACTATGTTATATCTACTATATTATGTAATGTAATATATTGTAATTTAATAGGAAAAACAAAATCAAGAACAGTCTGAATTGATATCGTAACAGAAACAGGAAAAGTTAAGCAAAAGTGTAACTTAGTTTCTTGGACAGGAAGCTTTCAAAGAAAACTCAGCATTCTCCCTGGAAATCTAGTTTCACTGAAGAGTTTTAAAATATATCAGTTTGGATTTTTTCTCAGTACAATTATGTTGATATTTTATTAAAGTTTTATTAAAGAGTTTGCAGGCATCTTCTGAAAAAATAACTTAGCTTCTATTCAAGACCTGACTCACCTTCTGTTTGGTTAATGTAACTATTCCCACTGATCTTAGAAGAATGAGGTGACTGCAGAAATTAGTGGGATCTTGCAGCTATGCTTACTTTTGAGCAAACACAAAATTCTGACATATGATCCCATGTTTTTACAGAATAACAGAATAGTTCAGGTTGGAAGGGACCTCTGGAGATCATTTAGTGTTATCATCCTGCTTAATGCCAGCTTATCAAAGCAGACTTTAAAGGTCAATTACTTATCCCTTGATGTAAATTGTGTCAGTGGAAAATGCTTCTTCAAGACATGCTTCTGTGTAAAAGTATTCTTTAAAAATTGATGCCATCTAAAGATTTTACCTGTAATACACATAACTCTTTCCTAACATGTAATTTTCTCAGGCATCCTCTATAAAAAAAAGTTCTATTTAAATTTATATATTTATAATAAATATATGACACTCCTCCAAGAAAACAAATTTATAGTTATCAATTACAACTAATTAGAGTGTTTCTCTGAAGCTCCAAGAAGCAGAAAATACTCTGTAAGTATCAGTTTCTAATGGCCCTAGTGACAGACATTAAAAAAAGCTTGTCACACTTGATGAAAATATTTCTTGGCCAGAAAAGAAATAATCCAAAGTTTTTCTTTCCTTTTTTCATCAATTTTGAGACTTCTGTCATTATAAGGTTTGTATTATTCTTGTCCATTTGACAGACTGTCAGGAAGGAGTCAATACTATTAATAGAAAAGCTACAACAAAACTTCAAAAGGGAACAAGTTCTTTAATAGGCTGAGATTGAAGTATTTATAAACATTTCAGAAGGAGAACTCTTGTACCACTGAAGTACAGGATATTAAATCCTTAAAGTCTATGTGGAATCACTGAAGAAAAGAGAAAAGGAGAAAAAAGTGTGCTGGAACCAGAATGTTTCTTCTGAAATAGTGAACATCAGATTATCAAAGTACACAGTATTAGATTTTATAAGCATGCACTGAGCTGTCAAGAATTCAAGCATTTGTTCACATTTACTGCTGTAAAGCATTAAAGTTTATGCTTTGTAGGCACTACAGCATGGAAGGAAAACAACAATCAGCAAAAGATGTTCAAACGATAAAATTGAAAGGAGAAATTTTTTCTGGTTTTGGCAGCTAAAAGAAAGAGCAAACTTTGAGTAAAAGATATCTGCAGCTCTTCTGGAGAATTTTTTTAAATATTAAATTCAATAAGCAGTCAAAGTTATATTCTGAGAGTCTTTGTATGAATTCAGCATATTTTTACCTTGTCAAAAACTGCTAATTCACAAAAGAACAAAACAGAGACTTCATGATAACCATCTGTCTTTTAAGACTCAGCATCTCCCAATGCACCAGGCTCCATAAAACGTCTAAATTCTTTCCTAAATTTACTTTCATTTTTTAATGTTAGGGTTTTTCACGAATTTTTATTCAAAAAGCAATGACTTGGATTTGCCTTACAGGTGGAAATTGTAAGACAATCAGGCTGAAAGAAAGCACATTTTGCTTAGAGCAATTATCTAGAAGCTACAGCTCTGTGGATGAGTTAGATATTTTTATGACTTACATTATGCATGAGGTCAGCCAAAATAATCATTCTGGTCCTTCCGCTATTAAGATCTATCGTTTTACTTCCTCTCCTTTGCTCTTTCATTACTTTTAAATAAACTTGAAGCCTGAACTTAGAATATCCATTTCCAAATATTTCATAGTTACCCACCTGGAACTGATTCAGACTGCCTTCTAAAGGTGAGAGGTTCTACACAGCAAGCTGGTTTTAACAGTGCACCCCACTTGTGCACCAGGGAAGTGCTAGCTCATTAGATCTTTGAACAATATATAGAAGTAACTGGTAGTGCTACAAATATTTGCTGTCATAAGCTTCTGATATCATGTTCTTCATTATACTTTCTCCCTGTCATTGCTGATCAGTCCTTTCAAATCCTAGCAGGTTCTTAGCACTTAATTTTTGTCTCTTAGCTTTATTCTCATGTCTCTTCATGGAGTGAGAAGGCAGAGCAGGCAGTATCCTTCCATTCAGCCCTTTGAATCAGAGCTATACTAATTTGGAGAAAGGGACTAAATTTATACACACAGACACAGACACACACACATCCCCCCATTGTAACATGGGGTATTTCCCTAGATTTGAAATTCGATGTAGTGGATCATATAATTTAATCCTATGCCACCCTCTTTAGACCATTTTGGTAGAAATTTTGACCACTAGAATAGCTGGGACCAAAGAGAGTTCTTTATACCATGCTGTTAGGGTACAGAGATTTTTCAAACAAGTGGGAGGCAAGGCCACAAAAAACATTACCTAAAATTCACAGTGGGAAAAGTAAGAGGAGAAACCTGAGAGCTTCAGTTAAACTCTGAGTTCTTGCAAAGTTGAAAATCGGTGCTGTTGTTAAGCTTGTAAGTTTCTAATGAGTGAAACTGCCAAGATACATCAGACAATATCATTATTTTAGTATATGGGTTTGTGCTTTAGACACATTCAGCTGGAATATGGTCATTTAGAATTCACAGCTTTCTGTTACAAAACTGGCATTGGACTCCACTGTGTTATTATACTTTAATTATTGTATCGTAGTTTAATTATTTTGAATAATAAAATGACTGATTGGACCTTAAAAACAATTGTGGATTATCTCAACTTGATCCTCTCCTTTTAACTCTCCTCTTTCTTCTCCAGTATAAACCCCTCAATTGCCAAACCAGACCTTCGACCTGTGTTTTAAAAAGAAGAGTAGGGATTTCCTCTAAGGCAGATGTCAGTAGCTACATGTAAATCAGCCTGCCAGATGCAGTGCCATTCAGGGAATACTTGAGCAGGCAGCTTTCCCTCCAAGGCAGAGAGACATCCTCTGAGCAATGTGACTCAAGGACAAAAGGACATGGCAAATGCAATAACTTCAAACATAATCTACAAGCAGTCTAAAACCTTTTAATAGTTGGAAGCTGCTCCTCATCCTGGGGCAGTTTTTTCTCTTTTTCTGGTTGGCAAAATCTGATGATAAAGCAGTCAGCTTTGCTATCACAATTTCAAGCTAACCAAAAAAACTTGCAATAAAAGATAATATTAAAATATATTTTTTGCCTTATTTGATTCTGTGTGACTGTGGATAGTGCATCATGATGTGTGTCTTTTTTTTCCATCCCCCAAAGGGAGAACAGGCAAGTATTCCATTCAGATAGATCACTTGTTAATGTTCATGGGTCTCAGCATTCACTGGCTTCAGAAGTTGTTTATTGAAAATATGTAGTTCAGTCTCAAACCAGCAACATTCCCCCAGGGTGTCCATTAAGCAGAAGGGCAGCACAACTGTAAACAGTCTATTTTCTAGAGTCAAAGAATTTGATAGAAAAGATGTCTAAGTGATATTTAGCAAATATTTCATATTTTGCAGTGTATAGCTTATAGGAAGAGAGAAAAAAGGGGAAGACAAAAATTTAAAAAGAATTATTCAAGGGAAAAATATGTCTCTAATAATAATCTAAAAATACCTCAGTAATAGCAACAATAATCTAATAATGTTTTTTTCACTAAGTGGATACATCATAAAATCCCCATCTGTGCCAGTTGACAAGAATATGTTCCATAGGTTTGCATGGAGAAATAGTGTCCAGGAACAACAGGCCAAAGAGAGAACAAGTTGAGAGCTTCGCAAGGAGTGATAAAGCTTTGATGATTTTTT
Organism: Pseudotriccus pelzelni; assembly: GCA_035584735.1. Classification (NCBI taxonomy): domain Eukaryota; kingdom Metazoa; phylum Chordata; class Aves; order Passeriformes; family Tyrannidae; genus Pseudotriccus; species Pseudotriccus pelzelni. The sequence continues at coordinate 44,566,175 of JAWMRA010000161.1, read as the reverse complement.
GTGCTGAACCCAAAAGAATTGATAAATTCAGGACATGAAGAACCTGATGCTTCTGTGCAGGTTCACAAGCACAGATAGGCACCACTATGGCTCTGTGCTGTATGACTGCTGGCTGCTGTACACAGATAAAGATTACAGGACAGATTCTGTACAAACAGGCCCCCAAGAGCCTCTCCTAATGCATCCCTAGAAAACCCCGTCACATCACAGCCAGCCGTGCTCCACTGTGTATTACCCCATTGGGGCTGACCTCCCTGCTGCTTCTTCACTCTGGTAGCTTGGAACGAGCATGTGAGCGTGTGAGTCTACTATGTGAGCACGTAACTGTGCTGTGCTATTGCCTGTTAAGAGCAACAGCTTGATTTATTACTAGTAACACCTTAATGAATAAAAGGTATTCTGAGAAATATTGGCTATAATCTGTGACTCCTTTCTTTCTCAAGCCCGTATTAGGCAGGGGAACTTACAACTGATACATGCTAAAAGAAATGCAATGAGGAGGAAAGGCAGCAACATTAGGGCATTTATAGGTGCGAGAGGATCCAACAGACAAATTGTAGGTCTGTAAAAATTAGGCAGGCAAAAATGTTTTGAGAAGTAGGCATGAATAAATGGCTATACTCTATTTTTAAGAACAATAGGTTCTCTGAAACTTTATGTTTCTTTCTTAAAGTGCATAATTGCAACATATCTGATCATATCTTTCTCCTTCCTCCTTTGCATGTCATTTTGTTCAAAACTTCTAGAGCAAAGAACTGATCTTTTTAAGAGCTTGCACAGAGTTTATCTCTGCAGTGTAAAATAAGGTTGATTATTAAATAAAATGAATAATAAGAATTGATTGAAATAGATGAAAATGGAAAGTTTTAAACAGAGTTAATTTTGCGTCACCTTGAAAGGTTAAAATTGAATTCTATAGAGACCCTATTCCCACTATTAGTTTTATCACTCTTTGTCATATGTAGAGCTCAACAAAATATGCTATATGTTCATAAAAGAGAATAATTTGTGGTAAACAACTGTAGCTTTAGAAACATCTCTTTCTAAGAATAATAATTATATCATAGAGACATAACTTGTTTTTCTCTATATTTGTTTTTAAATGCCTCAGTAGCCAATTCTGATTTGGTGAAATGCACCAAGGCAAAACACTCTTATGCTATTAGTAGTACAATTGATTTTTTGTTATTGTTGATGTTCCATAATATGTTGCTTCTAAGCTGAAAAATAATGAATTACATTTACAAAAAAATCAATGTGTCTTTAAGCTTATAATACTATATTTGCAAACTTTCAACATGCACAGTAATAATTTTTTTCATTATTAGAGCTAATCAAAATTATCATGAATCCATTGACTTTAGCTTCACATAATTGTTTGCTAAAATGTGCATGAAACTTCTCTTTCACTTTCATGTTCTATTTTTGTAATGTACATTCTAATGAGGTTTATTTCATCCAATTATAAAAGAATAATTCAAAACCCCAAACCAAAACAAACAGCAACAACAAAAAAAGAGCCAAATACTTCAGTGGCAGAAAAAACTTTGAAAATGTTCTGTAAATTAATTTTCAGACTTATTAAAACTTCTGAGAATGAGTTTGATTTCAATTCTGGAATGAAATCCAAGATCAGTGTAGGTTTTCATCGTTTCAAGTTTCATTGCAAATTCCTGATGTCTCAAAATGTAGTGTTCTATTAAATATTAATTTGTATTTGAAATTCAGATAAAGTTCATAGAGTGCTCATATTTAACCTGACCAGTTTCACCCAACAGTATGAATTGAAACAACAGCCTGTAGAAAATTCTTGTCAGGAAAAGTATTAATCTCCAGCCTCCTGCTACTTGTGGTGATGTCACTCAAGAATTACTACAAATTGGCTGAAGGAGGAACATGAGGCTTTTATATCCCTGATGTGTGCCAAATATGGTCTGGACCTGGCCTCAGATCAGAACCTTCATCCTGAACATCAGACTAAGTTTTTGCATTCATGAGCTGAAGACCTCAGTGTTACTGCATAAATCTTAGGGTCTCTCTACCCTACTAATCCAAACCAAGGGCCAAGTCACGTGTTCAGACGTTGGCACATATGTCCTGCTTTTGTTCACGTGTTTTTCTGCAGGGTTTTAGTTCATGTCCATCCCAGGAAATGCCTGAACACTAGGAACTGTTCTCATGAAAAGTACAGAGGAGGCAAGTGAGTCCAGGATGTTGCTATCTGTGGCATACACTTTCTAGAAGTGACAAAACCCACACCCTAGAGCATTTTATCTGCTAACATAGATATAGCCTATTTGGTCCTAATCAACTTTCTAGGAAATTATCAAGAGCATGTTGAACAGGGTTTATGCCAGATTTCTGATTTTATGCATTTTCTAACAGTTGGACCCTCAATACCTAATCCCATGCCAGCTGTAAGAGAAGATGTCCTTAAAAAATGTTTGAAATGCAGCAACTTTGTACTGATTAATATTCTGTCACATGGAAAGATCACTTCTTATCCAGTACCAAATGTCCTAAACTGAGGGGATAGTTTTGTTTTGTAAACTCATAGCCTGAAAACTTTTTCTAAGTGAATATTCTGTGTGTATAAATTCTATGGGTTTTTTTTTGTTCTTTTTGAGGCATTATCCTGGAAGTACAAAGAATAATTTTCCAGCAGTAAAGATGATTGAACTACAGAAATTAGAATACATTTTAACATGTTCACTTAAAAAAAGAAAAAGTGGCAAACCAGAACACTACAAACATTTTTATAAATGGAATTTTTCTAAACATGTAGATCTATTCTAAGTGCATCAGTATTCAGAAAAACACTCCAGCTCTAACATGGGTGGATTTTGTTTATATTTTCTCATTCCAACTTACCCCTCAAAAAATAGCTATGCATGAAGCTAGGGGGCTCGAGGAGAAGCTCAAGAAGCTCCCACTTCAAGTCAGAGTCACTAGTATCTTTTAGTCTCTAAATATATATTTTATCACAATGTCCTACTAATAACCTAAAAATGAAATAATTATTTGAGCTGAGAAAATTCAGCACTATTAAGCAAGAGACACTGAAACTTCCTTCCTGTACATCTATGTCTTAAAAATAAATGCTCTTTCAACAAACCTGGAAAGGTATCCAGGGTTAAAGCAGAATGTTTCTTGAGTGAGAAAGTGGGTCTTATCTGATGACTTACCTATTTTTTTCAAGCAAATTTCTATACAGATCACTCATAGTTTACTTCGAAGGTTGTAATATGATCAGCAACTGTGGGAAATCTCACATATTTTGAGTTATGCTTGTTTCATGAATTAATGAGTGTCAAGGGTATAACTAACAGCCAAATGTGGAAAGAATTCTTAGGTGACCGTGGTTGGTAACTTTATGTTTAAAAGTTGTCAATGCTTCTCTTCAATCCACGAATAAATAAGTTGAAGTGTCAAAGAGAAAACATATACTATATTTATTATCATAATTATTATTTCAAATTATATTAATTCAGCTTTCAATATGTCTTTATCCAAGACAAAATATCCTTTTTCTTGTTAGATTAAAATCCACGTTACAATAAATATTAATGAATTAATTGTAATATTTGTGACATGAAATTAACTTAATCAGAGATGATATAAGACACATGGAAGTTATTAAAAGCCTTTATATACGAAGAAGTTCCCTTAGAAACTTTATTGCAAGGTGCAGTAAATATGAGAAGTACTTGCCAGTACATTTGAACCTATGAATGATATTTGGACAAATTCATGTGCCAAATTCTATAAGAATCTGTTTACTTTTTCTGCTACTTCTCAATTAGTGCAATGATCATCTTGGGCCTCATCTCTGGTGCTTGTTGACACAAGTATCAGTGTTCCATGAAAAGGTACAGTTGGTGTGAAATGTCTGTCTTTTGTTACTTTGCTTTGACATTTCTTCTGATCTTTTTGTGCTTCATAAAGCGATTAGAAATTTGAAATCACTCTAAGAGGTACATGAATGAGTGTCAACTACAAAAAATCATTCTCTTTGCATCATGTATTCGGAATATTCTATACCACCAGCTGGTAAAGAAATCTGTGGCTAATTTATCCATCATTTGCATCCTTTTTCATTGCACATTGAGGTCAGGTGAAAGACAAAAAGATGATTGTTATTCTATTAACACATTTAAGGTAACAGAAAACCTGATATAGTTACTGTTTTTCCTGACGTGCAGGCTCCTAGAATCAGGTGATTATTTGGGAAAGAACTTTTTAATTAAAAAAAACAAAAACAAAAACAAAACCCCCACAAACAAAACAAACAAAAATAAACTTCGCCACAAAAAACCAAGAAAACTGCCTCCACAAACATAATAGATATAAGAGCTAAAAAATTAGTCAGAGGAGTGAAGGAAATCCTGAGGACATTAATTTTAAGCCAGACTTTGGGATGAGAAAATTTTTGAACACTTAAGTTCTAATTAGAAAGTATATATTTAGGAAAGCTATCTACACTTTTTTGTCCCTCTTCAGTTTCAATCAAATTTATAAAGTTTGAGTCAGTTACTTGAACACTGATTTCATCAATCACTACTGTCTCAGTATCTCCTTTCCATTCAGCTGACCAGAACAGTTTTTTGTCTTTAAGATATTTAACTTAGTATAATTATTAATTCATGAAGTGAATTAATGAAAAGTAAATCTCCACTTCTAAACAAACACTAATTCAGATAACTTAGTAACAAATGTAAGATTTCTGCAGGATTTTTGTCTCCATGGAAGCCATTGTTTCAGCACAGCAGTTTCATGACATGGAGTTTGTTTGAATAAAAGAGATGTGTTGTACTGATCTGTGAAAATCACTGTTGGTAGCCAAGTCCCAGGTATAATGGGAACTGGTAGGCATCTTGTTGGTGATTTGAGAAATCCAAAGGAGGATGCCCAAGACTCCTCAACTGGAAAAATAAAGGATATCCTATCTGTGTATTTGGTAAGCATAGAGGACTTTTTATGAAAGCTGGATTCATTCACGCATAAAAACAAAGGGTCATTTACAGTACATGTCTAGCTTAAGTCACCCAAGTGTCCTCTGAGAGTAGGGCTGATAGTGACTGGTTGCCAGTAAAGTCAGACTGGGAGGCCAAGTGACCCTGAAAGAGGCTACTTCCTAATGCATTTGTACAGGAGCCTTCCTGAGAGCTCACTGCAGCAAGCTGCTCTACTACACTGAAATGCAAAAGAGAATATTGGGAAATACATGTGTTTGTGAATGTCAAGAAAGCTTACAAAAATAAAATCATGTGCTATTTCTTTTCTTAAAAGTGTATCAAGTTTCTGTTGATATTTCTTCACAGAAGCCATCTGAATTGTGGTATGGATTCATTCGGTTTTGTGCAGTTCTAGGAAACCCAGGAGAAGTTCATAATTTAAAATGAATCATGAACAGTTAAGAGATTGGTTACTGAAGTCGGGAAAAATGCTATTAGAACAGTCATTAAAATTGTGCAAGTTTAAGATACCTTATATTCCTGATACTAAACATTGCTGTTCTAGTGCCGATTAATTCTGCCAAATGGAATATAAATTACTTCACTGATTTATGTGTAATAATTCCAGACAAGTGGCTGTGAGGGAGAGGAGGACAGTTATAGCACTTCAGCTGGACTAGGCAATGTTGTATGTATTAATAAAATCAATAAAAATAGTATGTAAAAGCCAAAAATACAAGCCTTGGGTGAAGTCAAACCATAAAGCAGTATTTATGGATTAATAAAAGCATGGTGTTTATGTTTCTTTTCCTACCGAGTTCACGAGTGGCACCCAGTTACTGTTTTTTCCCTGGGTCCACTTATCATCACGCTTTGCAGATGCACTAAGCTGTTTGTTAAAAATATTTCTACTGACCTTCACTAAGAATTGTAGGAAAGCAAATAGGATTAAAGAACTCAATTTTTTTTTCCTAAGTTTTAGCTTTAGGAGGTGTTATTGACACCTCCATCCAGTGGGACCTGGACAAGCTCAAGAAGTGGGCCCAAGGGAATTTCATGCAGTTTAACAAAACCAAGTGCAAGGTGCTGCACCTGGGTAAGGGCAGTCCCCAGTATCAGTCCAGGCTGGGGGATGAACAGGTCAAGGGCAGCCCAGCTGAGAAGGACGTAGGGGTGCTGGTGGGTGAGAGGCTGGACATGACCTGGCAATGTGCACTTGCAGCCCAGAAAGCCAGTTGTGTCCTGGGCTGCAACAAAAGCAGTGTGGTTAGCAGGGCATGGGAGGGGATTCTGCCCATCTACTCTGCTCCGGTGAGACCCTGCCTGGAATACTGAATTCAGCTCTGGGGTCCCCAGCACAGGAAGGACGACAATCTGTTTGAGCGAGCCCACAGGAGGGCCACAAAGATAATTTTTAGAGGGATGGAGACAAGGAAAAGCAAGACAATTGAGATAGTTCACTGTGGAGAAGAGAAGGCTTTGGAGTGACCTCACTGAAGCCTTCCACTACTGTAGCAGTGTACCTGCAGACATAAGAAAAACAGAAGTTTTAAGGTTTAAGTGAAATGCTTCAAGATGGCTTTTGTGGTTTTTGCTGGCTCACCGTCCCCTTCCCGGGACCCCTCTCGACAACTGTATGCAGGTATGTCCTGGGAAGCTACCCGGGAACCTCCTGATTGGGCTTTGTTAACCCCTTCCCCTGTTTGCTATTGGAAGATTCTGTAACCCCCTGAGACCTCTCATTGGTGACCGTACAACCCCTGAAACCCCTATAACCCTGTACCTCACAATAAACTTCCTCTTTCACTCGTCCCTCTCCTGTGGTCTGTGTGCCGCTCACTGCGGGTTCCCAGGTCACGTGGTAGGGGGGCAGGGGGAGAGCACTTTCCCCCTCCAGGTAACGGGCTAACATCCCAGGACCTGGAGCTTCCCTTCTCCAATTCAGCTGTCGCAGTGAGCAGCCTGCAAATGTACACAGTTATAATGTGATTCCTATGTATTTGCCAATTTGTAATGAAAATGGGACTCACAGTCCTGGGGCTGTAAATAAACATCCAGATGACTTGTGCTCCTCTAGAGTATCGAGGAATGAGACGATACTTTCTCCTTATGCTTCTCTTGTAAGTAGTAGCTCTTTGCGTTACATTCAGGCCAAGCTTTGCCATGAAGACTGTTCCAGGGTGTCAAGACAGTCTTTCTTTTTGATAAATAAGAAAATGTTTAGTGCCAGATTTACTGGCCTTGGCAGGGCTGTACTTCTGGCCTTGAGCATTAGACAAATAGCTTTGCTATAGAACCATGGGTATTCCTAGATTCTGACTCTGGAGCTGATACCACTGGGAGTTTCTTGAATTTTTATGGCAAATCCTGAATCCTTAACCTGGGACTCTGCTGTCTGGGAAACATATCTCTTTAGTCTTTGTAGTATGTTTAGCTATTGTTGTTCACATATGTTTGTAAATTCTCTTAGCCTTTTCATTTCTTTGTTTGAAGGGAGGAAGGTGAGCTTGTTTGGTTTCAGTACCGAGAAGAAGTAGAAAGTAGCAGTGATGAAGAAAATGATCCAATTAATGATTTCATTCATCCTGCATTCTTCCTGTTCAATGGAAATAACAACTTTGAGGATGACTCCAGTGTGAGTGAAGACATGGAAGTGGAGTGGAGGTATGCATTTGATAGTTGTCTGCCTTAATTTCAGAGGTTTTGTAGTTACTATTTTACTTTTTATGTAAGACAGCAAAAGTACTCATGGCTGTCTCTGCAGTTGCTTCAAAGGCTTATAATCTCAGTTTTAAGATTTAAGGTACTTCAAGTGCTTTGTGTCTTCTAATGGTCATTAGAGAAAAAGGATGTAGATTTGCTAAATCAGTCTGATTTGAGAGAATTCTGGTGCCCTAAATACTCAAGGGATGGTTGTACCTTTTCAATTAATTTTCAAGATGCTAAGTATAAGTAATTTTCAAGTGGAAGTATAACAAAAGTAAAGCAATATAAATGTAGTCAGCATTCAAGTCAGCCCTTTTTTTTAATTGGTCTTTTCCTCCTTTGAAACTGATGTAGGTTAGACATTATAAGCCTATTTTATTTTTCTTTGAAATGCCATGCAACTACCTAATATTATCATAATTTTGAATGCTTCACTCAATTTTGTCATTAGATTGCTGAAGAATATTGCAATAAATTTATTACAAAAATGCTGCAGATACAGCTGGAGTAAAGTGATTTGAGCCACATTCACAGCCTAATCCTAGAAAGTGTTTGTTTCAAAGTAAGCTAGACAGAGGGCTTTCCAGTGAGAGAATTAACACTTGCTCTCTTCCACTTATTAAAATATAAACTACAGTCCAGACTTTCCAAAAACACTGGTATTTTCTCCTTGAGAAGTTATACTGTGGAAAGGCACAACAGGGACTAACTAATGCATGAGAGTATGTATTAGAAGTAAGGCATGTGTTCTTGCAATGTCAGGCAGTAAGCCAACCAAGGAATACTATGATAGGGACTGAAGCTGGCTTTTAAATGTTGGAGGTTAGCCTTGGTAAGATTCCTAATTATAAAAACCAGGAAGGAAGATGTTAATGGTCTTAAGTTTTTTCGGTTGAACATATGCAGATCTGCACATGATTTTGCTTGATTTAAGGTTTGATTTCTGATTGTTGAAAACAGAACTCAAAAGAGGTTCCACAGACCTAACATTGGAGCAGGGAAAGAGTGTGAGGGGGAAGTAATTACAGACAGCAACCACCATGCACTGATCAGAACCCTCATTCCCTGTCTCTCTGCCCTGCTCAGGGTAGGGGAACATAGAGGAGTCAAGAATGAAGCAGCCAAGTTGAGCTTGGAAATAGAAAAAAAAAAAGGCTAAGGGGGTGGTGTTCTAGTTTTGGTCTTTGCTTCTCACCATCAAAATCCATTTCTTTTGGCAATGAATTCATAGAATTGTAGAGCGGCCTAGATTGAAATGAACATAAAGAGATCATCTGGTTCAACCTTTCAGTTTTCCCTAAGATGAGTCTGTTTTGCCTGTGGTAGTGTTTTATGACTGATCTCCCTGTGTTTATCTTGACCTATGAGCTTTTAATCTCCTTTACATGCCTTTACAGTTGAGGTAGGGAGTGGGAGATCAGCTCGCTGGGTATCTGGCAGTTATTAACAGGTGACATGCAGTAAATTGATGTACCTGGCCCTCATGCTGCTACTGTTTACTTTGAAATTAAGACCATATTTCCTAACCCATGTTTTTCAGAACACCTGATGAATTTGAAGTCCTAGGACTTGCTCTAGACATTCCTTATGTAAACCCTCAACTTCTCACGTTTATGGCACTAGAGGGACGCTTAGAAGCTGTGGAGGTATTAAAATATTTTTTGTGGTCTTATACTAGTGATGTTGTGACAACTGTTTATTATTGAATCCTTTTTCTACATAATCTGAAATCCAGCAGAAGCAGGGGAAAAAATACTTTCCTCTGTTAGCTTGAGCTTTCAGGTCTACAAATCTGAAAATAAATGTTGGAAGTTTTTAAATTATGTACTACAAGAAATCATTGATCAGTGCCTACTCCTGTTAGAATATATATTTATTTCCTCTTAACAGGAAAAATGTTTATACTGGTATAAATATATGCCATTTAACTTACTCTAAAGAATTAGACCAAATTCTGTACATAACAAAGGAAAGTTTATTCTTTGATCTATACCTATGAGTTGTCCCAGGTTTTTTTTTATTTGCAAGAGTACATTTGGATGTATCATATTTTTATATATCAGTAAAAGACTTTTCTGTATTTGACTGCCTTGACACTGTGTGTTTTAAATAGAGAACCCCACAGTAACATACAAACAAAAAACCTCAATCAGAAAAACAAGCCACGCAAAAGGAAAAAAAAAACCTTTTAGCTTGTTCTAATCCCATATGATCTGTCTAATTTTGGATAGACCAGAGTATTTATGATCAAGAACCAGCATGGTTATGATCTTTGCCTTTTCTGTGTTACTTGATGTTAGTCAATGTCAGAGTGATTATAGGGCAACCTGAAATCCAGTTTGATGCAGTGCGACAATTCTTGCACTGCCAGAAATCTCCCCTGCAGGGTATTTGTCAAAATAAAAGTTAAGTGGTGTGTAGACATATAGTATGGTGTTACAACAACTGAATTGAATGTTTTGTGGGTGAGATGAGTTTAGGGCAGCAAGGGGCAGTTTGACTACTAGCACCTACTGTAAAGGGTTGAACAAGGCAGGCTGTATGTCAGTGTGCCTGCAGACAGAATACCAAGGGCACTTTGAAATGCTTTCTAAAGCTGGCAGACAGTGGAAAAATCACAGATAATGCTTTTTTTGCTTTTGCCATGGATATGTGAAAAATCAACTATTTTGTGAATAAACTTGGTGGTACTTTCCAAGGGGGTGGAAAGGCTGTTCCCTGAAGTTGACAGGCATGCAATTTCCAGATATTGTGCATCCCCCAAGGTATATGACAGGTCATTATTATTCATGATCAAGCACCATAGGTTCTTCTCCAGCTGTGCAGGATCTTGTTAGCATTACTCACCTGGAGACGCTTCAGAATAGCTTGTTAACGGGGAGAAGGTGTGTTGATGTCCTTTTTGTAAAAGCAGTATTTTGAAGTTGTATAGAGAAAATTCTTGTCTCTTTCATACTCTTTCATACTGCTGGTTCTCACTACATGAAAAAACCCCAGAACTACAGAAACAGTTGACCTTTTCCTTTGCACCACAGTAAGAAGATTTTTGTAGAGAGGGGAAACTTAATCCCATCTCTTTTATTTTTTTTTTCTAATCTATATGTTAACACTTGAAGAGGAGACTGAGTTTATTATGACTGAGTTTTTCTTTCTCATTCCCGTGTAACATCATCCTAATTACTCTGTCAGAATAATGCGGTCTTTTCAGCCTGACCTGTAAGTGTAATCCTAGCTGGTTCTGTGCTTGGCTGGCTGAGAAGATGCAGTGAGAACACAGTCTCACTGAACACTGACAGATGACTACAAAGATAGTTATTCTATGATACTTGTGGTATAGGTCATTGTGATTATTGGGCAAGAGGGAAAAGATGATTATTTGTGCTTGAAATTAGCACTTGATGGTCTGAAACTTTATGGTGGGCATAGAAGTCTGGCATATTTGGAATTAGCAAATTATTAGTTTTATTTTTTTATATTATTAGTTTTATTTATATTTTAGTTTTTTATTCCATTTATTTTAAAGAAACTGTGTAGTTGGCAGTCTCTGACTTACTTCATTAGGAGTATAGAACAGATTGGTTGTCTCTGCAGCATCAGTGACTTCATAAAGTATTTCCTGTGCCAGTTCACGGATGTGAGAAGCTCAAACCCATGTAGACTGTTTTTAACAGAACAATGTCCAGCATTTTGTTAATGGTACATGGAGACGTAAACAGTCACACAAATAATAAGAGGAAGGAAATAAATGTGTTTTGAAGATAACTTTGTATCTTATAAAAGTTGTAAAACAGGCACTGCTTTGCTGTGCTTTGTTTTTGAAGATGTGGTTTTAAGCATCAGAGTCATTGTGAGGCTGTGTCTATGATGTTTCTTTTGTATAGGTTTCAGAAGCAACCAGTACAGTGTTTTCTGTCGGAGAATGTTAATACTGGATGTAGACAGAGAGGTTTGAGGTATCAGTAATACTGCATCCCTCTGTCTGCCTGGGATCTTAATCTAATTTTTCCACCTGTAATAATTAATCTAATTAAGCATAGTATTCTTATTCTCAGATCATTGCAGTTGTAGAAAAAAAATTGCAAAAACTAAAATAATCTTAATTTTACTAAGATAGTGTTGTCTGCTGTAGCAGAGTTGAATGTTTTTAAGTTGTTATATTGGAGCAGTGTACCTGTTTTGCAGAGGGACTTGCATATTGCAGTAGGAATAACTATCCCAGGATTTGCTTTATTTTGTCAGATTTCTTCTTACTAGGAGAGTTTTGTGGCCGTTAGAATAAATAATTTTCTGATAGGCTGATTAGAGAAGTAAGTAGTTGTACCTGAGGAGTATGCCTACTTCTTTCAGGATAGGAACCCAGTGCTTCTATGTTCTTGGCTTTTCAGTTTCAGACAGGTCAAACAGCTCTTCAAACAGGTATATCTAGTACATTTCTCAGCAAATAAAACCAAATATTCTGAGTTCCCTGATTTTATTTTTTTTTTCCTAGTAGATATCTTTTTAGTGTCTTACAGGGTTGAATGTGTGATGTAACATCAAAATACACTTGCTGTAGCCTTGGAGTCTTAAAGGAGTCTTAGATTTTGTATGGTGAAAAATTTAATTTCAAACCAAAGTTGCTTCAGAGCATTGTCTGTCTGAAGATCTATGTGGATGCTGGGTTTTTATTTCTGGAAGCTGTCTTTGGTAGTGTAGCCAAAGTACTTAATATTTTTGCTTGTGCCTGAGTAATTCAATAGTTAAAACCAGGAAACACATTAATGAGGCATTTATTTTCAGAAAGCAAAATGCAGGGACAGTTTTATATTGGCAAAATGTATTACATTTCCAACTTGCTGCTGTTCTAGTAACTCTATAAAATTAACAAATGTTTATTAGAAATTAAATTATGACTGTCCTCGTACTAAGAGGGCTTAAAAAAAAGGCATTACTGTTTTGATGTTCAGTTTCATCTCGTTCATTACAAAAATAGAAATGATGCAATGGTTAGTTTGACTTCCATTTAAGAAAGTAATAGTATTAGAATTTGATTCCTTTTCCTGCTTATTTGTTTTTATATGAAATGTTACTCACAAATGTAAGAGAACTTGATCTCTGCTTACCCCTTTCAGGCTGCTCTGGCACAGTTAGAATCTCTTGCTGTTGATGTTGAACAGACTCATCCACCAGCTACTAAGGAAACCATAGACTGTCTGCCAGTGGTTCTCATCACAGGTGACTACAATTAGCTGGAAAAATTATGAAAAGGTTTCCACAAAGTTTGTAAGAACAACTTTCTGTAATATCTCATAATATTTAAAGATGCTTACTGCCAATGCTGTTTTAAAAGCTTTTGAACCTTAAATCAGACTGAGTATAATTTTGATCATTTTGGAAAACTAATCTTTACTAGTGATAGTGTGACTTGCATTTTGTACCCATTAGTGATACTGTTGATAATATATGAATTTTAATTTGAGCTCATCTTAGATACAAAACAAATAATAATGCTTTTTCTTCATCATGGGTTTAGGTCAAGATCAGAGTTGTACGATCTGTTGCAGTGAGTATGTGAGAGGTGAATTTGTGGCAGAACTACCCTGTCATCATCTGTTTCACAAACCTTGTGTAACTCCTTGGTTGCAGAGAGTAAGTACTAAAGGATTGGTGGGGGGATTATAGGCGTTTTGTATATTCTTCTGTGGAGGAGCAACTTTTAACTTTTT
>JAWMRA010000161.1:44524551-44552709 GCA_035584735.1 Pseudotriccus pelzelni | reverse complement strand
GGGCAGTGGGCACAGCCCCAAGGCTGCCAGAGCTCCAGAAGGGTTTGGATGATCCTCTGGGGCACAGGGGGTGACTCCTGGGGATGGGCCTGTGCAGGGCTGAGGGTTGGGCTGGATGGTCCTTATGGGTCTCTTCCAGCTCAGCATATTCTGGGATTCTGTGACCTCAGCTGTGGGATAAATATACTGTCCAACCTGAGCTCTTCCACTTTAAAATTAATCCTTAAGAGAGCAAGAAATGCCTTACCAGGGAGCACTTGGGCATTGCTGCACTTTGCCAGAGATGCCTTTACCTCCGACTTTGCAAACAATCTTCAAGCAGCAAATTCAGCATCAAGTTTTAGGGGTTTGGCCCTCCTGTCCCTCAATCCCTGTTTAACCCTTGCATTAAAGGTAGGTCTCTACAGTTTTGACAGCCTCAGTACATAGAATTTCAGAATGGTTTGGGTTCGAAGGAACACTTTCCACTAGCCTAGGCTGTTCCAAGCCCTATCCAACCTGGCCTTGGACACTTCCAGGGATGGGGCAGCCACAGCTTCTCTGGGCAACCTGTGCTAGGGCCTCTCCACCCTCACAGGGCAGAGTTTCTTCTGAATATTCCATCTAAACCCACTCGCTTTTAGACTCTTTTACTCCTTTTTTGCAGTCAGGTCTGACAATGGTTAAATATAAGGCAGAAGGCTCTATACATTGGGGGTTATCTTAACTTGCTCCCACACACTTGAGTGCAAATATCAGGATTGAGCTAATCATGACTGAATCTTGAGATAGGGGGAAAAATATGTTCTGCAGCCTGAGCATCTGCCCTTTCACTCTGTCCTTGTGCAAGTCATAGAGGCACATATATTGCAAAGTTAAGATTGAAGATTTCCCACAAACAACTCTGACTAAATATTTCCTTCAGGAGGAATATCTGGAGAGTGGATGAAAGCACCCTTAGCAGGTACAGAGACATGTGCACCTTAGGCACACACACACATAGATGCATCAACACTGAAGGAGGGGATGACTGTGACCTTTGGAGGGTCTGAAAAGCAAAACGAATCTAATTTCACTGCATCTCGGAGGGAAGGAACTGAGGCAGCAATTTGCACTGTAGACACTTGGCACACTGAGCAATGACATTTGTTTTTCTGGTAAGTTCTTAAATGCTTTGAAAGAGCTGAAATGTGATCCATCTACAACATAAGCTCAGAGTCATTGACTCTAAAGCCACCCTCTCAATTACATTGACAAACAGCATTTTCCTCTGTGGAATTAGGAGCAATCTCCATAATCCCTTGACCATTGTGGCTCAGTGATGATATGCCATGTGGGCTGCCAGCCCAGTGGGTCTCCTGTGGGCAGGGTGGGAGGATCACTTGGATGACGGGACCACAAGGAGATAACTGGAGATGGCACCTGAAATGCTGTTGGCAAAAGAAGGAAGACTCTGCTGCAAGAGACTGACCATGGAGCCTGATCCAGCCCTTGCTGGATATCTAGGAGCTCCTTGTGCCACCCTGATCCCACACTGCTGACCCTCCTCCCTGCCCTGCCCTATTTGAGAGAGGTAAGGTAGGAAGGCAAGGAGGAACCCACCCAGCCACACTGAAGCATTCTGGGCTGCTAAAGCCTTTACCAGGTTGCAAAGCCTTCCCAGCACTGGCACATGGGGCTTGGAGCAACATGGCCTAGTGGGAGGGGTCCCTGGTCCTGGCATGGTGGTTGGAACTGGATGGTCTTTAAGGTGCATTCCAACCCAAATCATTCTGGGATTCGGTTACTGGGGAGGTGTAGCAGTGTATCTGCAGATATAAGAAACACAGAAGTTTTAAGGTTTAAGTGAAATGCTTCAAGATGGCTTTTGTGGTTTTTGCTGGCTCACCGTCCCCTTCCCAGGACCCCTCTCAACAACTGTTGTCGGTATGCAGGTATGTCCTGGGAAGATACCTGGGAGCCTCCTGATTGGCTTTGTTAACCCCTTCCCCTGTTTTGCTATTGGAAGATTCCGTAACCCCCTGAGACCTCTCATTGGTGTTTTTGTAATCCCCCTGAAACCTATATAACCCTGTACCCCACAATAAACTTCCTCTTTCGCTCGTCCCCCTCCTGTGGTCTGTGTGAGTCCTGGCCAGGCTCATGGGGACCATGTGGCAGGGGGAAGGAGGGAGCATTTTCCCCTCCAGGTAATGGGCTAAACCCCAGGACCTGGAGCCCCCCAATCCCAATTCAGCTGTCGCACACTACCTGAGGGGAGTCTATAAAAAAGACAGAGACTATTTATAAGAGTGTGTAGTGACAGAAAAGGGGGAAAGGCTTCAAACTGTAAGAGAGTAGATTTAGGTTAGATATTATGAAGGAATTAATTACTGTGATGATGGTGAGATGCCCAGAGAAGGTGTGGATGCCCCATCCCTGGAAGTGTTCAAGGCCAGGTTCAATGGATCTCTGAGCAACATGGTCTATCGAAATTGTCCCTGTCTATGGCAGGGGGGTCAGAACTACATGACCTTTAAGGTTCCTTCCAACCTACGATTCTATGAGTCTGTGACTACATGATTCTGTGATTCTATGATTTTATAATTCTAACTTAAGTCTCTTATCTCTACCATCTACTTGATCTCTTTTTAATTAAGAGCAACTGTCAGTTAACTGTCCTTGGAAAACTTTACCTTTGAAAAAACCCACCCATCCTTCATGTTGTTATTAAAGCACTTGAACCATGTTTACTAGACCTCAGTTCTTTTATATCACCTCTGTTGGAAGTTTTACTTTATCTGTGTAAGATAAAGGAAGATTTTATCTTTTTTTAAACAGAAAGCCATGTTTCTATATTGCTGTAGGGTATATTTTAATGATGTTGTTCATCATACTCACTTTTTATTTGAGATAGTTTATACATTTATAAGCACAGGCACAATGATGTATGAAATTATGTTTTAAGTGCATCACTAATTACTCTATGTTAGCAGCTTATGTAAATTATATAGGGGCTCAATTTGAAACTATCACCTATACCCCTTATTTCTGAAAATTGTAAACAAAATTAAAATATCTGAGAGGGAAATTAAATGGTTAAAAGTAAAGTTATACCCATTTTGAAATGAACTCACTTTTTTGAACAGAAGAATTAAATATCTAGAATTTATTTAGAGGGGTTTTTTTTCAAAAGAGACAATTTTAAAGTTTTTTAATAGTTTCAGTATTTTTCTTTGAAAATAAAAAGATGATTAGATCAATGCAAATTCCAAATTATGTTTTCCCACTACAAAACACCTTTCAGTGGCAATTAGTTTTATTTGCAAAAAAAGCTGTCTATCAGTGACTTATTTTCTCATTTTCTGCACATATTGATTTGTTGTATTTTGTAACTGGCATTAAAACTGACCTAAATTATGTTATATACCTTCTTCTTGGATATATTGGGTTATTGCTAGTTTATGTTTCCTGTGACCTTTTACCTTTCTGGAAAGTATTACAGGCAGGTGAACTCTAATTATCTCAGTGGGAAATGGAGGATTCAACTTGACTAACAACATAAGAGATACTATTTTTCCATTTTTATGTATCCAGTCAGTCTGTATGACTGTGCCCTAGACGGTGATGCAGTGAAAAGATTTTGGGAGGTGTAGTATAATAGGTCAGAATAGAGAAAAAATGTGCATAATTTCCACTATTTGTTCGTGAGAATGGTTTGTGCTGTTGCTTAAGTAGGAACATATTTACCACATGTATAAATGTGGTATGCAGTTCTCAATAATCTCTACACTCGTAGTCAATGTAATATTAGTGAAAGACTTAGTAACTTGGATTATTTACTTTCTTCTTGTTTAACTTAATTTCATTCAGTAGTGTATTGTCATTGGACATTTTCACCTCTGGATTCATTTGGTATGTTAGTCACTGACTGTCTGAAAAAAAATCCTGCAAAGCTATGGCTGTGAATATGACAAACACTTGTCTTAACTGTGTTTCTGATTTAATGTTCACAGCATCATAGTAATAAAAATCATAGAACCATAACTACATATGTTGTGGTTTCATCCCAGCCAGCAGCTAAGCCCCACACGGCCATTCACTCGCTCCCCCACCAGCAGAACTGGGGAAAGAATCAGAAGTGCAAAAGCTGGAAAAGTCACGTGTTGAGATAAAGACAGTTTAATAGGGAAAGCAAAAGCCGTGCACACAAACAAAACAAAACAAGGCATTCACTGTTTCTCTTTGGCTGGCAGGTGTTCAGCCATCTCCAGGAGGCAGAGACCCATCACACATAATGATTACTTGGGACAACAAAAGCCATCACTCCAAACATCCTCCCCTCCTCCTTCTTCCCCTGACTTCATAAACTGAGTATTATGTCGTACAGTTTGGAATATCCCTTTGGTCAGTTTGTGTCACCTGTACCCACTGTGACCCTTCCCAACTTCCCATACACCCCCAGCCTCCTCACCAGCAGGGCAGAACGAAAAGCAGAAAAGGCCTTAGCCCTGTGCAAGCACTTCCCAGCAATAACAAAAACAGCTCTGTATTATCAACCCTGTGTTCAGTACAAATCCAAACCCTGGGCTAACACTAGCCACTGAAGACAGAATTAACTGTACCCCAGTGAAAGCCAGCACAACAAACCATCCCCTTAAATGTACAGAGGTGTGTTCTCAATGTTATTTAAAGAAAAAATAAGGATTTAATGGGCTTACAAGCCATCACAACTTGAGTGCCTTTTAATAATTTATTTGCTGGAAACTCTGTGGTCAGAGTTGTTAAAAAGCTATAGATTTAACTACGGATGAGCATAAGTAGCTGCTAAGGTAAAATAACACAAAGAGCCACTGAAAACTAAAATGCAACATAACAGATCTGACAAGTTACCCCATGGACAGGTGTTGCTATTGTTCTGGCTGATGTCTCATAGATGCATTTCACATTTGGCATGCAACTATATTTTCAACTTGCTTGGTTTTGAAATATAAAAACAGCCCTTGAATAGTGATTAAGAAAGAGATGTGTGGGTGCTTGACAAAGGTTTCTACAAATGAAATAATTAGCCCATAGAGAACAGAACAAGTTTGTAAAAATAAGATAAATTTCTTCTAAAAATTATTGGTTATTTTTAATCAGGAGCATCATGCTCAAAAGTATATTTACTATTTAAAAGATGGTTGAATTTCTTTTTGTGTTTCTTTCTATGCCACTTGTTGGAATAATATTTCCTTATGAAATAAGACCATTCATTCTGCTCTAAACGTATTTTACACAACTATTTTTGCTGGTAATTTGTATGTACTGAGATTATATGACTTAATGGAAACACCAGACCTTTCACAGTGTCCCAGATTAACCAGTACATATTTGCTTCTGTTGTATTTTGGAACAACATGGAACTTCATGTGTAGCTAACACCAACACTTTTAAGACTGCGTAAGAGATTAATTTTTCCTATTCAATTTTTTTAATCACATTTCTTTTATATACACTTTCCTCTAAAGCCATTACTTTAATACATTTTATACAATATCAAGGCAAAAAAGGCATAGATTATTTTTAAAAAGTTAAGAGATCTGGATGATGCTTTCATACCTTAAAGCCAGACTCTGTCTTTTTCTAGGTTTAAGAGAAAGGCATGCTTGGTAGAAATAAGAAGCAATGGCAAAGTTCTGAAATTTCACTATGGCAACAGATACCACTCCAAACAGAGTATAATGAACCAGGGAAAGAAGCTGAGTAGACAAAATGTTTTATTTCCTAATGGTTGTCTGGTCAACCAAATTCCCCAAAGTAAGATTCTGTTGATATATCATCTACTGTAAAGTATAAATCACCGGGGAATAAGATGAAACCCAAGTATAACCACAGCCTGAAACCTTGGCCACAGAGGCTTCACCATAAATACTACAAAGTTAAGGGGAAAGAAAGAAACAAAAAGAATATTTTTAAAGATGCTGAGAGAAAGGATGAATCTGTCTTCTGTATTTTTCCTGATATTTAATATTCATCTAAAGAGAAGAAATATTTTATAATTTTATTGTTTTTATCTTAAAAATAAATAACACAATGAAAACCACCATTCTGTCTAGCGCATTTACAGGTTCCTTTTCCCTCTACTTTTTTCTCCACCTTTTAAGCACCTAATTACTGTCTTCTTCAATATGAGTTGCATTGTTATTGTGATTCCACTGTGTTTTCAAATATATGTGGAAGCATATGAGGAGCAAAAAAATAACGTCTGTGAACCTGTAGTTCCAGTTAATAAACTTTCAAAAAGAAGTATGGATGAGGGGAAAATATTTTTTTTCTATATTTTTGTCTGAATGTTTGTGCTAATAATTCATGGAACCAGATGATTAATTTTCATTGCAGAAGCATGTAAACTGAGTCTGAATTCTGCTCTTCTGGATAATATTCCTTACTCTCTCCCCTCCATCCATTTGAAACACTGGTAATGTATCTGGATGCTGCAAGCAGACTTTTGTGCAGTTTCTATTTACAGTTCTTTGCTATGATTTTAGAATTTAAACAGAACATATCATGTCACTGAGGCTTTGGTAGTTAGAAGAACTCAGTCTGTTTTTCCAAGGAATTCTGGAGAGAAAAAATAAATCAGTGTCATAGTCAATATTCTTGGTTGAAGACTGACTACATCTTTGGCCTTCTGTCATATCCTGCTCCCTTCCTTAAGCTCATGTAAAACCCTCCTGCTATGGCAGGACTAAATTTAAGCAGCACTAAAGACCACACTGGGATGGCTACCCTGTTCTGCAGCAGCAAGCTAACTGGAGTGTGTGTCTCTCAAGCCACAGTACAAGGAGTGGACAGAAGCAAGAGGCAAGTACAGGTGCAGAGCAGGAAACTGGTTCTAAGGATCTAATGAAGTCTCAGTTTCTGGAAGAATAACTCTGCCACTGCTGCTGTGTCAGACAAAAACTCCATCAGAACCTGGAGGGGATTCTAACCCTTTTTATGTCTGAGGTAGAGATTTGCTTGCCCCATAATTTTGGCACTCGATGTTACTGTCATCTTTGTCAGTGCTGATATTGACCTTGACTCTAAGCTTACACCACTTGAGGCAGTATGGACAAGACTCAGTCCTATTATTCTATAGCAGATATAGTAACATGTAGCTACCGTCAGGGTTTTTGGTGACTTCCCATTTGTAGGCACAACCCAGGAGTCTGCATCTAACCTGTATTGGGAATGGTAAGTGAACAACCCTACAGCTGTCTGAAGACTTTGGCAATGTCTTGAAACATGTCTGCATAACACCAGAAATAGTGACAAATGATACAACTATGCTTCCATAATTAACAGAGCTTATTTCCATAGAAAGACAAAATATCTTGGTGTTTTTCATGTGATGATAAACATTATGGTCGATAATGCAGAATTTGACATTTAAGTAAAAGTTGGTATCAAATTTAAAAAAATATGTACAGCACAATAGAAAACAAAATATATAAAAACAGATACTCAGCCCCTTCCACAGAAGACAAACAATGGAACCTGAAGACCACAGCAGCATTTGAGAATAAGATAGAGGAACACTTTCCAAGTGCTGCATCATCTGAAAGCCACTATCAATACTGAACGCTAACATCTCCTGACAAGAATAACTTGCCAGTTTCTAGTCATACAAACATTAAATTTGGATAAAGGCAAATATATAGAACTCTGCTAAGAAAGCCAAAGTAAACATCCGTTCCCCAACAACACTTCCAGGGAAAGGAGCAGTAAAGCTGTCTAAAAGAAAAGGCAAAAGAAAAGGAAAAAACTTCATGACAAGACTCAAGACAAGACACCGTATCTGGTGATAGGTAATATATGTGATATGTAATATCACCAGAGACAGAAACAGCTGCTGTGAAAACTGATAGTGAAACACTTTATCAACTCAATAAGTGGCAAATTTACACTAGCTAAAGGACATACTAGTAAAAAATATAGAAGGACCATAAAAGAGGTATACTATGTTATCCATTTGTGTACTTGGTTTTATAATCTTACTCTTCTTTTTTGTACGAAATCCAAGTTTCTTGTCTTCGCTTTCAAAACCGTGTTCACAACATAACTGCTCTTGTTTTTGACTTTTGCTACATGGAATAAATGATTTTTTTTCTCCACTATTTCCATAGTTTATCTCTCTTGCCTACATATGAGACAATTGAAAAAAAACCCAAAACCTAACAACTTTACTTCAATCTCATCCTTTGCTCAAATATAGAGGGACTCCATGCAAGTGTTGTGAAAAGAAAATTTTTGTCTTTATTCCCCAGGATGAGATCAAACTGTGTCAACAATAATCTTTACAGAGAGTATACTACTTTTTCTTAAAGACCTTTGATGATGCCATGTTAGCAACATTTATATGTAATCAGTTCAATGCCTTATATACTTTACTAATTTGTGCTGCAGACAGAGAATGTACTTTGCATTTTTGTTTACACTTTTGTGTTCTTGAAGATTTTTTAAGTGTTCTTCTTTCACTTCTTGAGAGAAGTGAAAATATATTTTCAATCTTTCAGCAAACATCATGTCTGCTAAGCTGCTAGATATCTGTTGTTTTCCTCTGTATTAACTCAGGCCAGTGTATATCTTTCTTGTAATGCAGGGCCCAGAAGTCGACATGATAGCAATGTTTAACATTGTGGGTTTTACCTCTACATTTCTTGTTATACAGTGGTTTGCTTCTTTTTTTTTTTTAGATAGTGCAGTGTGAAGTTTACCTGCTTTACAATAGCATGAACTTTGCAGGTTCTTCCTCAATTCATAATCTAGTTCATAATATAACTTAACTTCATTTGTTTTCTAGTTGCCTATTCCTCCCAAACCACTGTCTCTGAATTTAATTTTTTTTCAACCATTTTCAAACCACTTCATTATATAGAGACTGAATTTTAGTTCCATTCTTTGTTGCTCTTACATTCGCTCACAGTTTCTTATCTGCAAAGGCAATAAGCTTCGCCTCCAATTCATCATTTAATTCTTCACTGAAAATAGTGAATATAAGTACATCCAAAGCAGACCCTGTAGCACCCCTATACATGATCACATTCGGAATGACATAGATTTTTATTCCTGTTTATTTATTATTGATTTGGCTAGAACTCCATTATGGTTTATCAACAATAAACCAATGCTAGATTTTTCTGAGAGTAGAGATCAAAATAACAGCTCTGGAAAAGAAAGAGAAAAAATTACCCAACAGTCTGCTTTAACAGGATAGAAGGACAAAAATAAAGGAGGAGTCTAACAAAATGTCACAGTTCTGAATTAAAACATTAAATTAGAAAAAAAATCCATATATATAAAGCAAGTGTATTCTCACACGCTAAGAATAACATGTATGCTGATAGGAATTTACAGAAAGAAATAAAATGAGTATGCTGGAATGTGGATATTAACCAGTTGAAGTAAAATCTGTGTGTCAAGAATATCAAGTACTTTAACTTTTCTTTAACTTTCTCCTTAAATATCAATTCCACCTTACTGTATATTTCTGAAAGCTACAAGCTTACCAAAAGTATGTAGACAGATGTCTAAATGGCTGTGAAAATAGATACTCCCTAGAAAAGAGGTATTAAAAGAAATTATTAATAACAGCTGCTGAGATTCATCAAAGAGTTTTGCAATCCTTCTCTTTACTGTTATTCAGCATAAGAGATGGGAATATTTCAGCTGTTTTAGGAATAAGTTTATGGAATATGTTATAACAGGTGTAACTTTGGGCATCTGGAGGAAGAAGTATAACTACACTTTTAAGGTCTTTGTTGTAATTCAATTTAGTGTGTCTTAATAGCATACAGATATACTACCTATACACAACTACAAACATACACAGAGTAATTTTGTTGGGAGCAGAAGAAACAAAAGAAGGATCAAGTCTGTATTCTTCCCTTCCTAGCCAGGTCTTGCCATGAGTCTGCCTTTGATCCTCCCATGAGCTTAGAGCTCAAGAGAACAATATACTCTTTAGTTCCTTGTGTCTCATGAGGAAAGAAGGTGAAATTCTTCGCTAAAAGCACATGCCATCAGAGAAAAGTAAGACCTGAGACTAACAGTGAAAGGGATGCTAAAACTGTTTGACCTCCTCTTCCCAATAAATTTTTTTAGAATGTTTTTTAGTTCTGGTTCAGCCTCAGTATGTTCAGCTCCTTAAATTATACCCTTCATAATGTGTTAGAAGGTTGAACTGAACTAATTGGGCTGTTCTTCCCACTCCATTTGAGCACTGTGCTGAAATGAAGTCTGCATTTTTGCTAAAATCTGCTTCTGTGTTTTACTGCTGCTTTGCCTAATAAGATCTCTTAATCATAATATTTTGGTGTTTTAAAGGTTTCTTATCAACAATAGATTTCACTCACTGGTCTCAGAACAGTTTTGTCATACATCTGTAGCACCAGGTCAGATTACTCCAGAAAAGCTTTGCTCTTTGTAACTGTGTCTGGATTGCATTGCAACAAGCTTCACCATCCAGCTGGAATTAAATCAACCACTGATGTAATAGCTGCATTGTGACATTGTATGATTGGTAGCTCACTTATACAGCACAGCGTTGTGAAGAGATTCAGCTTTACTAAAACTGTTTTCCTCTTTGTAAGAGTTTTCAGCATTATTCCTGATATCCTGCTTCTTAGAAGTCTCTGGGTTCTAAGACTCTGTATATTGAAGTTTGTTTTCATTTACTGCCTGAAAGTAGGATTCGATTATATTCTCCATGTAATTTATAAAACTGCCAGTGAACTAGATGCACTTTTTCCTTTCCCTTAGTTTCCCAATGGTGTATACTATATATGGAAACTGGCAGGTGTTCTTTTTTTTTTCTTCTTCTAAGTTTGTTATGTCTTTTGTATGAACTTTCTTATTTTAATGATCTGCACTTTCTCTAAATATTGCTTTGAGCATTTATCTGCACATTTCAGCCATATTTGCTGTTTAAAGACATTTCTGTGATGTTAGATCTGTCTGTCAACAACCTCTCTTACAGGCTTTAATCACATGTCCCACAAATGAGTCTCTCTAGTTAGCAAGTCTTTTACACTTCCAGTACTGTGTGTGGATGCCAGAGTTCTCAGCTGTCTAATGTTAGTGTTTGTTTAGGATGTAAAAACATATTAATGTATTCCAGCTTCATTTGTCAGTAGGTCATAATCCTCAGGCATCTTTATCTGCTGTTTCATTGTTCCAGTGTATTCTTAATCACAGAATCTCACCCTGCTACACATTCTCTCTTTAAAGAATTATTTTCATTTCCTTCATCCTTATATTTTAATAGTCACCTTTCCACACAGGATCAGTTTTCACTTGATACTGACAGGTTTTTATTTGTAAATGTGATAGTCATGATTTGTGTTTGTGTTGACCATTCTGATTTCAGTCATGCTTTGTATGTGACTCTGGGTCTCACAGACATAAAACAAACATCCACATTTCCCAGACCTATTCTGTTTTTTCAGGTGAATTACAGTTTCTCTGTGTCCATTTGCCCTAGCAGATTGGGAACCTCCCACCCAGATATTAGACATTCAGAAATCCTACTCTTACAGTTGTCTGGCAAAAGCTACAGTCTGTGTACACTGCATGTCTGCACACTGTAAATTCAGTATTATTCAGGAATAAACAGAAGTACCATACTGCATGTATTCTCTGGGTAATTTCTGACACCTCCTGGAAGTAGTAAATGTGCTTTGCCTGCCCACCTTCTTTCAAGAGCTAGTAAAAGTATTGCTCATATTCTCCTCAATTATTCTGTGCGCATAAAGAAAATTGTATTTGAAATGCAACCATTAGTACTAAATAACTCTATGTTGAAAGCACACTTACTTATGTCTTGCAAAAAAAATTTATCCTTTATTAAGAGAATTATTTACAAAGGTATTGCCCTGAAAGTGTATTCAAAACACTTTTTGTTTTGCAGATTTTTCAAAGTTCTTCCTTGTGCAAATTGGGTTTTCTCAAAATTTCAGTGTATGTCATTAGTGATACTTTGTTTTACTTGAACATGTTTAAACCAGTTGTAAGTCAAACAGTTGTACTGCATAAGTCTTTATTTATTAAAATTCTTTTCATCAGCTAACTGCATTTGGATATTTGTGTGCTAATGATTTTTTCAGTAATCTTAAATCTGAGTAAAATCAGAGAAAGAGAAACTAAAAAATAAAAACTTGCAGTTGGCTGAGATCTATAAAATAAATTACTTTCAAGAAAGTGTCAATCAAGTACTTAAAAATCCCTGAGTCCTTAGGCACATCATCTCATGATGATGATGTTAGCTTTGAAGTGGCCCTAGTTATTTAAGGTATTTCTGATGCCTCTGGCTCTATTCTGCCAGGTCTGCCATTTCACAGCCTGCCTAAATTCTAGATAATCAATAAAACTAAAGATCTCTCAAGAACAAATACCTAGACATGAAAACAACCCCTTGTTTTGGCTTCCTGTTACAAATTGTCATACCCTAAAACACAGCAAATCAGTCCCCCACTGTGAGTTAGAAGTTTGTTAAAATAAATTCCTCCAAGATGTGAATGTTATTTCAAGCAGAACACACAGACATACATGAAATTACTGACTTGGAGATAAGAAGCTCACTGGGAGAAAATACCTGTCTCAGTTTAGCCTGATTTCGAGATTGCAGCTTGGACATGCAGGATTAAATTAGAGAAGGAATTATGCTGCAAATCTGGGCCCTGCTTAAATGATTAGGTGGGAGGTAGGTATAAACCAGTTTTGTTCAAGGTCACTAGAATCAGTCATTTGATTTATTCTTATAACATCTTCAATGAACACTCAGGTTCACTTCATAGAAAATATAAGTTTTCTGGACAGAATAATACTGAAAGACGCAAAAGAAAGAAACAGATGAAAGGAAAACAAACTAAAAAACACAAACAAACAAAAAAGCATGTTGTAAATGTTTTTAATTTGTTTTATATTAAGGAATTAATGCAAATACTACAAAATTTATTAGCACTGAAGTAATCCCAGACATTTGTTTTAACATAAACTTATTTGCTGCATATGCTATGATAGGATCTCTTTACTTGCTTATCTTTAAGTACAGTTGAGCTATCAATGTGAACTCTGAGAAAAGTATCAGGAAAGTAT
Source organism: Pseudotriccus pelzelni (assembly GCA_035584735.1). NCBI lineage: Eukaryota > Metazoa > Chordata > Aves > Passeriformes > Tyrannidae > Pseudotriccus > Pseudotriccus pelzelni. The sequence goes on along the minus strand of JAWMRA010000161.1, from coordinate 44,539,632 downwards.
TCTTCATAGAGTTACATTTTGTTGCAATGAGAGGTTACAATTATATAAAACCTTTTGTTTCTAAGAAACCTTTTGTGCTTGAGAAACTCTGTGCACATATGAATAATTTCACAGAACTAAAATTATTTTCACCCAACACTGAAATGAAATCAACATGGCAGGTGCTTCAGCAGTATGGCATAATAATTTTGGAAAAGAAGAAGGAAAGGGAGTGCTAAAATAGCATGTTACAAAGAAAGAGTGTGACCAGCCATTTGAATTGAAACATAGAGATGCTTGACCTGTTTTTAGTTAAAGCTTTCCTTGTGAAGAAAGTCACATGAAAAGACACCAAATAATTTTGATGAAAAGCATTCAATCTATATATATATTAAAGCTTCCGTTTTATCAGTTAAGCTGGGTTTTTTGGCACCTTACACTAAAAGAGGTAACACATACATATAGAGATAAAATTTATAAGCAGATAAAAACAAATGATGGTTAAGCACCCTGTCAGTTATTTGAAATGAGAAAGTTGCCAACAACATTTTAAGAAGAGATATATCTCCTCAGGTTTTCTGCATATAGATCTTATGTTCAAATACTTTGGCATAAATTTTTGACAGCTTAATCAAAATAGTTTGTATTTGGCATTTTCCATATTTGAAGCAAAAGAAATACCATGAACAAGCCTTTCAGATTATATTGCTTTTCATCATAGTATTTAGTAGAGATGCAGAACACTTTCCTTTGAGCTGTCATTGGGGCATTCCTGCTACCAGGGTCTCATCTGCTGCATATGTGGACAGCAGTGGTAAGGCTCCTACTGTTCCTGGCTCCAGAAAGGATCCTCTCAGGAGCTTAGCAGTGCTTTGCTTTCATTAGTCTTGTGTTTGCTGCTGAGTGAATAAACACACGTTTAGTGAAGGAAATCTCTTCTGTAAGCATTCATTTTCTCAATACACTGAAGAGTGTAGCAAGTCTTTATTTTACTGATTTGATGCAGAGACAACACCTGAGACATGAAAGTGAAATTAGGCTGCAAACAGAGCACTTGCCACTGAGAACAAAACCTAAGAATACTATTGACTTATAATTTCCTGCTGTAGCTAGCAGGCAAATTTCTTGTTAAAACTACTTAACACTGAAGTAACCTGATTTAAAAGTTTTCAGGACAATTCTATCCTGATGAAAGCTACTAAAATGTTACCTTGTTAAATTTTGTTAAACCTTTACTATGGTACAAATCTAGCATAGGTCAGTTTAATAATCTTTATTTCTTTTAAAGAATGCTATGATTGTGCATAACACAGCTCAATTAATAATAAAGATCTTTTATGGTTAAAAGTCATACTAATAACTTATGGAAGTAGCTGGAAGTACAACTTCTGCAAAGTAGAAAATGCAGTAGGAATTTCAGGGTACTTGCCTGGAATTAGACCAGGAAGAGATTATAACATTAGTCTGGTAAACTGAAGACGTCAACTATTAAATATGTATGATTAAGAGAGTTGATACTTGTTGCTTTGCAATTAGATTAAGGATGTTTGTATTTCAAACCCAGATTCTGTTTTCGTTACTGAAGTGGGAATGAGACTTGAAGTAGCAGTTTGAACAAATCTAAAGGAAAACATTAACAGTTGACTACACATCCAGTGAGATATAAAAGATGAGCTTCTTAGCAGTGTAGGAAATAATGGTGTCTGGATCCACAAGTAAAAATGATGTGGGTTTAAGGTTACACTCGGACCAAGGTGGTTCTGCTACTGAAGAGGCAGGAACAACCTCTTGTAACGTTGTAGCTGGATCTGTTAGCAGTCAAGTATCATGATGAGAGCAGTAGATATGTGCCTTTCTTGAAGAATGGAGAGTAAATAAATGTTTGTCCACAGCAGATATTAAAGCAGCCTCTCTTGTGAGATTACTCTGCAATACTTTCGGTTTATCTAAAGAATATGTTGTTTAAATCCCAGTACACTAAGTCTCCTAAGTTTTTTTCAACAACCTGTTCTGCAAAAGTCTGCAAAAAGTTTCTGCCAGAAACATTATTTTGTAAATCCAAGCATGCTCTGTGTTAAACATTCTGCTCACACTCAAGCAGCATAAGTACAATTATGGGGTTTACATGAGACCACTAATATAAAATGGTCAGTCCGCTTTTTTGACTCTTTTAAATATTTTAAGCAACTGGAATGACAAATCACAGGAAACAACTGGTTTGTTACCTATAAGGCAGAGAGGTGCAGTGCACTCCAGTTCTGACCTTTATTTTTTCAGGTATGTGTCTCTGAAGGCCTCAACAAGTGTCACAAAACCTTCTGTGATCAGAGAGTTGCACTTAAATAGGCAAATGAAATGAGCATAATAAAATCAGGCCTAAGAAGATACTGCATGATGATAACTAGTATTTAATCTTGTACCTCTCTTTTTTTTTTTTTAATGTATGCAAAAATATGTCAGAATTTCATGTTTTTCTAGAGATTCAGATGTATATTAGAATCACACATAACAAAGAGCTCTCCTGCTAGGACTTGCCAAATCTGCCTGGAAGCAAACTCACTGCTATCTAGCCAGCCAGTGAACAGTACTCTGTGCTCAGACATTACCTTTGTTTATTATCCAAGCTCCAAAAAAAGAAATGTCACATGAACAGTATCTGCATCTCCCAGAGACATATAAAGAGCAAGGCCTTCCAGAAAGCTTATGATTGGATTACACCTTTCCAGTAATATTGTAAAATTTGAAATATCATTCTGTGTGAAAACAAGATGCTTCTTACTTTTCAAGTGCCCTCATACCCAGACATGGCATTGTGTGATAAGACTGTCAAACTTCCTGAAATCAGGACTGTCCTGGCCACATGCTGAAGGAAGTTCTTCTTATTTCATAGTTTCACCATTTCTGAAGCAAAATGAAACAGTGATGGAATAAAATAGTATGCACCAAGTTTAAGAAGGACTTAAGCAAAAAATCTTAACCAAATGAAACTGTAGGTCACTCTGAACCTAAGAAAAGTTTGGTTAAGTATTTGTTCAACTCTCTTCGCAGCCAGTCTGTCTTCATGACCCATGTACATTCATACATTCGAGGTTTCACTCATCAGGATGCTCCCAGGAACAGTGATCCACTGCCACTGACATCAACATAAAAAAGCTCTCAATGATTTCCATTGGATGAGGCCCAAACCACCCATTTGTTTTACGCTGTTTTTACATTGTACTCTCGCGCATCAAATGTTAAGCACTGGACATGGGAGCACTTGCACTGAGATTATTAAGTCAGCACAGGATATTGCTCAAAATACAGGACTACAGATATCTTAGAGCTCTGTTAGAAAACTTAGTACCAAATACAGTTTTTGCAGTCCCTGAAAACTTGTAATCACTTTTACCATAAAAAGTAAAACAATAAAAAATAAATAATTACCTTTTCAAAAATGAAAAATATGATTCTGTTTTGGTTCACCATGAGAAAGAAAAGAAAATGAGCTTGTCAAATAAATTATGTGCTGTGAATCACTGCTTAGATTTGTTCATTAAACCAAGCCTTTTATAAAACACGTTGTTCTACATGAAAAAAACATGCTTTTTCTGTTTCTTCACAGCTGCATGAAGGTCTTCCATTCAAAATTTCACTTTATTCTTCTAATTAATTACACATGCCTTTGTAGTTCTAACTTTAAAATATTATGTGAAAAGAACGTGCTTTTGAATCAGTATCAATCACACTGTTTTATTTTCTCAAGGGAAAAGAGAGTGCTCAGAAGAAATTAATCTTATGTTGACACTAACTTGTTTCCCTGGCCTCTGGAAAACCTGTAGCTTTGCTCACATACATTTACAAGTCAGTCTATAATAAATTATCAAAACAGCTTCAGTTTTTTTATTTGAATGCTTTGTTTCAAGAAAGGTGGAGTGCAGAATGATGTCTTATAATCACAGGATTGATATTGTAAGTTTGCTGGTTTTTGTCCCTGGCACACAATTCTTTGTTAACCAAATTGCTCTGAGCAGAACAAGGTAGAGCATGATGGTGTTCTCTAACATGTGATAAAGAGTGGTAAAGACCAGCTCTATGTTTCTGCTATAATGTCCTCTCCATATTGCTGCCAAAAAACAGTAAAGTTCTATTTCTCAGCCAAGAATTCCACCGGTAAACACACTGCTTCCAATTCTCCTTTTTCTTTCTTTCTTAATTCCATTATTAAAAGCTATTTTCTATAGAAAAAAATATAACTTTGATGACAAGGAAAGCAATGTATCTCAAAGTAAAGCTTATTAATGTCATAAAAATCCTATACATCATAGTATAGAAGTATTCTTTTGAACTTTTGAACTCCAAATTCTTCAAAGTATTGCTCCCCAGAATCTATCAAAGTAATGTGTACCCTGCTGTGTAGAAGATCTTATTCTTGATGCAGTTTATTTGGTATCTTTTTGAAAGAAGAAAGTCAGTCTTGTCTCACAGAAATCTTTGAAGCTCATTCTAATGAGAAACACCTCTTCTATTATTTTTCTGGTTTTATTCACTGCACTCTTTTTTATGGTTAAAACTATCAAGAGAAAATGGTCTTAGCAGTTGGCTGCTTAGCACTTCACCTGTTCCTACTGTTTATTCTTCCTGTGAAGTTACACTCCTGTGTTAAATGCACTGAACTTGTTCCTGTAGCCATTGGTCCTTATGCAATAAAGCCACACACCACAGGCATCAGATTCAATTAGAGTGTAAATAAAAAAGCCTGGAGGAATGCCAGAAGTGGAGACATCATCTCTTCAGGCTCAATAACAGAAGTCCTAATATCTTAAGTAAAAAACTAATTTGAACAGTAAGTTTTTCACTTGCTTCCATGATCTTATAGTTACATATATACCAATAACAATACCAGTGTTAAACTGAAATTAACAGTAACAACAGCATCATACAAATTCAGGTAAACTACCAGTATATTTTGAAGATTCCTCATTCATTGCTGATGACAGGTTTCACTACTTTTCTTTCCCTTTTTATTTAGGAGATTTTTGTGTTCTTCAGAAACCACCCAGAGCCAGTGACACAGCAACAGTCTGACTGACCCAGAGGCAAGATCTTAATATCGATTCCTCAACACCAGTGAGTTACAGACTGTTATAGACAGCTTCTGGGAAAACAAGTGCAGCTCCACATATTTCCTTCTCTGTCAAATACACCAGCACTAAAAGTAAATTTCTATAATAATTTAGGATTTAAAATTATTACAGCTAACCCATTATAGAAATGAATCAAGAACATTAGTTTGTGTTCAGCATTTTCTGTGCTATAAGGGGGATCGCTTTTCTCTCTAACTCACCAAACTACAGTAAGTCTATTCATTCCGCCCACATTAATATGACCATTGGAAGACTCTGGAAACTGAGCTTTGTGCTTCCTAGATTCTCATGGCTATAGTCATCCCATTTTACACCACCATTTTTTCAGATTCATTACTAATATTTGAACCATAGCCATGAAACATCTTTGCAAGAGTAGATCTCATATAGATCTAATGAATCTCAGTTTTGGTGAAATTGGTTTTATTTTCTCTGAACCATTCTCAATCACAAAAAGCCTTTGCATTTGCTGTTAATTGGATGGATTCAGTGGTGGTTGTCCTAACTTGATTGTAACTGAATTATCTCACTATATGAACATTTTTTCTCAGATGCACAAATTTTGCTATATGAAATTTATTTCTGTAAGTTATTATTCGGTTTGTGGTTGTTCCCATTCTTCAAACTCCAGTCATGTTAATTTGTTGTTACCCTTTCATCTCTGATCAAATTGCAGATATGAACCCTAGAACTTCCTCTCCTGACATAACTTGCTTCAATTTTCTTCTGAGACATCTGAAAGTCAAGAACAACCAAATCACGGTTGAAGACAGAGTATCTTTCAAAAGGATTTGGAATATGAATGTATGTTGCATGTCAGTAACCAAAACACCCCTGATCACTGCCTTTGGTTTAGGAAATGCAATGTGTGGTGAAATAACATTCAGAGGACATATCACTACATGTATGCCTTTTCCAGGATTTTCTCCAGATACCTATCAAACATAGGGGAAAAAAAAAACAAACAAAAAAAAACCAAAACCAGAACAAAAACAGTGTCCATGCGTCAGTTAAACAAGAACATTGACAATCTTGACTGCAACTCTCTCCTTAAAGATTGTCCAAAATGTTCCGGTTTTCCATATTTAACTTTTGTGTTACTTTCTTTTGTCACTATACAAGATAAAGATTTCACTCTCTTTCCATTCTACTGATAGCTGCCCTTATTGTCATTGTAGGCCAATAAAATTTCTCTAAGTCCATCCAGCTCCCCTTCTAACTCCAGCCTAAAACAGACACTAACTCTATTTGGAGGATGGTCTGTGAGACAGACCTTACCTTTCAGCTCTATTCTGTGTTTTCTTGACAGCCTTTTCATCTGCAGATGAAAAAGACCTATTTGTAATGTCTTGTGGATATAATGGAGCCATGACATGGGTAAAGCCAGTTCATGAGTTAAATTACAGCAAAAAATCTGTATATTCTTATGCGATCATATAGTTAGTTACCATGCTTCTTTTTGAAGTAGATGTAGTGAACAAGATTGTCATGATCTGGTCTACTATCACAGACTCAGTTCTCCAAAATGTCAAGGACAGTTCTTCAATCTAAGATACATCAGTTCCTTTCTGCTCTTCATCTAATAAAATTTACAAGTGTTGTGTCTTTATATTCAGTGCAGTACTTCTCAAGCCTCAGTAATAAAAGCTTTTAATCAAGTTGTGATTGATTTAAAGGGAACATTTACTTGTAGTACTACACATGGTTCAAAAATCAGAGATAACTGACATCTGCTCCATTCAGAGTCTGAGATATATTTCATCTATGGTTCGTAGAAAAAGCCCTCATACAGCACATAGCTAGTGACTCACAGCCAGCTTAAAAATTAGTCAGTTGACCACAGTTCTGTCTCATTAACACTCACAATTATTTGGTTTCGTTTTCCTTAGGTAATTTGAACTGCAATATTAATATATCCCTACATCTCGACTTCATTAATTTCAAAATGTCAAGAATTACAGAATTCTCTGTCATCCAAGCAACACATGCAACTCAGAAATGCATGCTGTAAACAAACCATTAGCATTGAACTCACTTTTCATGCTCCACACAGGTTTCTTATAAGAAATTCAAACCACTTCTTGCTTGAATCTAGAATAGTGAAAACATTACCTGTATTCAAGACATATTTCATCTAAACAGAAAGCAATGTTTTCTGCTTGATACACTGAAGACTAACTATATGCACTATTCATTATTGTACATAAAAAAGAAACTAAGATATTTCATAAAATGCACTGCATTCCAGAAAAATGCAAGGCTGAGTTTTGGCTTTATAAAAGACACCATGACTACATACCCCACTCTTCCACTCCTCACCTTATACACTGCTAGGAACAAAATAGTTCAGAAATAATTTTTGCATGAGGGATTAAATTCTAGAATTGATTATTCATTAGCATAAATTCTCTCAGAATCACAGACATGTTCAGTGTTATTTCTAATATATTTAGAAGACCTACTGCTTTCAACACTATTTGAAAGATAAATTAACTAGAAAGAGCGGGAAGAAATTCTTTGTCTTCACACTGTCTCTGTTATAAAGGTGGAAATTGTAGGGTGGAGACATAAGGTGCAGTGAAGCCAAACCGTCAGCTTTCTACAAAAAGAGGATAAACCAAAACATGGTTTATACATTTGATTCATGCTAACTCTGATATGAGTTTAAGGAAAGCTTCCACTGTCCACCTTGACATCCCAAATCTATTGAAAACAGCATGTTATGCTGGAATGCAAGGCCTTTGATGACATTCAGATGTTTATAAGAATCTAAGATTGTCCTTTAAGTACTGAGGAAAAAATTCTCACTATCTTATAAGGTAAAGAATGAAGTTTGGTCCTAAATAATTTACACAAAGTAGAAGATGAGACCTGTAATACAAGGAAGGTACTACCTTAAATATATCTTTGTCCCTAGCAGTTATAAGATTTAAACAATTTAGTAAGAATTTGAGTGCATAATTACAATGATTATATATGCTGATAGGGTAATTGAATTTGCTAATTACAATTAGCCATTTGCATATACAATTATCTAATTAATGTGCACAATTTCAAATAAAAAATTGGTGTCCTTCAAATGTTTTAAAAATCACTTTCTGTATTCTGGAAATTGGAATCAGTGATAGTAGTTTATTTTGCTTCTCCACACTGATCAGCACTTTTGTAATCCACAGTCTTTAATCAGACAAGTATACTCCTCAACAACTGCATCTAGCTACAAAGAACAAGAGAGTACACCTTCTCTTTACCTCACAGAATCACGGAATATTCTGAATTGGAAAGGACCCACAAGGATCATCAAGTCTTGCACAGGACCATCCCCAAGAGTCACACCATGTGCCTGAGAATATCATCCAAATGCTTCTTGAACTCTGTCAGTCTTGGTGCTGTGACCACTTCCCTGGGGTGCCTGCTCCAGCATCCAACCACCCTCTCAGTGAATAACCTCTTTCTAATACCCAACCTAAACCTCCCCTGACACAATTTCAGGCCATTCCCTTAGTCCTGCCACTGGCCATCACAGACAGGAGATCAGTGTCTACCCCTCCTCTTCCCCTTACAAGGAAGTTGTAGACTGGAGTGAGGTCTCTCCTCAATCTCCGCTTCTCCAGGCTGGACAGACCAAGTGACTTCAGCTGCTTCTCATATGGCTTCCCCTCAACACACTTCACCATCTTCATTGCTGTCCTTTGGAAGCTCTCAGATAGCTTAATATCCTTCTTATGTTGTGCACAAAACTGCACACAATATTCAAGCTGAGGCCGCCCCAGTGCAGAGCAGCGCGGGACAATCCCCTCCCTTGACTGGCTGGAGATGCTTTGCCTGATGCCCCCCCGGACAGGGTTGGCCCTCCTGGCTGCCAGGGCACTGCTGACTCATATTCAACTTGCCATTGACCAGGACCCCCAGGTCCCTTTGTGTGGCACTGCTCTGCAGGATCTCATTTCCCAGTCTACATGTACATCAGGGGTTGTCCCATTCCAGGTGCAGAATCCGGCACTTTTCCTTGTTGAACTTCATGTGGTCGGTGATTGCTCAGTTGTTTAATTTGCTGAGGTCTCTCTGCAGGGCCTCCCTGCCTTTGAGGGAGTCAACAGCTCCTCCCAGTTTTATGTCATTCGCAAACTCTTTTAGTATCTCTTCCAGTCCAGCATCCAAGTCTTTTATGAAGACTGAAGAGTGCAGGGCCCAAAGTGAAGCCCTGTGGAACCCCACTAGTGACAGGTCACCAGTCTGATGTTCTCCCATTCACTGTTACCCTCTGTGCTTGACCCATGAGCCAATTGCTCACCCACCGCATGATGTGTTTATCCATCTGTGTGCTGGACATTTTGTCCAGAAAGATCCTGTGAGAGACAGTATCGAAAGCTTTACTAAAATCCAAAAAGATTACATCAGCTGGCTTTCCTTGATCCACTAAGTGGGTTACATCATGAGTTAAATGGAGAGGAAGAGAAAGATTTTTCTGCAATTTTGTTGGTTAACTATTCCTTAGTAAAGTGTTAATCACACTAAAATAACAGAATAGAGGTGATGACAGCTAACTATGGCTGCCATGCTTACACTCATTGTGAATATCTGCTTGATTTTGATCAGTTTAAGCTCTGGCAATTCTTTGGTACAATGCAGTTCAGGAGGCATTTTGTATTCACCAACAACACAGTGTCTTTCAAGAAAGACAGTAGCAATGATACACCCCAGCCATCTTCCAAAACAGTTCATCAGTTCTTTCTGGTTGTCATTTTTGTTTCCATCTAGCTGATGCCAGTCAAAAATCTGGAAAATAATTATTGCAAACAGTTCCAAAGAACACAGAATTTAGCAGAACTGTGAATATATCAGATAATGACATTGGCTGAGACTGCTGAATTTCAGTATCATATTTTCTATTGCAAACAATATTAATCACTTAGTTAAATACAGACATCCCAAAGCACTTTTCCAAAGTAGTAAAAATCATAAAATAATACAGGCCAGAAACTTTCACAGTGGTCATGTCTAGCTTCCCACTTAATACTTTCCAGGAGATTTCAAAAAACTATTCTTATCAATTCCTAATGAAGAAGCAAAGGCAAAATTGACTTCTTTCCTATCCTATTATTTAATAAGTCAGTGACACACCCACAAATACAGCTGAGACTCTGGACTTCCAGCACTGTTCTTAGTCAAAGAACAAATTCTCTTTCTAATATGATAGGATATATTAGAAAGAGAAGGTATTGCATGAAAGATTTTGAGACTAAGCTTTATTTACAGGGTTTTGCAGCTATACATTAACTCCAGTGACAGAAAAAATAACTTAAAATTCCCCAAATAATGAAAAAAACCAAAACCAAACTGACAAACTAACACACTCAAACAAAAGCAGAAAGAGAAAGTAAGTGAAAAGAGAAAGAATGGGTACCTAGGAAGAATAATGATGGGATCTTCACACAAACTTCCTCCTCTGGGTGCAAAGGTGTTTGAACACTAGAAGAAATAGGCCAAAAAGTCAACAGGACATGATTCTGAATAATCTGCCCTAGCTGATCCCACTTTGAGCAGGGGACTGGACTAGATGATCTCTGGAAGCCTTTTGCTATCTTAACTACTCTGTGATTCTGCTATAAATATTAGGCCACTGAAGGCACTGTGCAGCAGATTTGGTGTGTTTCAAAGTTATCAGAAAAAATCACTGTCATTTCACTCTGAAAACAGTACAGATTAGTAATTTAAAGAGATCTCCTAAAATTAATTTTTTCCCCCAAGACTCATATTCATAATTAAAAGAGGCATAAAAGATTACCAAAGTTCATGAAATATTTTACTTTAATCTTAGTGTTTTCTACCCTTTAATATGTGAAAACCATACATTCTACTTTATTTTTAGATCTCTTGCCACTGTCACTACATCCTGATGAGCAGCATGTTCATATTATGACTGTTGACTAAGGCTCTGTTGCCACTACTTAGTGAAAAGAGAATCTTAGCCCGCAAATAGCATGCACCACTAATCATAAATAATCATCACATACAAGCACTTATGATATAATCTATACCTAGATTCTTAGATCAGTAGCCAGACAGTTCAGAATGTATTTAATTTCTATGCATATTAAGGGCAGGAAAAATGGTCACCCAGACATAGGACAGGAATTTTTAATTGTCTTATATCTGCCATGACATTTCTGTGTTACTTACAGAGCAGTAGCAACCTAAGAGTATTTACGTAGTTCTATTTCACAAAGATGCTGGAAAATTTAAGTTTGTAGTATATGTCAAAGTCCTAAAGATAATAGGAACACATTGTATTGATTTTGAGTCACAGTAGAAAAAGACATAAGGAAATTTTATTATTAGGGTTGTTATTTCACACTACTTGGAAATTAAGGTTGAATCCTTCCAAGAGTTGTCCTTCCTTCTGTTGTCAGAAAAGAAGCCAGAGAGGACTCAGTTCACAAAACTGATGGATATTCTGCCATTAGTACTATGCCACAGATGACAGACTGCCCTGAGGTTTTGGTACTGTATTGATTTATTCCCCTGATGGAGCAAATTCACACTCACTTCTCACCTTTCTGGGATATGTCTTATCTCACTGTGATAAAGCATTTGGCATCAAAAATACAAGGTCTTATGCTATCCTGACAAAAATGTTTCATTTTAAATACATAGTTAAATACATAGCTGAACATAGATTCATTAGAAAGTGATTAAGGACAGAAGAAGGTTTCTCTACAAACAGCTCTGCCTGTAGCAGTTAAAAGTGACTTAAGTGTAATTAGTTAGATTTGTGTATAATTCAGAAATTTTTCTTCAAACCATTACTTAAATCAAGCAGAGAAGGGATGAGAATGAGGATGTCACATCATGCTGATAAACATCCTATTCATTACGTGGCACTCTGCAGGCCTTTAAACCCAAAGCCTTCCTTTGAAACTTCCACTTTTCCACAGACACCAGCAAGATGACTGAGACTATGCTACAAACTTCCCAGTTTTCATGAGGTGCAGCAGTTTGTGTTGCAAAAAATTTATACTTTCTAATTTCATACAGGTTTACAAGCTTATTTAAGGCTTTCAGTTCCTTTCAGTTTTTGCTCTCTGAGAACGTATTCTTAGTGGGTAGTTTTCTTCCAGGTTACAGCTCCCTAGCACCAGAAACAATACTCATTTCACCGACAAAACAACTTCAGAAACTTTTTTTCAATTATAAACTATGGTTTGTGTTAAGATATAACCAAGAATCATAATCTGGTTGTCTGTACAGTAAGGCATCAGTTGGTTTTGTCAACAGTTATCTGCATCATCCCAGTTCTCATAAATAACAAATGTCTCAAATCTTAGAAGGCACGACAGCAGCCCAGGTGCAACTTCCTTTGCCAAATCACTCTGTCCAAATTGACAAACTACTTTAGGAGAGGATAGTAATTATCTTTAGAAACACTGTAACATGGGAGAAGCTTGATTTAATTTAATCATTAGCACTGTAATTTAAGTTATGATGCATGCTTTAATTATTCAAAGCAAAATGTTCTTCTCAGAGAACTTTCATTAGGGAGCCAGTCACTGGAAAACCTAGTCATATGTGGGTCTTCTTGCCATAGTCATTGAGAATATTAAGTAGAATATATACTGAGAATTTTAACTAATTCTGTTTTGTTTGTGATTAAATCCAGCTATGTTAGAATTTCATGACTGATAGAATAATCATATAATTTACTTACAGTGAATTGTGAGTTAAATTTACAAATTCATACAATTATATCATTACAGTTTTTGCAGCTACATTTAACTCAGTTCCTAATATTTGCCCTATTATTCCTTCCTACCCCAGCCACAGAATTTCATATTAATATACGAATCTTACTTGCAATAAAGGCTAAATCACTTCATCGCTTACCCTTACCACCTGAAAATAGTCACACTGCATAAATTGTTCATGTCAAGAAATTAGAACAAAATACCCTTGTAAGAATATCACTAAAAGCATGATTTTTGGTGTCATTCCTAAAACTCAGCAAGATAAGTAGACTAAGCACTAGATTAATGATCACTACAGTGCTTCACATTTGCATAACACTTCTAAATATTTCATAATATATACATGACTAAATTAAACCTTAAATACTTGCAAGAGACAAAAGAATAAATTACACTTACCTTGAAACTCTGTTCTAAGACAAAGAAATGTTAAAGCATTGAATAAAGCTGATGCTTAAACTGGTGGGGGTGGGGATCCTAGTCATAGACTTGAGCCTTGATCAAATTAGTAGTACTGCTAATACTGAAAAGATACAAATTAACAGCCAGAGATTCTGGTAGATTTTTTGTAACATCTATTAATGGAAATATCTTTAAGTTTAGCTTATCCTATTCCTGATAAACAAACTCTCCTGCCCAAACCCACCACACCACTAATATAAAATATTAGAAAAAATAATCAGACCTGAAGAAGATTCCATGCTTCAAATCCAGTCAGTTGTGAATATTATAGAATCACTTTGCTGCTTTGGGGTTTCTTTGCTGTTGATTTTTAGGGAGTAAGTAGAGTGATTTTCATATTATAAAATATATTGCCATCATTGCCAATAAGGACCCTAAGCATGTTACACCCTGTTACATGAAGACAGTCTTGCGCTCTGATAAAATATATCAACTAAGAACATGATCTCCACTGTTGATCTATGTGTACATCAGCAGCTTACAATACATATACAGCTGTTTCTTACAGCAATAGGCCAGTTTCATATACTTTTAGAATTGAGTCTTCTGTACATGCTCTTCCCCCTTTGTGAAGAGAAACTATCTCATTTACAACTAGATTTTACTTTTGTATCCAGTCCAGGATACAAAAAATTGGGATGACATATTTTAGCACTAACAGTTTTTTCACGTATGAGTGTTCCTATGGTTTCAGTTACAAATTTCTCATTAAAACCAGAGGAAGCCTCAGCTGTTCAGAATGTCTGGGTTTAAAAAAATCTAATACATGTCTAACAACTAAAGATATCCTGAAAAGTTTTTAGCATAGTCATCAATGCATGTAGAGTGTCTTTGCTGATCACTATTTGATCTTCTCTGTTCAGTCATGGAAAGTGACATTTCTTTCTCAAGGCAAACAATATTATAATATCTAAAAGTCTTTTCAAGATGCTGTCCTTTTGACTTGTTTTCCTTTAGATTTCACAAGCAAAACTAAACACTATTCATATCTTATATAGGCTGATTATACCCAGTGAAAATCACAGTTATTCTAAGCAGTCATGACAAATACTTTAAACATGAATCACAAGCAAATTAATGTCCTGGTATGTCATTAAGCCCCAGTGCTGGAATGATACTAATAAGGCATAAGGACTAAACTTTTAGCTACTGGCTGAATAGGAAAGGATACAACATCTCCACCTGTAAGGTTGTAGTAAGGTTGTAATAGTGGGGAGCTCGGCAGGGTTAGCTCAGGTGGTCAGGGTTAATATCATATTCAGTACTATTTTTCATCTTTCAAAACCTCCTGTGATTCACGTGCAAAGTATTCTGGTACACAGTGTTGCCAGAAAAAGGGTTCCCCATTCACAGAGTGATCAGAAATTATCTCTGTTTCCATAAAATGTGTCAGTCTCTGGGGATGAAAGACATTTCCTAAGCATCCTCTTCAACTCTCTTTCTGAGTAACATTTAAAGAGGGGACATTTTGATATTCCTCCTAGCACTTTTGTGCAATCAAATCCTCCTTCACTGCTTATTCTATAATTATCTTCTAACAACTGGAGATGTATAATCAGACCTCATAAATGAGACATGCCACTACATCATCTATAATGAAATGTAATCTTTCTTATAGCAAAGCAGGATGCATCTGTCTTCTGTATTTTAACAATAGAATCAATCCAGCCACTGTATATTTAATGCTTGCTGATGTAATAATAATGGCCAGTCTTCGCGAACGAAGATCCGGGGAAGGTCTTTACACCTTCCAGCCTGCGCATTGGATT
>JAWMRA010000161.1:44503540-44524451 GCA_035584735.1 Pseudotriccus pelzelni | reverse complement strand
GCTTGGACGGTGGCAGCGAGGTCCTTAGGACGTAGGTGGATTGCCTTACAGGGCTAACGAGCTCCACCTGCCCGGGGCTTGCTGATGTACATTCCTCTTAAACAACATTTCTTTTAATTCTAGGGCAAATTATGACTAAAATTCACTTAAGAGCTGGACTCGATGGTCCTTGTGAGTACCTCTCAGCTCAACATAATTATTTCTCTGATTCTGTAATTCTGTGAAAATGAACTAAATAAATCTACAAATAATTTCAATATGTGGCTGCAAAAAGGCTAGAGGAAGTGTTATCTACAATGGGAGGCTGCTGTGTGAAGTTTATTTAATATACACATGATGATCACATCAGCCAGAATATTAAAATATTGGAATCAATTACTAATTATGATACCCAAGACTCAAAAAGCAAAAACAATTTGAACTGCACAGAAGAGGATAAAACAAGCTCATAAACAAATAGCTTTCCTAAAAACATTCTTATGTGAATGATGGTGTGGCTGTTATCCTCACCTCCTCCAACTATATAATTTTTGTATTCATGAGGGACATTAAAAGTCATAAAATAATGAGTAGGTGTGGAGAGGCCAGAATACAAAGAATTAATTAAAATTCTCAAAGATAATTAGTCAAATGTTTTGTTTTAAAATTGTCATCTAAAAACTTAACTTGTTGCTAAAAAACTAGTTCCTTTTTTTCCCCCAAAAATTCTCTCTCCAGATATGCAGCAGAAGTTACGTGTAATCAGGTTCTCAAAGGGTCTGTTTCTGTCTTCTGTCACAAGAAGAAGGTTAGCTCTTAACATTTTATAAAACCATTTCTTACTTTGGCTTTGTGTCACAACAGTAGAGGACGATATCATCAGCTCTGGTTGTTGCAGTCTAACAATTTGTGATGCAGTGAATCTGTAAGCAGTTTGGGAACAGGATTAATAAAGAAATATGCAGTCTTCTCAGGTGAACCCTCCTTAAATTCATACTTGTTGTATAATGCTGATGACATGAGCACTTACTTATGGGTTTCAGCTGCCTTCAAGGAAAGACCAAAGGAAATAACACAGGTCTGTGCTACTTGTAGTGCAAGTGATCATCAAATGACATGATGTGCAAATGAAATTAGAACTCAATGCTTTGCCAGAATATATGACTGCAAACTCCATCACAGAAGGTCCTGCCACTGTTAAGGTAAAGTTGAACAGTCTGTGGGCCAGCTGAACTCCAGAACTGAATTGACATCTCCAGCTGCACTATTGCACTACATGTCTTCGTGAAACATTATGTTAAGCTGTCTCACAGAAAACTGAAATAAGACTCAACAAAGGTAGATTTATATTGTGCTATCTCTTAGAGTTACTTCTCTTTACCTTATAAGCATGTTGCTCAAATGCATAAACTTTTGATAGACAAGTACTATAATGTGTCAGAAGATGGAGGTGACAAGTACATGCAATTACACCATCTTCTACTCAAAAAATCTATGATCTTTACTTCTGTCTCCTTGTCTCTGAAGTAGTGAGCACATATTTGTGATTTTCTTCTTCGTGGATTTCTTTCCTGCTTTTCCAGCTCAGTGTCTTATACTCCCTATTTCTATCTGGTCAAAATATTTCTGAATGATTCTTTAACATCGCATCTACTTCCCCCAAATTCTCCTTGTGCTTATGAGATGAGTTTCCTGTGCTTATATGGCAAAGTTCTTCAGATTTATAACCTCAAGTGTAGTGAAGCAATACAGGGGAAGTTAAAGACTCTGAAATTACAGATAAATGACCTGTAGGTTAACATATTTAGTGTCTATTATGACCTGCCACTCATATACTCTGTGTATGCAATGAATAAATAATATAGAACTAAAAAACTTTTCAAATAAGCCTAAAAGGATCATAAGCTAGTTTTGTACCTAGTTACAATAAATTTAAATTCATCTTCTAGCAGAAAAAAGAAGTCAAAACACACCCAGCAAAATTCAAAAGGTTGTCCTCTTTATCCCTGACATATACTAAGGCATTTGACTTTGTGTAGAAATGGTCTGGGAATCTATAGAGAGTTAACTCCTGGATCTTAGCTCCCAGAATACTAGCACTGGACTAGGTGGCAGTAACTTCATAACCTGCCTGAACTCAAACCGCAGGGCATGTCTGACTGTGCCCTAACCATACGCAGGAGAGCAAAGTACTTAACACCTGTAATTTGCAGGCAAAGCAGAGCCTATAAAGGCTGTGCAAGGTCATAACAAACCTAAGCTAATTGGAATGTTAGCAGATTTTAATTTAAATAAATAAATAATGTTGTTTATTTTCCCTGTGAATCTTATTTTTAGTTTGATGACATCTGGTTGGTTTCAAGCTATTTGGATTTAATATCCAAGTCCTGACTAGCGTATATACTTTTAAGATGTAACACAAGGTGAAAGATAAAATAAGGAGCTCTATAAAACATCTTTCTCAGGGAAGGTGTTACTGTGCCAGAATTTTATTATTGTATTATATTTTTCAAGACTTTTTAATTTAAAAAAGGTAAATATTTTAAATTTAAATTATCTACATTTTGTTTTCCGTTTATAAAACTATCTGAAATACTTTAATCTGAAAACACCAGACTAAAAAAGGTTTTATTTGCAACAAATAGAAGTGATGTTTCTGCATCTCATACTTCTTTCTCATGTATAAACCTACTTTTATAAATATATTTTAAATGTATAAGATTGAATACGCAGAAGTCATTCTACCTAACATATAGGCTTACTTGTAGATGACAGTAAAAAACCACAACTATTATGCAGAAAAAACTATTGCTATTTTTCTATTACACAAAAGAAATACAAACATGGTATTATGCTGAATATTTTGTTTGATGTCAATGGAACTGGGCTGGCAGTACTCCCTGACAATTTGGCAACAATTTAAAAACTGTTGTAAATAAAATTTCAAATCTTTGTGGAAAATTCTCAACGAGTTCTAAAAGTTTTCTTTCATCATGGATTATTTATCTATATTCAAATAAGGCATGCAAAACCAGATATATACAAAACAAGGGGTATCCGCTTAGCTCTTAGGTTGGTGGAATATTTTTCTGAGCTTGAACTTGCTTCTGTCATCTCTCTCTGTCCCACTGATCTGAAACCGTCTTAAAATCTATGCCTTATCCCCTTCTACTTCACTAATTTAAAAAAAAGGAAACAGAGGTGAGATGTCCATTTTGCATCTTTCTGCTTCATCTTTAGGGTGAGTGAAACATCCAAAAGCTGAATATTTCTGTTTCATTACTGAGGAAAATAACATGTAGGGGTCTTTAGTTCCTAAGAATGCTTGCAGTTAAGTTCCAGCGATGCCCAAATCTCTTATCCTTTAATTTTATCCCTTTATAGAGACTGTTGCAGAAGAAGTAAAACCTATGAGAAAATGTTAGAGTAACAGAGAACAAATAAATTATGGACAGAAAGGAATTATATAGGCAATAAAATAATAGATATAATTTTTCACTCAAAATTAAAACTGGTTCTAGAAATAACACTGAAATAAACATTTTTCTGATACCATTAACAGCAGAAAAGCATCCTTCACTACCCTGTATGTCATACATAGAGAATATTCTGGTTACTATTCTATCAGGACCCTTTGACCACTATTCTAAATACATGAAAGTAAGGGGATTTCTCTTCTGCATTCCTAACCACAGTCCATGTTATATGCATTTGCTCCAGACCTTTAAAATCATCTTCAGTAGTTGAGCTTCATTCACTTTGATATCAAAACAAAATAAACATACCAAGAATCAATCAGGTATTTTGATAGAATCTGGATTAATGTTAATAAAATAGTCACATTATACCCATGCACACAACTAAATTTTTGTCCTTTTAGTCATGCTTCTTTTCTTTAATAATTTAAAGAGTATAGATACAAATCAGCTGTGGAAAGCATCACCTAGGGGCTGAGCTTTGACAGCTAGTAGACTAGAATTCAGGTCCTGATTCACTTTTCCTGTTTCCCCAGGTACTATTTTTTACAGTATATCATATTCATATAGCAGATTTTAGTACTAAAGCACAAAATAAAAGACAATTTCTTCACGATGACTGCTACTGCTTCTAGCCAGAGAAACAAAAAGTATGGAGCTCTAATGGAGTGTCTTGTCCTCTAATGAAGTGCCCTTTTGTCCACATAAAATAGCATAGTTGTAGATTTTAATATATCTTAGGTCTGCCAGTAAGAGACATAGGAAAAATATAACCAAAAAACCTCCACTCAATATTTTCTTTGTTTGCTTCTTAACAGGATTTAAGTGGAACTGAAATATAATGAAATTATGTTTGGGATGTTGGGGCAGACTCCAAGGGTCCAATACAGATGCAGAAGATACCCCTCCAAGTGCTCAGGGCATGCTCATAATTTAATATTAGTTCCATTGTACATTCTATTTCTGTTATGAACCATCAAAATAGCTGTAAAATAAATTCTTGAGAGTGCAATGAAAAAAATTTCATAAGGATAAAAAAACCCTGGAAAACAAATAGTAAAGAAATTGACACCTTCTGTGGGCCTTTAATGAACTCTTTGTGGATGTCCAGGTGAAAACACGATGTTTTCCAGGTCACTATTTCTGGTCACATAGTATGTCAACTTCCTTCTTCTTTTTCCTTATTTTTCTTCCATTTGTCTAACAAAAGTCATAATTCACTGATTTAAATGTAAGAGAATTCCAAATCTTCCTCAGACTTGATTAAATGTAATAAATGATTCACCAAAGTGCATTTGGTAAGTGCACAGTAAGCTGCCTTCACTCACAATGCAACATTATGCTATTAAACATAACAAGGAACATATACTTCGTCTACTCTTTGGATAAAGTGTGCAGTTCTGGTTTTGGCATGTTTTACACCAAGTATCTATCATGTTGTCTATCATGTTTACTGAGCATAGAGTGAGACATAAGCAAGAAAAACCTCAGTAATTTTTTTCTGATAACTTTAGCTCTTGAACGAATTACATGTACGCTACATCCTATCACGTGGGTAAAGAACATCAGTATTATTTCCAATAAATCCATAAAACCACACTTAGATTTCTAATATGATGACTCAGAAAACTGACAAACATGAAGATTTTAGGTCACCTGGCTCAAATCCCACACGGTAGTGATGAGTCAAAGTCGTGACTGCCCAATGTCAGTTTAACAACCCATTTGTGAACTGTGATGATGGTCTTTGTTCCCAGATGGACGTGGGGCTCCTTGGTTTTCAGTAGCCATTTCTGTCATATAAAGTGGAAAATAAAAACTTTCACTGTGAAAGTTAAGGTGCAAGCATGTGGCAAGTTAATTAGTGTTTATTCCTCAGTTGTTTTCAATAGGATGCTACAAAGTAATACCACTAATGAATGAGTTTTCTCTCACTTTAAAAGAAAACAGAGATTATGAAAACCTATATCCAGGTTTACCTTTCCAGTATTTCTTCCTCCTATTATATGTCTTAAAGCATATGCCTTTTAAAAAAGTAATTCAACCAGTATTACTAAATAGTGTCCTATAAGTGGATTCTAAAAATGTTACTCATTATACTGCACATATTATAATGTGAAATTAAAAAAAAAAAAGTGCAATATGGGCACCTACATGCTATCATGCTATGCTTGAATTTCAGTAAGCAAATATACAGTCAAATGTCATTAGCATCAAGTTGTTGCATGGCCACAAAATGTGTGCAGTTATTTGGCAATTCATTAGCACAAACTAATGCAGATGTGATTAATTCAACAAGTGTAATCATTATGTACAGGTGCAGACTTTGAAAATCGGATCTGCAGTCAGTGACACATCAGATTTGATGAGCTGTATATCTAGTGGAAAGCGAGACTGCTCTTTCATATAGCTCAAGGGCACATACCACACTATGAGATTAAAAATATTGCCACAAAATAATCAAATTAATCAGCAAAATCTTCTAAATTTTTGTGAGACAAACACCCCTTGATGGAATATTCCTGTTTTTCCAGTAAGTAAATTCCAAATGTTAATCCAATTGTATATTATATAGATTTAAAGGAGGTCAATGAAAAGACAAAGCAAGGCAGAAGTTTGACCTACTAAGTCAAAACATGTTCCACTGTGTCATTGTGTGCCGTTTGTAAATTTGAGCTATGTGTCCAGATCAATTACAGGGGTGAATTCAATATATCTTAAAGTGGTATCTTAAAAAAATTACACATTTATAAGGAAATCTGACAGAAATTCCATGAAAGTCAACCAAGAAATAGCAGGAATAACAGACACAAATAGGAAAAAAACAAAAACAAAAACAGACTGGGAATTTGTTCCAAAAGAGAAAGCTAATCAGCAAGCCTTCCAAGTATGGAATACTGAGGATAAAAAGACCAAAAATAATAATTTTTAAAGTCTTGTG
Organism: Pseudotriccus pelzelni; assembly: GCA_035584735.1. Lineage (NCBI taxonomy): Eukaryota > Metazoa > Chordata > Aves > Passeriformes > Tyrannidae > Pseudotriccus > Pseudotriccus pelzelni. The sequence continues at coordinate 44,518,055 of JAWMRA010000161.1, read as the reverse complement.
TTATTTGATTTCTACTTCACTGAAATGTGACTCTTTGTCCCAAAGCATCTGCTACTGTAAGCTACTTCAACCATAAACATGAGCTGTATGTCTAAATAGGTTAAACTCGATTGTGAACATAAATGTAAATGTTTGTATCTCTCTCTTTCCAGAAGTATTTCAGTATTCTTCAGCTTTCTGAAGCAGGTGATGAGCTATTTTCTGCTCCAGGCCAAGGATACTTTGTGATTTTTCCTCATTGCTTCAGGACAGGAAAGCATAAAACCAATCCAAATCTAAAACTTAGACAATTTGGATAGCATAAAACTATTAGTAATTTTTAATGGAAAATACAAAATATACTCTCTCTTTATGTCCCAAAAAAGCTTTTTAAAGATTATTAAAAACTGTAGAGGAAAATGAGTTGAAAAAATAAAGAATTAATCATCTATCCTTATTATTAAATAATTAGTTTTTTTCTCTTTTTTAAAATGTTTCTATAACAGGAGGTTCAATTCAGCATGTTTCATTTCATAAGAGATCAGAAAACAGTTCTGAAAACAAATAGATCAGCTTTCTAAATGACAGTTTGGGTAATTTGCACCTGAGGATCTTTTTTTTTTTTTTTTTTTGTTGTAAAAATACTTTAAAAGATATTTTTATCTTGTTCCTGTCACTCTTTCAAGAGTTTTGTAATCTGGGTGGTTATTAATGTCTCTCATTAATCTTGGATGAATTAGGGAGCCAGGATCTTTGAGGCTCAAGTCAATTATGTATAAATAGAGTCCATTATTTACAGCACCATTATGTCCCCAGCTCATTTATTGCATAAATCTTTTCCCATCATCTGGAAACTATCCATCCTTATTAACTAACATTTCTGGGTAAATTAAAAAATTGTGACTGAGGTAAATCACATCCCACTCAGCAGAACTAGGTAAGAGTCTAGTTTACTTCATTTCTCATGTTTTTGACTGGGTTTGACTCTTTGTGAGAGACGAGGATTTTCAAAAGTAGTACAGGCAAAATTTCAGAATACTTATGGCAAAAGTAGCTTCAAATATTTTCTTTTATCTTGCAAAAGAAGAGGCTGTGTCCTTGAGAGCTTTATTAGCCTATTGTGTAATTTCATTGTGAATCTTAATAGCAAGATTTTATAGCAGAAGAACCAGCCTAAAATTTTTTTAATGGTTTGGATAGCTATTCTTTTCACTTTTTGCCCCTGCTTGAGCTGTGAAAAAACAGGACATTGATCAAAACATTATATTAAATGTCACAAAAGCTGCTTGGCAAAATGCCTTTATTTTAATTATTCAGCATAATAAAGAAAAGAATACAGAACTATTCTCTTGATTGGAGCTTTACTTTCTTTAATTTTCCCTTTTATTAGAATTTTATGTTCCAACATCTTAAATTTTAGTTTTATTTCCCAACAGCTGCAACTACAATTATCTAGTTTTATAACTACTTGAAATTACAGTATGGAAATATGAAAAAGTGAGAAACCGGGATAAGTATTTTTTAAACACTGATCTTGGGTGGAGTGAGGAGCAACAAATTAGCAAATTTTTTTCCTTTAGTAATTCCTAACCTTAAAATGGGTCTATGTAGCATCAGAAAAACCCGTATCAGGTGAAATGAGGAATCTGTTCTTCTTAAAAGAGGATCATTCCCCCTCAGAAGGTTTGGCAAATTTCACATATACTTTAGCATCCAATATTCACTGATGAAAATTAAATACTATGGTAAGTGATAAAATATTATTACTTGTCTCGACATTGTGTCTGTTCTTTGCTTTATGTATCAGTTTTTAATTTTCTTTTTTTAACCCTTTTAAGTTCACTGATTAGCCTTCTTTGTATCCATAGCCAGTCAGAGGCTTCCCTAGCCACATAATCTTGCCAGAGCCAACTAGATGAAATTTCATTGTCTCCCCTGCTGTCTTCAATTTTGTGTCACAGGCTGCAAATCAAAATGATGTGGCTGCATTGGTCTGGTTTCAAGTAGAGCTTGAGAGACAGACACCGAGTAAACAATCATTACAGATACAGAGTAATGATAGACTTCTGGTTTCAGACCATCCCAGCATTTCAAAATGCTTGCTCAACCAACCCTTAGACCATTCAACATTTCTGAAGTATATTTGGTCTTAAGAATTTAATCCAGTTTTTTCTGAAAGGTTCCTGATCTTTGTAAATTCTGTGTATCTATGATTTTAATGGTACAGTGCCAGCACTGTCTATCACTTATAAAAAAAAAATGAAAAACACCCCAGGATTCATTTATTGACACTTTTGATGGGCAGCTCCTTGTATGGAATGCCAGTCTTTGCTTTTTAAATAGAAAGAGTTAATTTCAGTGAACAAGAGGAATTATGTTACAGAGTCTGAAGGCTGCATTTAAGGTATAGTGAATTGTTCATGCAGAGAAATGTATTCTACAACGAAATGAGAGATTCCAAACCTTTCAGCTGTTTAATAAACCATATGAATAGAAGAGATCGGTTGGGATTTAGTATCTCAGCCCACGTGCCCATTTGCACATATGTCTGAAATACTCTTAGGTAATAAACAACAAAATAACCTCTTTCCTATTCCGATAATCTCGGACACCCATGAACAGGACTGATAGACAGGCTAACCAATAAGGCATATGAATACTTGTGGTGGTGGGATATTTCAGGAGGCAAGTCTTTGGTTCACTTTGTACTTCAAATAAAAATTTTCTTGAGGGGCACCACAAGACATCTAATTTCACAGTTATTGATTTTAATTCCTGATTCTGACCATAATTTTGCATGGTTCTGTTCTAGGATTTAAGCTATATTTGATCTTCCATGAATGAAAAAAAAAAAAGATACTAACAATTTCATGAAATACATATGAGAAAACTGTCCCTGCTTGTACCAGCAGTAGTGTGGCCAGCAGGACCAGGACAATGACTTTCCTCCTCTGTTTGGCACCAGTGAGGTCACACTTCGAGTACTGTGTTCAGTTCTAGGCCATTCACTACAAGACAGATGCTGAGGTGCTGAAGCACATCCAAAGAAGAGCAATGAGATGTGAAGGATCTGGAGCACAAGTCTTGTGAGGAGCAGCTGAGGGAGCTGGCGTTGTTTAGCTTGGAGAAAAGGAGCCTCAGGGGAGACCTTATTGCTCTCTGCAACTACCAGGTCGCAGAGTAACAATAGGAAAAAAAGTTGTACCAGGGAAGGTTTAGATTTGATAGTAGGAAAAGTTTATGCACAGAAAGGGTGAAGGAACAGGGTGCACTGGAACAGGCTGCCTAAGGAAGTGGCTGAGTCACCATTCCTGGAGATTTTTAAAAGATGTGTGGGTGTGGCACTTAAGGACATGGTTCACTGGTGGATGTGGCACTGCTGAGTTAATAGTTGGACTCAAAGATCTTAGAGACTTTTTCCAACCTAAATATTTCTATGTTTGTAAGACTCTTCACTGACTCTTTTGCTATACTGTTGATCTGAAGCTTTGAAGCTCAACTACTAGTTTTTCACATGAAACAAAACCAATTATTGCTCATTACTAAAAGCAATTTTGTAAATGTAAGACGAGTTTCAGTTCTCTTATATTTGTTTCTCTAACTTCTAACTAACAAATTCTGCAATGTTACAAAGAGCAAAGTAATCCCAGTAATAGTGGAATATCAAGGGCAAGGCATTCTAATTGCATATTTTAAAAAATTCTGCTGAAATTTTACACTTTCAAACTAAAATTTTATTTCTAGTTATTAATATACTCTGTCTATATATAAGATCATGGCTTGAGGAGACTTTTGTGTCTCTTTCATCCGACTCCATTAGGGACTTTGAGAAGAGATAAATAAATAGGATTTGGTTTGAAGACCATAACCTGTTTAAGTAGTCATTGCCCGATGCTAGGAGCATTTAGCTTCAAAAAGCAAGCATTCACTGTATTGACTAGTGGCATTAGAAATATATTATAACAATCCACAAAAAGAGCATAAATGGTGGCCAGCTAACATGGCAAAAGTTCATGAAAATGGTTTTACTTTTGTTATATCTCTATTACTGATTATGCAAAACAGCATAAAAGGTCAGTCCTGCCTGATACAGCAACTGGATTCCTTCTGTTATGTTTTCTGCTACTAGCTGGAGAAAATGACAGGACCGTATAAAGACATCAAAATTGGCTGGTTTAGCATTTAGGATTCTTTTTCATCAACAAGAGAACAGAGTACTCCAAAAAAGGGGAAAAGCTGACTCAGTAATTACTAAATAATGTAATGAATTGCTGTTGAGCCTAAAATATTAATTAAATAATAAATAAAACACAATTAAATTTTGCTAGACATAAGTAGGTGATGTTAAAGTTAGGTGAACTCATATTTGCTACTATCTCAGATATAATGCCACAAGAATGAGTTGGTGCCTCTCATCTTCCCAGTCTGAGGATAAAATATATGAACAGTGAGTTGCTTACTTCTTTAATAGTTGAAGAATTCTGACGTCATGAGACAAAATCTTTTTTTTTAACCTTATAAAGACTTAAATTTAATGTGAGTGATATTTCCTCTTCCTGTGAAGGTTGAGCACAATTCTATTTTACCACTGATAAAAGTTTGCAAATATAGACTATATTATATACTGAATCATAGATATCAAATGGTTCCCCCAATGTAAAAGTAATTTCAATGTCTGTCCTAGAACATCGCATATTCAGGTTCCTTTCAACTTCACCATGCAAGAAACTGAAATACTCAGCAATTATCCAGTTCCTTACAACTTTCACTGTAAATGTGCTATCCAAAACCAAGGCAACAAATACATCTTAAATATTAATTCCATACCAACTGGTGGAATAGGTGATTCAATAGCACTGTCCTTTCAAGGAACTATACAAAATACTCACTGATAACTGTAATGATTATCATTATTCTTCACTGAAACCAATGGCGAATAGCAAGTGCATGACAAAATACTGTATACTGATTGATAATTTTCATGTTTGTCACATCATTTGCATGAGAAGGAAGCATCTGATCCTGACCCACTTTGAATGCCCAGATAATGAGAATTATACTAAGAATGTACTTTCCTGAAAAAATGCTTTCTTTTGAGGTTGTCATTTCATCATTTTTGCTTTGGCATCAGAGAGAATTTTGTTCAGTGATATAGTTTGTTGGGATTTTCTCTAGTTGTTTCTGGTTTGTTTTTTTTTTTTCTAATCTTCCACTACAGAGCTATAATGTTAATCTTTGATTTGTGACATTTCAAAAGATGTAGTTTTGAAAAAGATGTAGCTGTTTTTTGTGGTAAAGTCTGTGACAGACATTGGGCACCCATTCACCTCATTTATATTGAAGAGGAAAAAAAGTAACAAAAGCACAGTTTTGTTTAAAAGTTGAACAAACTACAGCTAGAAGTGACTTTTTTTTTTTGACTAGCAAACAGAGTAGTGAGTGGTTATGTTGTCTAGCTGTATGTCTTTCCTGTTTTGACCACAAGAACAGCGAGAGTGGATAAAAACATTGCAGAATAAAAAAAAAAACACGTTCAGAAAAATGAGTAATGACTATCCAAGTTCCCAGTAAAAGTGAAGTGGGTAAAGTTCATGAAACACTGAAGATATTTTCAAGAAGGAGAGAGAAAAGTTACTTAATAATGCAGCGGTCATTTCCTTTGGATTATTTCTGAGGCAGGACTATGAAATAAGATTATGTTGCAGTAGAAACATATATTACCAGAAATGTGTTTCCTCAGGGATGTAAAGCATCTGAAATTTGAAGTTGAATAAATTGATGGCTTGATGATCTTTATTTTGAATACATGTACATGTATTTACCAAATCCCAACTACTCAGGTAAAGTATCTCCATAAGCCAGTGCCTTACTGGAACTACCCACACATAAACAAAGCATTAAAAAATGTTTTAAATATTTTCATGCAAAGTTCACAGCTATCTGACGAAGAATGAGTGGTAGTCTCTGAATTACTGAAATACATATCAGGTAGAATTTTGTCCCGCTTCATCATTTCATCTTAGATTTGACATTCTTTTCTTCCTTAAGGGGAGAAGAACCACAGGTACCTCTTTTTCATTGCATGTTATTCTAGCCTTGAGTTCTCCAAACTACTTGTCAGTAACATTTCATCCATTTTTTTTAGTTTGGTACAGCCAGTTAATACAATTATACTTCAAAGAATACTAGTTCTAAGAAGTTGCTAATTTGACACCTACTGGCTCTGCGCTGAGTAGAAGTTCAGTTCAGGCAGGAGTGGCACAGAATTAGTTTTACGTTTATTTTCAAAACTTGGCATGGTATTTTTATACTGTGACATTTAAATTTAGTTCACAGAAAACACACAGCACAAACGACATGGTGAAATGCAGAAGCGACCTTCAGGTAACCAGGAATCAGACAAAAATTTATTCTCAGTAAATAGTGACAGTATCTACAGAGTAGCTAAAGAAAAGTTATCTAAGTTGAATATGAGTACAGCTCCTCACAGGTAAGCCAGAGTCAAAGGGTTAAAAAAAAATTTGTTTAGAATGAAATGAATGTTATGTCTTTTATCAGTTTTACAATCTTAGAACAGTTCTCCATTCTTCAGGAATATATATGTAATTTTTTAGTCATTCATCATCAACTGAATGAAAACGCTCCCTCTCATCAGGCTCCAGACTTCCAACATGAAAGATGTTTTTAAAGGGGTTCCAAATTCGTTTGATAAGAACTTCCACTACACAGTGCAAGAACATTCGCTCTATTTAAAGCTTTGATACCATACAAAGCAAAGCATCACATGAGAAATATTGAGCACCTCCATTTCTTAGTAACTTCAAACAGAAAGGAGGGCACTCATCAACTCGCTAGACCCAAGGAAATGTTCCAGGATAAAAGAAAAATGAATTTTCCAGCACATTTAGTTCCAGGGGTACCACAATAGCTTTTCCTCCCATGGCATGATTCCTAGTCAAATTAAGCAGTGATTATTCTATTTCAGTTTCTCTATTGAATATGCAGTTTAATTGCTCAAAGAGAATCACTTTGCTATTGAATGTAGAAAAAAAAGAAAGAAAAGAGAATAATTTTTGGCTGAGTCTATCTTGCTGCTGTGAAACTGTAGGCTATAATTTTCAATGTCCAGCTTAGAGAAAAAATAGCTGGTTCCTGCCTTGGTTGCAACCAGGGGAGATTAAATGCACATAAGAAATGAAACTTTCCCTCCTACTCCTTTGAGTAAATGCTTTCTGTCTGTAATACATTAACTGTCTAGTAGTACCAGTGGCATGTTAGTAGAACAATACTTGTATCCAAACTCAACAGAGTTAGCACACCATCTGTCCTGTGAATGTAATGGTGGCATTAAATGGCCTTCCCTCATTCCTGGCCAACAAACAGAAAAATTTCCATTAATATGTATCTAAACAAATAAAACACAAGGTAAAGCTTAAATTAAGAACCTTTATTATTACACAAAGTAAGTTGCTCTTAAAGTCTTAGCTGGGATGCCTTTAAACTGGCTTCTGCACTATTTTGCTCACTGTGTTCAGAAATGGTGGAAACTGTAGTTGTGACTAAGCTTTCATACTTACTTCAACTGTGACCAAGCACATAATCTCTAATTACTACTTGTTTTAATGAAATAAAATAGAATATACATGACTAGAACTTCCTGGGACTCTTCATTAGCTGATACAATACCGCATTTTTAAGTATCCATAATATTAATTTAAAAATATAAATGTCCTCTTTGTTGTCTTAAAAAAACTGTAAATAATGTGAGTGTTCAAAGGGGTGATGATGTTATATTTTGAGCTATTACTTTGGACTACTCTAGTATTTTTGTATTTCAAGAGCAATAAATTTCTTGATTTGGCATTCTACTTGACATTCTCAGGTTCACTCCAGTCAAAATTTAAACACACAGATCTTCTGCTAATCAACTGATACAGGTTAATGGAAACCAGAAAGGATATAACATATATCAAATGTGTATATTCTGTTTTCACTTAGGGTGTGACTGACCACCCCATGCTCCACTGCCTTTGCTTGATCATCATTGCATTGTGAAGACAAATTCGAAGCTAATCCAATTTAATGTACTCCTTAATTACAAGACCAGACTGGGGACTAACACAAAGCTGCCCAAAGCGTCTATTTTTATCTGACTATCCTTTCTTCAAGTGCTATGTTCTCTAGAACCTCAGAAATGCCAGCTTCTAGGCCAATGATTCCCAAAGCATAAGGCAAAGTCCATTGTCAAACCTCAAACTGTATCATTTACTTTCATTTCCTGTTAAGAAAATAAATGGATGTTCTATAGTTTCATGCACTAGCTGGGGAACATACTTTGGTCAATGATATTTCTTCCAGAGGCAGAAATCCCACAGCAAAACAAGAGAACCAGGAGAAAAGATACTTGTATTTCAAACTGAACATATACAAAGACTATGAAGGGTAGGTAAAAAGTATCAATGATGATGAAAGTATTACAGAACACGTCAAACTAAAATGCAAAGTAGACAATACATTAAAGAAGTTCAAAATTATGCACAAATATATCCTTACACAAACTATTAAAACTACAATGTCCAATTTTGCATTTCTGAATTAAACATTTCTTTAATTATTTCTTAATTTAAAAAATTAAATTAATTAAAAATCCTGACACTTCTGGGTATACCTACTCTCTTTTTTCATCCCTCCAAAAGAAGACAGGTAGTCATTCTGTAAATATTTTTAGGATATTGTCTTCTGTGATCATAATCTTGTACAGTTCTGAAATAACATGCTAGAAAAATTTCTGGATTTATGCTGGAGGATACAAATAATTTGTTATGCAGTGGGTTAATAAGTAGCTTTGTCTTTAATTTCATCAAAGTAAATATAACTGATATTGAAATTTTATAATTTGTCTCTTAATTTGAAAAGTAGTTACTCATGGTGAGAAAGCTAAATTAAGATGTCAGAAATGTAGTGTCATAGTTCAGCTCTTAATGCATTTTTTTGGAAATGTTTTTAAAAATTAATCTTGGGCAAATAAAAATAGCAAAAAATGCATTTCCTTTTGTGCTGAGACACACAAATAATGAATAAAATGGGTGTGGACTTCAAATGAGGCATCTTTTTCCCAAGTTTCACTTGCTGCATGGATGCAAAAACATAAAAATCCCAAATGGTACTAAGCTAGTTAAATTTCCTTTCTTAATGTGAATATTTAAGCAGTAGAGATTCTGAATTTATTCACTTATTACTGAGAAACAATTGTATAAATATCCATTCAAGACAGATTAGTTATTGACATTAATCCCAAAGTAAGTGACCTTCGTCTTTGCCATCATTCTTGACTTGAAGGAAGACAACTCCAAGAGACATCAGTGTTGAAGAAAAGAGAAATAATTTCTCGTACAAAATTAAAATGAAGAAAAAGGAAACTCCTCCTCTTAATTTTCATAAGCCCTCTGATTGAAGAGTAAAATGAGAAGACAGGACTATGAAGATTGCACTGTCTTGGTTTCTAACCTATTTACAACAAATAATGAAATGTGTCACCAAGATACTGAAATCTGTCTACAAATAACCAGTTTTAAATAGATGTTTTTATCAGGACTGCTGTGGATGAGTCAAACACAGACAGTGACAATATTAACTTCCTTACAGACTATCCTTCTGAGGAGGAACAAGGGCTGTATGGGATTTCCTAAAAACTAAGATGATTGTACAGAGTTACTGATGTGCAGCAAGGTTCGTGATGCCTGAAAGGACCAGACATTCTGCACACATACATCACAGCTGCTCTATGCCTGTGCCATAAAACCACTCTCTTCACAACACACTGAATTTGTCGGGTATGTGATGTACCAGGGACTCACAGATGCACAGAAATATACCTGGTACTTCTCCAGCTGTCAGACATACTGTACAGGCACATGACAACTCTTCAGCTGAAGTTTGTTAATCACTGGTATGTTAGTTGGTATAGTAAAATTTCTACATATAAAATGCTGTTAATCTGCCCTCTCTCAATAGTTGTTCAGGATTTCCAGGTTCCAGAAGGTCTAGCAAACCTGCTGCTTAGTAAGGTAAGACTAATTTTTTTTTTGATTTCTAAGCAATTGTGAGAAGTTTTCATGAATTTCCTGAATTGCCATTTTAAGTGGAAAAAAATACTCATGACCAGAAACTAAAAGATGAGAGTAGTTCAAGGAATGATTTTCCTAAGGTCTGAATGAAAGATCAGATAGATCCAATCAAATTGTACTTTAATTTCAGTTCTTGTTATTTATTTAAGTTCTTATTATGTAATGGTGTTCAAATACAAATACACATAGAATTATATTTATTTGAGCCAACCTATTTCTAGGACTTTTATTTATGAATCTCAATTAAACGTGATAAACAGAATAGGGGGTTTGGACATCTTAGGCTCCAAACTGATGAAAAGCAGAATTAGATATTTTAGGTTATTGAGCCTCAAAGTAAATAGATACTTCAGATTTCAGATTTCAGATTATGTCTCTCCAGCTAGCTATAGGTAATTCACAGGTCTAGTGAATTCCATTTGAGAAGAACAATTCTCTCCAGAATTGCCCAATTCTATGATCCTTTTAAGTAAAGTAAGATAGTCACAGTCTGTTTTGTGGGTGACTCATGCAAAATTAAATTGTTTCGTAAATTTTATAAAACAAAGAGTTTGGCAAATTCCAGTATGAATATTAAACTTAAATTTTTCATAATATAATGGTCGATATCCTCTGTGACATATTTAATAGGCATATTTGTGCTGCAAATACTCATTTTTTCATATTTGAGAAAAATTGTCTGTTCTCCCTTAAGTGATGAGAGAGAGTATGTTCTTTAGGTTTTGTTTCATCTTTTTGTGTCCTATAGATTATTGTTTCTGTGGCATGAAGATCATCATTAAACAATCTCATTGTCTCTGTTTGAATGAAAAAGTAATGGTGCAGAGCAGAAAATTTCTGCATGCAGATGGTATATTAGCTTGTATCCAGTATAATGGTAATCACTGGATGTACTTTTGTATGAGCTTTGATGCTGAAATTTCAAATAGTGAATTATTTTTCCCCTCCAGTATGCAGTACTCTAGAGTTTCCTGCCAAAATTCCTCTGAGTTGCCACAGATGGAGGCACAAGAAGAATGACGGGATGTCCATATCATCCTCTATGATCATCCTATCTGTATAACAGAACTCCTTTATATGCAGCTCCTAGAATCAAGCACTGGCTCTTTTACAGTACAAAATAATCTAGTAGTTCAACAATATGCATTGAAAACAACTGCTGGCAGCTATGCCGAGTTGGAAATGCCTCTACAACGATTATAAAAAGATCAGTTTTAGCTATAGATCCCTGTGGACTGTTAGATGGATAAGACATTGGTTGGACAGTCACATCAAGAGGGTACTGGTCAATGGCTCAGAGTCAAGTGGTGTGCCTTTGGGGTCTGTATTGGGACCAGTGTTACTTAATATCATCACTAATGACATGGACCAAGGGATTGAGTGCACCCCTCACTAAGTTTGCAGACAACACCAAGCTGAGTGGTGCAGTTGACACACCTGAAGGATGGGGTACCATCCAGAGGGACGTGGACAAGCTCAAGGGCCCATGGGAATCTCATGAGGTTTAACCAGAACAAGTGTGAGGTGCTGCACCTGGGTCAGGGCAGTCCCTGGTATCAGTCCAGGCTGGGGGATTAACAGATCGAGACTGGCCCTGCCAAGAAGGACTTGGGGGTGCTGGTGGATGAGAGGCTGGACATAAGCTGGCCATGTGCATTTGCAGCCCAAAAAGCCAATTGTATCCTGGGTAGCATCAAAAGCAGCGTGGGCAGCAGGTTTAGGGAGATGATTCTCCCCCATTGCTCCTCTCTGGTGAGATCCCATCTGCATCCAACTCTGGGGTGCCCAACACAAGAAGGATGAGGACCTGTTGAAGCAAGTCCAGAGGGGGGCCACCTAGATAACTGGAGGGATGGAACACCTCTCTTATAAGGAAAGTCTGAGAGAACTGGAATTTTTCAGCCTGGAGAAGAGAAGGCTTTCAGGTGACCAAATTGTGGTCTTTCAGTACCTGAATGGAATGTACATGAAAGATGGACAGAAACTTTTTACAAGACTATGTAGTGATAAGACAACAGGACAACAGAGAATGGTTTCAATCTGAAAGGCAGTAGGTTTAGATTAGATATTAGGAAGAAATTCTTTACTGTGACGTTGGTCACACACTGGAACACTTTTCCCAGAGAAATTATGGATGCCCCATTCCTGGAACTGTTCAAGGCTGGGTTGGATAAGGCTCTGAGCAATGTGGTCTGGTAAAAGGTGTCCCTGCCCATAGCAGTGAGATTGAAACTAGATGATCTTTAAGATCCCTTTCAACCCAACCTATTCTACCATTCTATGATTCTATGATCCTTTATGCACTTAAAATTAGGTGAAATAAATCACAGACTTAATATTTTTGTTACAACACTACATAGAAATTAATTAATGCTAGAATTAACAAATATTTAATTACAAGAATGTGTTCATATTTCTCTCATGGAAGCAAAAAAAAAATTCACTCAGTGAGAACAGTGTAAGAAGCCTTGAAAATCCTCAAAATGTTTATGGCAGACAAATAATAACCTAGCAGTCAAAACTTCTGTATACATAAGCGATAATGACATGTCTTACAGTTGGAAAGGACTGCTGCCTTAGGAAAAAACCCACAAGACTTCCATGATGAAGTCATCAGTGATCTAACATAATGAGCAATTAAACCAAAAACACATGGAAACTAAATTAAATAATTTTTATTTCTTAATCAATTTAATTAAAGATGCCATTTACCCCTGGGAAATGAGAAATCTCAATTGTTGTCCCCAGCTGAATTCTGAAAATTAGCTTTGAACTGCAGGTAGTATTACTATTTTTTCTCCTTTTCTTTTTTAGTAAATGCCCGGGACTTAAGCAGAGACTTCTTACAAATGAAGTCAGAAGCAACTTCACCCAGCTCTAATTAGGCTTATAAGGTTTTTTTTCCCAAGTCTGTCTTGACCTATTCTAAGACTGTTTAGCAAGAACATCATCATGACGTGTATCTTAACAGTGGATGTGCTGGTGCTTGAAATACTAAGAAAAAAGCTGCTATTCAGTAGCACAATGCACAAGGATGCTTGGAGGCAATTTTCATGGTTTGTTTTTTTTTTTTCTGCCAGGAATCCATGAATTGGAACTGACTTATAGGGAAACTCCTCTTGTATAAATTAAAAAAGCTTTTTTTATGCTAAGGTAGGATATAAAACATTTTCGTAAGCATATGCAGTATCTATTTTTGTCAGGAATAGTCTGTTTATAGCACCAAGAACTTAAGCCTTGACAAGTATCTTCTCAAGCTTCTGGAGTGTTTCTATTTCTTCTAGTTACTTTCATCTTTTTCCATAATTACTAATAATTTTGTATTGATACAAAATGGTCATGTAAGATAAACAAAATATTCATCACTGAAAGGAATGGAGGCCATTAAACAGTATGTTGCAGTATTTCTTCTAGGAGAGTTTGGTATTCTTTCCAATATATCCACTTCTGGAAGAAGTGCTGCTTCAATTATACATACTGGTCTACAAGAACATGGTCACGTCTGTCAATTTGCAGAGAAATAAGTGGACTGATTTTGTAACAGTAGGGGTAGTATATTAGGGATCCTTCATGACAGGTGGGTGAGTGACTGGTTCTACCTGAGTAAACATTACCATTTTACTGCAAGAAGAAAATTTATACAGGCTCTGCACATCACTGGTTGAGATATATATAAAGTGGAAATATTTATATTTTCTGTGTGAATTGAAGGCATTCAATTTACAGTTGATGACAAATTTGCATGAGGCATGAATAATAGGTACTCCACCCTCTTAACAACAGGGGACAGTTTCAGTCTCATGCAAATGCTCACTAACTGCATTGTGTCAATTAAAACAGATGGTGTAGGGGTGGAAGGGAGTTAATGTATTAGGGAAAACATTCTCTTTTTTTTAAATTTTTTTGGGGGGTGGTTTTGTTTGTTTGTTTGTTTGAGAAAATGCAACGTTTCTTTTATGATATTTTTTCCCCAACTTATGGGACCATGATGAGTAAAACAGAAAGATCAAGTCTGCCATATAAAAGCATAGAACAGCCTTTTGCATTATTCTTGCAGTTATTTTCAAGATTTATGACACTAAATGTGAGCTGGCTAATATTTTCCTTGTCTAACAGTAATCCACAGCCTGCTTGGCATGGGTACAATTATTCACAGCTGTATGCAAGATGTTGTTAAACGCAGAACAGCACCTCTAGCTGTCTCCTGAATACTGTAAACAGACAATATTCAGCTGATTCCACTCTCTAAATAATTCCTCTAAATGACCAAAATATTTTCTGAGATATTCAGATATAGCCAAATTAAAAAAAAAACAAAAAAAAAAAACCAAACAAAAAACACAAAAAAACAAAACAAAAAAAAAAAAAAAAAAAAAAACAAACCCCCCACACAAAAACCCCGACACACA
>JAWMRA010000161.1:44482008-44503440 GCA_035584735.1 Pseudotriccus pelzelni | reverse complement strand
TATTAATATATAGCAAAATTAAAAAAAAAAAAAAAAAAAAAAACAAAAAAAAAAACACAAAAAAACAAAACAAAAAAAAAAAAAAACAAACAAACAAACCCCACACACAAAAACCCCGAAACAAATCAAAGGCAAACTGGTTCCATTTTTACTTTATGGTACCAGGAATTAAATGCTTCTATGCTCCAGGTCTATTTTGTTCCATATTCCACTATACTATCATTTTTCACATAGATTCAGGTGAGTGTAACCTAGAGAGATTATGTATAGTAAGATGGTTTTAATCATCTAGCTGCCTAGTTAAAAATAATATTTGGTTACTCAGTCAATTTCCTTTATGCTATCTTCTCTATTATCATTGGAAGATAACTCATAAAAGTATCACTGAGTTATTGTAGTAAAGGAGTTACTTTATTGGAAACTTACCCTAAGCAAATTTTAGTGCCTTTTTTTCCAAAATTCAGAACATCAGTTTAAAAAAGCAACACAACTATAAAACAACACGTAAACCCCAAACTTCTTGACAGAAACCACTTCTCTCTGAAGAACTATGTGCGGTTTGTGTTTTTTGTGTGTTTTTTTTTTTGTTTGATTTGGTTGTTTTGTTTTGATTTTGTTTTTTGTTTGTTTTTGGTGTCTTTTGGGTTTTTTTTAATTTGGTTTGGTTTTTGGTTTGGTTTAGGTTTGTTTTGTTTGTTTTTTTCTGAACACCTCTCTAACCCCCTCAATATAAATAGCAAAGAAAATAATAAGTTTTTATTCTAGAGTCAAGCCTGTTTTTAGAAGTGTATTGGGTTTGTGTGGCCAGGTTTTGGTAGTGGGGGGGGGACTACAGGAGTGGTCTCTGTGAGAAGCTGCTTGAAAGTCCTCCATGGGCTGCAGGGGGCCAACCTGCTTCACCACCTGCAGGGGGAAACATAGAATCATGCCAACACCCATGCACCTTTCACTAGACCAGGTTATTCAGAGCCCAATTAAGCTTGGCCTTCCTGGGGTGGGGAGTCCACAACCTCTTTGCAGCACCTCTTCCAGTGCCTCATCATCCTTACAGTAAAACATGTCTTTCTAATATCTAACCTAAACCTCCTTTGGTTTAAGGTCATTCCTCCTTGTCCTACAACTATACACTCCTGTGAAAAAAGCCTCTTATATCTTTCTTGTAAGCCCCCCTTACCATACTTGCATTTACTGTAAGGTTTCCCCACAGCCTTTTCTTCTCCAGGCTGAACAGTCCCAACCCTTTCCTCATATCTTCATAATAGTGTTCCAGCCCTGTGATCAACTTTGTGGACCTACTCTGGACTCATTCCAACAGGTCAGCATCTTTCTTATGTTGGAAAAGATGGCTGTTGACAAATTGCATAAATGTCTAAAACCCGTGGTCTTTTAATTTGAGATCTCAGAAGAAAATGTATTAGGAATGTTGAAACGCTTTTCCTTTTAAGGCAGTGCTTCAACTGAAATAATATGGGACATAATAATACTAATATAGTAAAAATATATGTAACTTAGTTTTTTTTAAAAATGTACTTGTAAAGTCATTGTTAAATGGAATTTTGTTCCTGACTCTCTCATCTGTCATGGATCACTTCTTTGCAGTTGGTAGAATTTTTTATATATATACTGAATATTTTGGTTTGGGGATTTTAGAATTTCCATATTGAAACTCTAGACCCTGTCTAGAAGTTTCTAGAAGCTTAATGGAATAAAATTAAGTATTTAATCTAGAAATCATAAGCTTTAGCAGCATGCTTCATTCCATTACAACTGGTTGCAGCTATTCCCCAGACAGCTGTTCATTTGAATGGAAAGTGGAGGTAACTATTTCAAAAGTAGTACCTTTTAAAGGAAAATGGTGCAATGGGGAGATTTCGACAAAGGGAGGAATTTCTGGTAAATACTGAGATATTTATCTTCCAATTGCTTCAAGTCAATTGTGAGGCAAAAAAGAGTTTTCTTTCAGAAGCTCAAGTTGTCACCATTATCAGCATAAAGCAACCTGCATTGCATTCAGTGAAGCATTTAAATAAACGTTTCCCAAAAAGTTTGTTGGGTTTCAATATCTTTTTGTGTGATGGATATGATGTATCTGTGCTGGCATTGCTTTAACTAACCCATGAACACTGCTGGAGGTTTTTGAACATTGAAGCATGTGCAGTTTCACACAGCTGCCAAAAGAGCTAAAACATTAGCTGTGGAATGGGCAAATTGTACTAATTTAATATAGATCTAATTTAAGTGATTAAATATTAATTTTTACCTTTGGAGCCAGTTTTCCAAATGCCTGCACCATCAGTTAATTTCAGAAGATTCCATCACTATTAGGCATCAGGATTAAAAACTGTTTTAAAAATAGTCACAGCTCAGGAAATAAGACTACTGATTATACTTAACCAATATTTCACCAAGTATAATGCATATGCTAAAATCTTAACCCAAATTTAAGAGAGTCAGAAAATAAGGAGTAAATACTGTCTTGATTTCAACTAGGGTAGGGTTAACTTCTTCTCAGTAGCTGTTACAATGCTGTGTTTTGGATTCAAAATGAGAATGATGTTGATGACACTCCGATGCTTTGTTTTTTCCCAAGTAGTGTTTATCTTAAGTCAAGGAGTTTTTTTTCCCTTATCTCATGCTCTGCCATTGAGGAGATTTACAAAAGAAGCTGAGAGGGAGCGTAGATGGGGCAGTTAACCTGAACTGACCAAAGGGATATTCCACACTGTAGAACTTCATGTCCAGTATATAAACTGGGAAGAGTACCCAGAAGGGCAGATGATCTGGGTTCAGGAAGGGGTGTCTGGCATCGGTCAGCGGGTGGTGATTAATTGCATTACGCATCACTTGTTTTTTCCTTTTTTATGAACATTATTATTATTATTATTTACCATTCTTATTGTATTTTACTTTATTTTCATTTATTGAACTTTTCTTATTTTGACATACAAGTTTTACTTTGATTCTCTGCCCCATTCCACCAGGGTAGGGAGAGAAAGAGCGGGGGGATTGAGCGAGTGGCTGCATGGTGTTTCCATCTCCAGCTGGGCTTAAAAGCATGACAATCCGATAAAATTTTTGAGAAGATTGTGCAGATATATCTATCTCTTCTTGTGCAAATATATCTATCCATTCAGCATTTATTTTGAGTGCAAGGCTTCTTCATTTTATAACACTATATATAATATAGTTGGTTCAGTCCTGACTAATTCATTTATTCTTGTCCTGGTCAACACCTGATTACTAATGTAGTGTTATCTCCATTGCTAGATGTTCAATAAAAAGGACATCGGTATTTATCAGATTTCATTTTTGCTTCTCTGTTTTCTTTTAAATAAAAAAAGAAATAATACAATTTTATCAGTCCAGCATAAAAATAAAAACATATAAGTAAATTTTATTTGCATGGCCATGAAAAAGATTTTAAATGTGAAGGACCATGGTGCGTGTCAGAACACAAATCACCACAGCTGTGAACAATGTTGTTCTCCACTTCTGTGGACTATATCACCTTGAGTATATGCCATTTTATTAATACTATGCTTTTAAAAGTCATTTAACAGTCTTTAAAGAAGTAGGCACTGTATATATTATCCTCTTTTAATGCCATTTCTTTACTGCATACGGCTGGACACTAAATTATTGTTCAACAACTGGATGAATAGAACAGAAATACCTTATAACATTTTTTTTCTCTCAATGTCTTGCTGGAGAGACATAATGTATCTTGAAATGCCTACTACATTTTTGATAGAAAACCAAGAGAATCACAATAAATGCATGGCCCTCCCAGATTTAGGAAAAAAAAAAAAAAAAAGGAAAATTTTAGTAAAATATCTCCTAAAACAAGCAAGATAGATCCAAAGACCTCTGAATTTGAAATTAACTACACAGGATATTGGTTTTATGTAACTGTGCAAGGAACAGAAAAGTTGGAATAAAAATATTTTCCACCATGAATATAAAGTACCAAAATATGCATAGCTCACAGTACTGTGAGAATGTCAAATGCATTTTAGTAATTTCTTAACATATTCAGTAGAGCCACTCATTTAAGAGACTTTCCAAAGTGGCTTCACAGACCCTGTGTTGTGAAACTCATATTCATAAGAGTTGCTGAACAGTTTCTAGAGAGGTTATTAGTCGGGCATAATTCCAAGGTTGTAGTTATGGGCTGCAACAGAAAATGTACTTTGTAGACCACTCAGAGTACAGTTTATTTGCATTTGTGTGTTGGTTACCTGTTTCTACACATTCTGTATAAAGGAGTCTTATAACATAGATTTCACATTTTCCCTCCAAGTGAAAATAGCATATACATCCAATCTCAGTGGTTTTAAGTCAGGAAAGCTACCAATATTCGGAGTACAAAAATAGCAACTCTATAAAGTTGCACAAAATAGAACCTTCCCCATGAAAATATCTGCAGTGAATTTAATTCTAATCTGTGCAGACTCATAGGAGATTTCAGAGTACAATACACAAAGTTAAGACAGTAATAAAAGTAAGTGCACTCAAGTATTTGCTCAAGGTCTGTCAATCCCATTGCAATTATGAGTTAAAGTGTCATCTTTATGTACTCTGCCTCTGGTAGAAAATATAACATGGTATATGCCTGATTGAATATAATGTAATATTATTCCTTTACTCACTAAATCATGTTTGAGCTTTTTTACATAAAGAAACACTCCAGCAGGGGCTATGTGTGCATTGTTATTTAATGTACCACTAATAGTAAAAATCACATTACTTCAGTATCACACCTCATCCACGTTTTTTCAAAGCATGGATTAGTAGAGTGGCATGGAAATCATGATAAGGATTTGGTCCTGAAGACAAGCTAAGAGAGAAATTAGAGTGAATAAGCAGGAGTGACAAAACTATTATTTCATATTTGATTATCATTATTTGGGAAATTTAATAGTATATATTTATTATATTATATATAAATATAAATTATATAATATATTATTATTGATTATATAATAATATATTATTTTTATTATTCTTTTTTATATTACTTGAGCAAAACTGAAATATCTAATGGGATTGTATGGATTGCCAAAACATTTTTTGGTAGACAAGTTTCCTGCTGTTGTGGTTTCAGCTTGTGTAATGTAAATTCATTTTGATTTTCACCATGGTGCTTTTTCAAAACATTTTGAAACTCAAAAATTTGCTTTCAGACCTTAAATTCTGAAGTTTTTCTCTGAGTTTAATGAAAGGAATTCTGAACTAGTAGATTTGTCCTACAGACTAGAAACTGAAATTCTAGATTTTGGTCAATGTTGTTGCTATCAGCATCATCACTATCATTTACTCTGCAGTAAAATCTGAAACTCAGTATAATCTGAGACATCTAATAAACTCAACACTAAAAGTACAAATAAAAAATATCAATCTGCTGCCACTAAACATTTAATAACATAAATATGATCATTTAAAATGTAGTTTCTCTAATTATATGCACATATCTTACCAGTGATCAGTTCTGCAGTTTTTTACTGTGACACTTCCACAAGTATAGAATCAAGGAATCATTAAAGTTAGAAAATATTTCTGAGATTATTGAGTCTAACCTTTGACTGAACGCTACCATGTCAAGTAAACCGCAGCACTAAGTGCCACATCCAGTCATTTCTTGAACACTTCCAGGGATGGTGATGCCAGCACTTCCCTGAACAAACTATTCCATTACTTAACCACCCTAACAGTGAAGAAATTCATCCTGATATCCAGCCTGAACCTCCTCTGCTGCCACTTGAGACCATTCCCTCTTGTCCTGTCACTGGCTGCCTGGGAGAAGAGGCTGACTCCCACCTCTCTACAACCTCCTTTCAGGCAGTTTTTGAGAGAGCTAAGGCCCCTTCTGAGCCTCCTTTTCTCCAGGCTACACAACACTGGCTGCCTCAGCTCCTCCTCATAGGACTTGTGCTCCAGACCCTTCACATCTTCATTGTGTCCTTCTCTGGACACATTCCAGCACCTCAGTGTCTTTCTTGCAGTGGGAGACTCAGAACCGGACGCAGTACTCGAGGTGCAGCCTCAACAGTGCTGAGTACAGGGGATGAAGTAAAGCAGATTTTCAGTTTTACTCTGTATGGAATATCATTCTTCCGACAATACTTTGGGTTCTACTGAAAGTTAGATTCCAATGCAATGGCATGGCAGTTTTAATAAAGCAGAAGAGCTTCATACGACTGTGCCTGAACCAGAAAAACAAAACAAATCCCTAGAGCTAGTTCTTCACAAGGATATTTGACCTCCCACCCCCCATCCAGTTTTAAACAGCATGCATATACAGTCTTGGAAAAACTTGAGACTCACAGAGTTCAGCAGCAGAGATGGATGAACTACTGTAGAGCCCTAGTAATCTTCTGGGATTCAAAAGGTAACATTTTCTGGGACATATAAGAGCCACTAGTGTGTGCTTTAAGACTATCAAGGACTTCCCTAAAGATTCATAGAGCAAGTACAGTTAACCATGTGGAAAATCACCAAAGTGCTTTGACTTCTATAATTCCCATTGTTTCCATGCTAAGTGCAGTGTAAAGTCCTGTGGGAGTTGACCTGCTCCGTTCACCCTGAGCTGTCACTGCATGCTTTACGTCACCAACCAGATTTCCTTATACAAGGCCCCAAGGAGGTTAAAGCTAAATCCAAAGTGACAGGACAGCTGAGGAAATAAATCTTCTAAATTAGTGAGCATTTGCCAATATCTGATTTATACAAATCTACTCCAGGTCTTTGAAGTCCTTTTTTAGTCCACTGGGAGATGAAGCACGTTTCCAAGTTCATTTGGTTTTGGCGTGGAAATATATGAATATCAATGCATCAGTTAAGTCAGGAAAAGACACAGTTTATGACTAACCAGATAAAACAACCGAAGTGGTAAATATCAGTAGTCCCAGACAACTAAATGATAAAACATAATGAATATCTAATGTCCTCAATAAGTAAACCTGATCCTCATAAATCTATCAAAAATCACAGGTATCTTCCATGGCCCTCCATGCTCACATTAATAGGTAATAGATAATGAAAAAGGAGGTCAGTGGATTAAAATAAAAACCTAAAACTATAAATGTTAAAAAGTCTACACTTTGTGCTTAGCAAAACCTAGCTCTGAACTAAGTTGAATACTTCTGAAAGTTGAATACTTTATCTGGACATATTTTTGTGAGCTATTGAGTTCTCTCATTTGATTCCAGCTAACAAGACACAGAAAAGGAATTGTCAAGTCATAGATTTTTGTTGGATATTTGGTGAGATTTTTAAAAAATAAAACCTAACAAAAGTTACTTTCTGATATTTTTTATCTGAACCCCTTACTCAGTGGTTCTTATTATATCTAATAATATACCAGATTGAATAGATGAGATCTAGTACATCAGAAAGAGCTCCTGTAGCTTTTACTATTTGTTTGTGAGTTAATAAACTATTTCAGAAAGGAGGAAAATATAATAGTGGTTAAATATTTAAGAGTCCCCTCTCAGTGACTGAATATCTGCAATAACACTTTTGTTACTGAAATATGTTGCAAAAGTGTTCCCTAAAATCAAATAAATAATTCTCTGGACAATTTTAGTATAGGAAAGTAAAAAACCCCAGCTCTTTAATAAGACATCTTAGGTGCACAAAGGTGGCATATTCATGCCCACACACAGGTTTTACAAGCTGATAGTACTGCCTAGTTATAATATCTATTACCTCATGGGGATAAACCCAGCCTGAAAACTGTGTGTCCCCGAGGTCCTCCCACAGGCACACTTCCTAGAATTGAGTTGGTGGTCTCAAGACCCTATATATTTCTTGCACAAAGGTCTTCATCAACTCTCTGTTGAGCTTGGACCATTTTCAAAGGTTCTGGGCCTTCTCTGATAATTTTGACTCTCTCATATCAAGTGATGTACCTGTTGTGTCTTATTCTAAGAATATTTTCTACAAATTAATGTTGTTTACCTTGCTTTGTCCATTGGAATTCTTGATGAGAAATATTAAACAGTGTTTTAGGAATCTAATACAAAGGTATGGCACCCAACCAGAGTTGCCAGTACTTACCTAAAGTGTAATGAAAAGTGCTAAAAGGGTTCTACTAAAATCTATATAACCTAGATTTTAAGACATCATAAGCACAGTTAAACTCTCTCATATTTTGGGAGGGCTTGAAAACTCAGGGATAAGTTTTAAGCTAACATGTAACTGCCATGAATAAGTAAGTGAACAATTTTTCACTGTTTCGGAAAAGATTAAATACAAGACACTGAAAGAAAAACTTCACACAAACCGGAGTTTTCAACTTACTTGAATATACACTGAATCTCTTCTGGTCTTCTCCTTCTTCGCAAACTTTCAATTTAATACGATAGTGTTTGTAAGTCTAATGACACACATTTTTTACAACTGCTATAATGAAACTAACAATGAAACAAAATTTAACAATCTCATGGCTTGGCTACAGAAATATTTATCCTCCATTTGACTGCACATGAAAAAAATCCAGACTCAGAAATTTAATATATGAAGATATCTTTATGATTATGGGTAAACATAAGAAACTTGTTTACAGTAATAAACTACTGGTCAATTCAATGACATAGGTAGTGGAAACAGCCTATGATATTCCCTAATTTTCTGACTACAAATAAGAAATAAGTTGATTGAGTGAATGAAAAGATTTCTTCATCTTCATTCCAGATTCTAATTTCTTCCTCTTTGTTACTTACTTTAGTTATTTTTCAGGTATCTCTGAAGTGGCATTGTATTCAAATTCAGATTAGATAGACAGTACTGATATAAACTAGAGGATAAGATGTAGGTGTCCAGAATGTAATATTTTGAGTTAACCTATTTAACCTTAATGTTACCTCCAGTAATGTTCCTAAACCTTGCCATTCTGAGGGATACAAGTTTGGCTACAATTTATGGATCTGCACTTTGAAGACTCTTTGAAAACTATACTGTACTGTAATGTTATCACTGAATATTAGAGGTCTCGTTTATTTATGCACCTATCCAGAGTGGTTGAAATTGCTGAGGAAAGCAAGATGCCTTAAAAATTGGGTAGTAATCACTGAAGTGACTATATATATGCATTTTAAAAAAATACGTGTGTGTGTATATATATTTATATATATAGACAGAGATAAATTGTAGATTATTTGGTATCATGATCTTCAAAGTAGCAGCTTATAAAAATTTTAAAAAAATGAAAGAGGCAAAACCCCTGCTGCACCCCTTTAGTAAAATCAACCAAATAAATCTTAAGGTATAAAATATTTTCTCAGATTATTTCTCAGAATCTAAACATCCTCCGTTACCAAGAAGTCTCAGCAGTTCACTTTTCGCTAGTTGCCACAACCTGAGGTCTCTTTTTTTACACACCTTCAGTGATAGGCGATAAGGTGTGGAGCTTTCAAGCTCTGTATTTAAGTTTTTTCATGTTGTTGGTCAAATCCTATTTATAAGTGCATGTGATGAAAATACTACGCTATGTATGGTTTTCCTAGGCCAAAAAAAAAAAAAGAATTATAACTTTTTCAATATCACGTGGACCCACTCTGTTGATTTCTGAAGACTGAATTTACAAATCCAAACCCAGTGTTGTCTATGTGTTTCCTGCCTGTTTCAACAGTGTTCATGAAGCGAACTGTTTCTGAAAGAGATGACATCAAATATTTAAGTTATTTTTCCAATCACTATGAGTTAATTTCAAAGACATTAATATCCATTCTAACACTGCAACTGAAATTTCATATTATCATGTGAAAAGCTCATATTTCATTTGTTCCCTGATTCATTTACTGTCAAAAGAAAAATGTTTTCAGAGAAAAAAAGCTGATAATTTAAATCTTAATTTATGGGGAAACAAAAGTAAAAGCAAAGTCTGCTTTAAAATCTTAAGACTTTAAGATAATATTGTCACTTTTAATGTTTTGAATTTATATTTACCATAGCAGTTGTCAAGTTTAGTGTTTGCTGAAGCCCACACATGCTTTTCTACATTTTAGTTCTGCACATATGTACACCTGTCAATTTTCTAAGACATTTCTGCTATTCTGTTGCTACTTATATAATATTATTGGGAAAAACAATATAGGAAAGTGATGGGATTGCAGTGATGCATTTAACAGCCTGTCACTGATAAGTGCTGTTGAAATTATGCACAGGATGAACTTTTAAGGAGGATTCTGTGTGGTTTTCTTTCCGGTATGGAGTGTATGTGTGAAAAAGTGAAGAGCAGGTGACATACAAGGAGGCATCCAGTCTAAGAACAAAGAGCAAGGGTCCTTCCAACCTCTACGCATGGTTGTTTTCAACTCTGCTGTAGTTCTCAAGATTCCAACAGTACTTTCACCAAGCTGGATTATCACACATATAGTAGATTAGTAATTTATGTGGTCAGCAATTTTTTGCAGTAAAACTGCTCCTGAATATAAATATATAAGCACTAGCACTTCCACAAACTCTGCGTTCACCAAATATACCTTTCTGTCTTTTGGCTGGTTGGTTTTGGTTTGGGTTTTGTTGTTTTGGGTTTGGTTTTTTTTGATGGGGGGGGTGTTGTAGTTTGTTACTTTGTCCCTAGTGTAAAACCCACCAAGATGCATCAATGAGATAAGCTGCAGTCAGAAGGCTACACAAACCAAAGGGAGATTATTGCCTAAATGTCTACAGGATTTATTATGAGATTCAGGAGGAAGATTCTTCTAAGAAATCTTCATGAATATGAACTTATCTCAACATCCCTTGTGCAACAAATGGTCTGCATGCCAGCTGTTAGGGTGGGACAATTATTATGAAGCACATGAAGGTCTGTGGACCAGCAATTGGAGGAAACCAAGGACTAGGGAACCAGCTACAGAAAATACCAGTGTTGCTACTGTGTGTATATTGCACTTATTTCATTTATTCCTAATCTTGACCAGTAGGAGATTAAGAGCAGGATTGGGACATCTATGTTGTGCACATTTACATCAGTGTTGTTTGTGCGCAAGTGGGACAGGTGCTGATCTCCATCTGAGTGGATCTTTGTGGTTGTCTGTAAGTACTGTGTGTGTGAGAGTGTTTTTATGGGGGTGTGTGTGCACGTGTGCACAAGCAGATGTGTCAGTGTGCATGTATGGAGAGTAGCTTCCCAGCATTGCTACTGGGTGGATCTGGGGACACAGAACTGAAGCAGTTTCCCATCTATGGCACTGAGGAGACACGACTCTCTCTAAGAGTCCACCAAAGTGAGAGCAAGCTGGGGAGGAAAAATTTATTGTGTTCCAAAGTCCACTAGATCTAGCAACTTTAACAAAATTTATTTATGTTATAAAAGTCATTGTCGTCATCATCCAGTACAGATTTTCTTTACCTGTAAAATCCATATTCAGGAGCCAAAACAAATTCTTAAATAAACTTCCTTTACATAGGGCAGATTAACAAAATCAGTGCAGCAGTAAATGAAGCAAAATACAAACGATACAGACTTCTCCTGGCACTAAAGGTATGACTGAAATAAATTTTGCATGCTCCACTCAGTTGATGAACTGGTTACTCAGCTTCTAACCATGCATAGCTAAAACAATTTTTGTTCAATTTCAACTTTCTGTGCCATTTGGCTCTCTTAATTTGAGTAAATGGGCAAGAATACTGTAAACATATGCTTTGTACACTTCCCAGACAATCGTTTTCAATTTTTCTTGCTTGGCAAGACTGTACGTTCTAATGGGAATTTTTGGGTGCTATATAGCTGAGCTAGGATTAGTGAGGCTCCAGTGGTTTAGCCTGAAAAGGTGGTTCAGGAGAGCTGAATACCTGCACAGGATGTTCAGTTTGGACCCATGCAACACAAGCTCCATCATGAAACAGTAAAATATTGGTCTGGTAGCATTCCTCACTGTGATGTAATAACGGAAATGAAGGAAAACCTAATTGGAAGAAAACTTATTTAAAGGTTATAAAGCAATGAAATCCAACAGTAATTTGAATAAAAATGCCTTTGAACAGTATGTTTTCCCTTCACCTGTTGTGATTTTAGTACAGGATAAAGCATTGTGCAACCCTCATATTGTTACAGTTAAAGGTTTCCATGCTCAAGTAATAGCCATGTTTTTTGGAGAAAGGGTAAGGCTTTTATGCTTTTAGCTATGTAACAGGAAATTAAGTTATACATTTTTCAATCTTCAAGGTAGCAGAAGATTAATTATATTTTATAATTAATTTTATAATTAAACATCAATATATTTGATATTTAAAATACTTCTGCTCCTGAAATAATCAAATGACAATGAATCAAATGAGAAAGCAGACAGAGAGGAGCATCATGGTTGTAGAAAACTAATTTAATGAGTAATAATAATAATAATAATAACAATAATAAAATTCTTTCTCTGGCCATAATTTACAGTTCATACACAAGCTAAGCTGATTCCAGCCATCCTTTAAAAAGCAATTAGAAGCCTGAAACACCATTTTATAAGTGCTAGCGCTAAGTTGCTCAGAGCCTGGAAAATATATCAAAACTGGCAGGCTACATTTATCTCAGTTTCTATGCCCAATAATTTTGAAGCCGAACTTCTTCTCAGTGATTACAAGGCTCCTTTGCCAGACTTACACCGCTATAGGAAAAAATTTTCAAATTTAGTTTTGGGTAAAATAAACTTTTAATTTCTTACATTAGCTTCCTGTCTGAAATCTCATAATTCTCTCTTGTGAGATGTACGGTATTTGTCAGTCCTTGACCTGATAAGGAATATAGCAAGATCAGTACAATTAATATTTGTAAATAAGCAACTGAAACAAGAAAAGCTGTTTCTTGAAAAAAACCATACCCAATCCTTTTGAAGACTCAAGGCATTCATCTGAGACAAAAGATTTGTTCTATTGCTGCTTCAAAAGCTCCCTAGCACAGCACAAAGAGTAAATGAGCTATCCAAGACTGACACAGTAGATGACGTCAGGAACTAGTGAAAATTTGACAGTGTCTGTCTACAGACTCTTTGTAGCTAAATTTTTGCATGAATGGCGGTAACTGTGCATCAGTGGCTATAAACACACAGAAAGTTTATCCTCTTTAAAAATTCAAAAAAGTTTCTTAGTGCAACAGGTATCCATCCATCAGTCTCCAGCTCACTTAGAATAGGAAATGGAAGGACCATGTGTTGACATTACAGAATAATGGTCTTTGCATTAGTGAGTTTTACTTTCATCAAAAGGAAAATTGATACATTTTTTCCCCTTCATTCCTATTGAGTAGTTTAAAACATCTCTGTTTTGACCAAATTTTTAGATGAAACATTAGTTGCAGTGTATTGCCAAACAGGCTGCACTGCTAATTCTGTTTGACTGCAATTCTTGGTATTCTGTCCAATGCCATTTTGCCCCAGAACCTTGGGTAACATTATGTCTCCTCCGTAATTTAACAGACTGGAAATACCAGTTCAACCCATACAAGGTTGTACACGTGCCCAGTTTAGCACCTGAATGTTGTCTAAAAATACTTAATATTTATGTAACCCTGTAGTGCTTCAGAATGGTCTACTAATATAATTTAACTGCTTTTGCACTCTCTTTAAAAAATATATATCACAAGTAAATAATGTTTGAGCCATTTAAGCAAAGAAAAGAAATATTCTCCTTCTGTTTAATTTAGTATATATGATGTTTTCAAACTTGTTTTAGCACCTAATGTTAGGCATTTATGTAAAATGGTTTTAATAAGGAAGTCTTAGCAGTAAAAGAAACAGTTCATAGATCTCAGGTGAACTGGAAATTTTTAACTGTATAACTCTTCAAGAAAAAGCTGAAGTTTCCCACTCTCAAAAACTAAGCTAGATGTGAAGACTGTAAAACATCAGAAATCTTCCACAATGTTTAAATCTTGAGCAGTAGACGAGGACTTTACATTCTCTTTAGATAAGAAAGGCTCACTATTAAAAAGGAAAAAAGCTATTCTAAAATATAACAAAAAAGAAAAATTTTTAGTGAGAGTCAATATTTTTATTTTCAAAGCAAACAACTGAGGGGAAGAGAGATATGAATGTACTATTAGTGACTTTGTTTTGATGAAATAGAAGATAAAATTGGTTCACAGTTAAACTGTGCTGAAGGTAATTAATACAGTAATGTCTCCCAAAAAAAGCAGTTTTGCAGTACAACTGCCAGTTGGATTATGATGATTCGGGGTAATTTGACTGAATAGGAAAAAATGTGTATTAGAATATCTGCCTCCAACTCTATAGGCAAGGATAGAGCTGCATGTATTTTGTTTCATGTATTATCATACTCTTCCCTCCTGCTCAGAGGACTCCTGGAACATCTTTCCATAGAACTCTTTACTGCTGCTTTCATGGTGGTATAAACCAAATATTTTCCATACTTTTTCTGTTGTTAATTCTGCCTCTTATCAACGTTATCTGTCTTTATAGGTAGCAGAAAAAAAATAATTTGGGCTCCCTAATTATTAGTGGTGATGCTGAATTAATAACTAGATTTGAAAGTAGCAAACCATTTGTGATGCCTTTTGATGAAATGTTTCAATGATTAACGCATATGAAGATCATGATATCTAAATAATAGAAAAGTGGATTTGAGAATGGAACTCCAACTTTTAGGAAGTCGTACGTACTAAAACCCACCTATATTTTTTTGTTGATCAAACTAAAACAAAGATATATATATCTGTGGCAGTAAATATTAACAAAAATCATGTAATATTATGATTTAAAGGTTTTTAGGAATCTTTTATTTTCAACACACTTTTAAAAAGTGCTTTTAAAAATGTTTTTTAATTTTTTTTTGTGCAGCTTTAAATAGAAAGTCTAATTTCTAACACAGATAAAGTTGAAGACAAAGTCTAAAGTCTATAATATCATCATCCTTATAAAGTACAGTTCCAAGGATTTCTCTGTGTATTTCCTTTTCTCTAGCCCTAGATGTCTTTGAACCATAAGACTGGTGAATTTCTTTCCATTGGCTTCCTTGGTGAGGCCGATAGGAAAGGTACCAATTAGCCTTTTTCCAGTGTTCATAAAATAGCCACCACAGTTAAACTGCTTACTGACAGCCTTATATGCCCTCATGAGTTGGGAATCTCATGTTACTAGTTAAAGATCAGAAATCTGTGACTGTTTAGTGAGCACAGGAATACCTTATCCATATTTCCCAAGGTGTGACATGTATCACGTAATTTGAAGTTCTGGGACAGTAGGGCAGTACTTGCTGGAAGGTGCATGCTTTCCACTCCTTACATGTTTTGAAGCAACGGGCAATGTATTGTGGGCAAGATAAAGAATACAGTGTGAGTAAGGACATGGTGGTATTTGCAAGTGTATCAAGTATTTTTGCACATTGACAGAATGATTAAGAACACTTGTACAGATAACAGGAAATCACTAGCCACATTTTATTTAAGTGGGCATTAACAGTGACATATGCACTAGTTTGGAAGAATTTCACTACCAAGG
The DNA here is from genome assembly GCA_035584735.1 of Pseudotriccus pelzelni. Classification (NCBI taxonomy): domain Eukaryota; kingdom Metazoa; phylum Chordata; class Aves; order Passeriformes; family Tyrannidae; genus Pseudotriccus; species Pseudotriccus pelzelni. The sequence continues at coordinate 44,487,991 of JAWMRA010000161.1, read as the reverse complement.
CAGATATTCTGGCTGTTTCCAGTTCTGGTTTATTCCTGTCTTAAACAGTATTCTTGAATGAATATGCCTTAACCAGAGCGAAATATCTAAATCTGATTCATTTTGTGGTTTAAAAGCACTTCCAATGTGAATTTCATCCTAGAAAAGATCCCCAAACTAAAAGAAACAAAGTCAAAACACAAAATCTTCAAGGTTTTTTGTTTGTTTGTTTGTTTTCACAAGCATCTGCCTTTATAAGAACTCTATGCTGCATAAAATTTTACTGTTTCACAGTCAGTTTATTTTGTGGCTTTATTCAGCTGCCTCAGACTGCTGAAACTAAGACTGCACCTTGGAATTTGTTGCCCTGGTATTTCAGATTATTGATTGCTTGCCTAATAAATGAATACTGAAGCAAAAAAGTCCTACTTGAATCCTTCTATCCTTTTTGTTACTGCCCTCCTTTCTGTCTGTCTAGGGGCTTATCCTGTGATTCTCTCTGTGCAAGATTTTTTTAGGAGACTTTACTGTCATTTGTTTCAACTGCAAGGAAATACCTTCATCACATGGGAGAGGAAAACACTTGTGAAAGGTGTTACAGAGATGTTTGTTTTTCAATGATTTAGCTGCTGTCTTCTCTGGAAGGTAAAAGCAGAAGTTATGATTTACCCCACATTATATCCTGAAAAAATAACGTTGTCTTAAAACTACTCCAGACTATAATCACAAATATTTATGAATAATAAATGGTGGTAGGTAGGATTTTGCCACTCCAGATAATAGGAATTGTTTAATTAAAAAAAATAACCCTATAAAACATGAAATATATACATGAAAATGAATCTTATATGTGTCAGTGCGTATTCATGTATGTATATTATATTTCCTGCTATTAAAGATATTTTAAGATATCTTACTTGGAAAATTTTACTATGGAAAATATCAGGACTGGTGCATGTTGTACAGAAATGCCATAAAGCCTGAACTAATGGGTTTAGAAATGTGAAAGAGATGTGTTTTATTATGAGCAATGTAGGAAAAAAACATTCCTTATTGGACACTTAGAGTATACCATAAATTAATGTTTGCACATTAAACAGCATTAAGAAGGAAAAAATAAAGGGGATGTCAAATACAAGTTCCATATCCTCAAACTAAACCCCTGACCAGATCTGTCTCAAATTTCCAAGTAAGCTGTGCTCTGTTTGGATTGCACTCTGTAGCAACATCTCTGGTGTAGTAAGAAGAAAAATTTGATTCTCTATTCCAGGAACCAAGACACTTTGATTAAGTTCATTGCTGATAATTCATGTCTAAGATTGGAACAAGACAGTATTGTTCAAGTAGGAAATTAAAATGGGGGGAAAAAAGTGTAGTAGAAATGGAGAAAAAGTACTTGAAAGGCATGAAACATAAGCAATTCTTCTAAAATGAAGACACAAGTGCATGAGGAAAATTATTCTGTAGGTTTTTTTTATGTACTTCAATTTTATATAGTGTAGGTTCATCTGTCTTTGCTTGGCTCACTTGAAAATTGTGCAGTAGGTTCACAAAAACCAGCAGATTTTAATTCATTGAAAAAATAATAGCTGTAGTATTTGGCATCATTTACACTCATGGTCACAATTCACACCTGTGTAGCTTAATAACAAGTTTTCATTCTTTACTAGCAGGCAAATGCACTTTTAAGATCTGGGCAACAAAATATACTAAAAGAATTTCTCACCTAATACATATGAGTCAGCACTTAGGTCTTCAACTTGCAGCATTTTAAAAATATTATTTCTTATGAAAAGAGATGTAGCATTGGGGGTGGTTTCATTGCTAACAAGGCTTTCAAATATCTAAATCCTAGAAATCCTTGTGGAGAAATAAATTGTTTGAACTCCTTGCCTTGTAAACAGTTTTGTATTTCTGGTCGTAGTTCAAAAAGAACGTCTGTTTAACATCTCAACTCTTGATCAGTTTTAAGTCAGAAGAAATGTAGTAACAAGATGTTGGGATATGGGAAGTGATGTGACTAAGCTTGAAAGATGTAGTAAGCATCACTTGGCATCCCAGTATTTGTGAATTAAGTCCAGGTGTTACATGTAGATTGCTTCACAATTTGAAAGGCAATTAATAAAAGACCTTTATTTGATTTCTCATTACTAAAAGTGGGACTTACTAATTCAGCTAAGTTTGAAATATTTTATATATGATTGCTCTATTCTAATTCTAAATGAAGCTTTGTTTAGATTATGAATTTTGAGTCCTGATTATTAGAAATTGCACTTCAAAAGGACTTCAGACATAGCTGAATGTTTCATGTGTCCATAACACGTTTTGCTGCTCAAATGGGAACAAACACAAAGCTCGTAAATTGCAAGTATGACTTCTGTGCCTGCAATTTGAAATTGCATCATCACCAGCATCTGAAATTCTGTCCCATTATCAACAACTCAATGTTTCTATTTAATAGAAGCAACAGGTCATACAGAATTGTAAAAAAAAAAAAAAAAAAAAAAAAAATAATAATAGTATAAGACAGAATAAAACTCCAGAAAATCCATTTGATGACTGAATATTTCATTGAGCAGACAGATGTTCTGGAGATTCTGAAATGACACAAAAGCTGGAGTTTTATGGAAATTAACTTAACAATCATTCCAAATATCATCTTTGTCATGATAGAAGGTGTAAAATCTGGACTGTATGAAGGCTGCAAATGAAATAGCCAGGAAGGGAAGAATAGAAGACGTTGAAAAGAGGTGAAGTGGTACATGAGATAAGTATATTCATCAGAATGAACTCTCAAAGTACACTGGCCGTACCATCATTTATCAAGATATACACAATTCCTATTTGAAATACAGGAGAACTCTCCATGACAGAACAATGAAAGCTGCCTCAATGACTTACTTGAGAATTTTTCAAATTTAAGGTGACAGTTCTGGCAAGTATTCTGGGTTCTATCCCTTCAGACAGGGCTAGGATTGTGAAAATCATGTTTATAATGGGTACAGGAGTAGGAATATCACCTCTCCACAGATACGGTCAGTCTGTCCTGGTTTAGACTTGGATAGAATTAATCTTCTTCCTAGTAGCTGGTACAGTGCTGTGTTTTGATTTTAGTATGAGAATAATGTTGATAAGAAACTTACGCTTTAGTGGTTGCTGTGCAGTGCTTATCCTACATCAAGGACTTTCCAGTTTCCCGAGCTCTGCCAGTGAGCAGATGCACAAGAAGCTGGGAGGGAGCACAGCCAGGACAGCTGACTCAAACTTTCAAAAGGGACATTTCATACAATCGAACATCACGCCCGGTATGTAAACTGGGGGACTTGGCCAGGATTGTCTGATCCCTGCAGGAGAAGGATGGGCTGGACATCAGTCAGCAGGTGGTGAGCAATGATATTATGCATCACTTGTCTTTCTCGGGGTTTATTCCTCTCTCTCTTTTTTTCTGTTACTATTTTTTTAACATTATTTCAGTTATTGAACTGTTCTTATCCCAACCCAAGTGTTCTACCTTTTTTCTTCCAACTCCCCCATTCCACCCGGGGAGGAGTACTTAGTTGCTGGTTGGGGTTAAACCATGACACACCCATAACCTGGTTTCTCGCTGGACTGCTGTTATCAGAGCTTGAATAATGGCATATATTACTGCTGGTAAGTGTTCCTCCATATGTCCATAAGATGGTTGGCATAAATATTGAGACCTGACCTGCAGTACTACATTGAGCTCTGGGATGCAGATACAGGAAAGACATAGACCTGTTGGCTCAAGTCCACAGGAGGGCCACAGAAATTATCAGAGGGTTGGACCATCTCTCCTATGAAAACAGAAGGAGAGAGCTGGGTTTGTTCAGTCTGGAGGAGTCTCCAGGGAGATTTCATTGCAGCCTTTCCCTATATAAAAGGGGTACATAAGACTTCTGAGAGACTTTTTACCAAGGCCTGCAGTGACAAGGGGTAAAGGCTTTAAACTAAAAGTATTTAGATTCAGACTACATATCAAAAAGATATTTTTTTATTATAAGGGTGGTGAAACACTGGTACAGGTTGTTCACAGAGGTGGTAGGTGCCTCATCCCTGGGAACACTCCAGGTCAAGCTGGACGGGGCTCTGAGCAACCTGGTCTAGTTGAAGGTGTTACTGCTCGTTGCAGGAAGGTTGGACTAGATAATCATTAAATGTCTCTTCCAGTACAAACTATTCTATGACTCTTTGATTTAGTCTGTAATTGAAGAGTTAGTATTAAATAAAAGTCAAAAGAAATGAAGCCAGGAGTACCCCACACTGCCAGTGTAGGACCAGGTTTCCTCTAATGTTTTCTACTTCTTAAAGAGGAATCTTAGAGAATATTAATACAGATAATAATACAGATTGATGGCATGCATGGGGCAGATATCTGTGGCAGGCAGCAAGGAAGTAATTCAACAATTTTTGTGACTAGATAGGAGGAAGAGACTGGTTTGCACCAGCAGATAAATGTATTCCAAGAGATTAAAAAATAAATTGAAAAATAAGAGGAAAATTAGGATCAATTAACTGAAAAAATAAACAATATCATTACTAAAAGAAAACATTTTAATGAACTGAATTCTAGCTACAAGGCTGTGTTAATGGTCTGTGCGTTGGGGCTAAACAAAATATGACTATCTTATAATTTTTTCATTCTATGGATAAACATTGTTGACATTTGCAGGCCAAGCTTTTCAAACAGGAGCTTACAATTCCATCTTTCTTTGCTTGAGGATAATGAGTATAAAGTGACATTTTAGAAAAAAGGAAATAATTTTGGCAAGAAAAAAAAACCACTGTAGAAAACATCCTTGATACTGAAATATTTACACTTATCTATTAATGTGTTTATTAACCGTGCAGTAATTTTTATAGTCAAAATTAGTTAAATAATGATATTCAATTTATGTTCACTTTAAGTATTAAAATGTTGTTAATTACAGTATTTACATTTTTTATTTCATAATGATTTTATTATTTGTGTCTGGATACTTTGCTTCATCCACAGCTGAACTCAGAGTCTAAATTTTAAGGAGATGAATGGGCAATATTCCTGTCTCAAAGGTTATATCCTTGAACTGAAGGTAAGAACACTTTTGAAGGTCATATAAAAAAAATATTGCATTGCTGACAATTTACAGTGAGATCTGAATTTGAATTCAGTGTCTTAAGAACTTCTTCTTCTTAGGGGCTAGAGCAGTTCAAAAATTGTTGATAGCACCATTAATACACATTCAATACCCACATTTTCCCAGTATATGGAAAACGTCATACTAGCTCAAAATTGTTTTCTGATTAGATCACAAAGAAGTCTGAATGCAAATGTAAGTAAATGAAAGACAGATTAAATAGCACTTGAGACATATTCTGTTTCACTTAATTTAGGCTGTCTTGCCTGATAGTCACCCAGGCTGCTTTTATAGTCAATGGACAGAAAACCAGAAACGGACCTCTAAAGGGAAATTCAGTCAAGCCTAAAGTATTGGTTAGGATTATCTTGAATTAACTCCAAGGCAGACTAGACTAATTACTAGAAAGGTATTTGAAGTGCTTAGTTTAGAACAGAAACATATTTGAAGATTTCCTTCATAAATCCACTTTTAGAGGATTTTTGATGAGAACACACCACTACTCTGTGCAATTGTATTTCAATTTTCATTATAAATAGTTGATTTGAAATACATTATTAAGTATATTTGCCCTCTTTCTTGGCTTAGTAATTCTCGTTTTGTTTTTCTCCCAAAGAAGTATATATAAAGTTTCTTCATTTTTTTCTCCCTTTTTATCAAAATCTGAAAAATGCTCTTATTTCTCTAAGGTTTCTCTTAAGTTAAAATAAATTTTTGTTTATGTTTTGAAAAAAAAAAGTGAAAACATTTAAATGTGTTTTCTGATATTAATTGTTAATATGAAAAAAAGAGCTTGTCATGGGTTTGCAAAAGTCCCCCTCCTTGGGGATTGAAAATAGTTTGTCCGGATGAATTTCCGGACAAAAGCC
>JAWMRA010000161.1:44450074-44481908 GCA_035584735.1 Pseudotriccus pelzelni | reverse complement strand
CCCAATCGGATCTCTTTGTCTGCATAAACTTCTCTCACCCTAGAGTAATTTGTGGGGGGTGTGGTAAAAATTGTTCCTTAAGCAAACCCATGACAGAACTGTAATTTCTAACACTGTCAGAACTGCATAGACTTGATGTTAAAAACACTGAGAAATATTTTCTATTCACAGAATATGGGAAGAGACTGTCATATTCAGTAAACCTCTCATTTCAACCACTTCTTTTTCCAATTTCTGTTTCTATGAGAACAGTTTTCTATGCACTCAACTCCAAAAATAATTATTAGACTCTTGAAATCTGCAATTCAAATTATTTCTTTAAAATTAAGGCAAGTTAGAGCATTCTGATTGGGTATTTTCAATTTCTTATTGTGACATTGAACCACAAAGCCAATAGCACAATAAGCTAGGTAATGCATTTGAGACTATTTTCTAGTCTTTCCCCAAAGAGGTTGCTGGACCCATTCGATGTAGCAGCATAAAATATAAATGAAGTCATTTATGAACTGCTGTAACTCAAATCCTGTTCCAGGCCAGAGCTGAAAATGAGACCTAATCTTGTGTTTTCCTCTTACTGGGGGAAATAAATAACATTGTTTTCTAGCACATGGGCAAAATATTACTAAATTCAAAAGAAAAAAAAAGTATGGAGCTATTTGTAATAGTTATATTAAAATACAAAATCATACTGAATGTCTTTCCTTTCAAACAGCCTATGGCTATTTACACTAACTACATGATACAAAAGGGCAAATTGTGCTCTCTTGGAGAAAACAGCCTGAACTTAGGTTAGATACATCATGAATGCTACAGAGTATAGATACCAAATTTTTCTCAGAAGGATTTCTACTGAGATGCAGAAAAACAAGAAGAGGTCTTGTTTTTAACCACACACCGAAAAGTAGAAATTCATAGAAGAATCATTACATAACTTTTTAGTTTAATTCTGTTTTTATGAAACATCCAAGCAAGGTTCTTGTTTGAGGGGGAATCAGAAGGGTTCTTAAAATCAGAAATAGTCTTGCCATTCAGGTCATCATTTAAGAATGATATTTAATACAATAGTTCTTGTTTTATTTGTATTGAAAATGCTATCTGCCTATTAGTGCACTGTGGGACAAAATCATCCTTTGTTTTGTTTTTTTCCCCCCTGTATTTTGTTTACATTTACCTTAGATTTGCAGGTAGTTTTTGATATTATACAATCTATTAACTATTAGTCTGATAGCTTAAAATGTTAGTTTTAGTAACGTTACCATCATAAAAAAAAAAAAAAAAAAAAAGAAAATCTTACACTTCAGTATGAAGGAGATATAACCATCTGTTGTGAACACCATCTTACAGGAGGAATGGAAAGAAGTCCTAGAATAATGGAATTCCAGTCTGATTTAGACTGGACTTTTGGAAATCATCCAGTCTAATATCTGTTCAGAACAGACTATTAGCTAATCTGAATATACATATGAAAATAGATCAGGTTGCATTGGTCCTTTCCAAGTCAAGTTGTGAGGATCTCCAAGCACGGACACTTCACAACCTCTCTGAGCAACCTGTGCCAGTGCTTTAGTACTCTTATAAGAAAGAAACATTTTGGTGGATTTTTTATCTAATCTGAATTTCCTTTATTGCATCATTGCTTCTAATGTTTTTGGTATACAACACCAAGGATAGTCTTTTCTTTATCCTTCAACTAATCAGGTGAAGACAGGCATTATATCTCTGCTCAATCTTCTCTTCTTTAGCCTGAACAAATTCCATTTTTATGTCAGGTGCTCTGACCTCTTAAACATCTTGATGGCCTTCCACTGGCTTGTTCTAGTCTGTCAATGTTTTACTTGTACTGACAACCCTAAAATTTTATACAATGCTCTAAATTTGGTCTTAAAGTCAAAGAAGGAAAAATAACCACTCCTCTTCACCTTCTGACTACACTTGTGAAGTTAACCTTCACTGGTGCAAGGGTACATTGCTGATCTATGCACAAATTTTGTCCACTGAGACTGGTCCTTTACACAAAGCTACTTTCCTGCCAGTCAGCCCCAAGCATGTAACTGTTGCATGGAGTAACTGTCTCGGTGAAACAAGGCATTTGTTTTTGCTGAGCTCTGTGAGGTTTCTTTTAGCCCATTTCTTCAAGCTGTCTCCTCAGTGGCATCTTAATGTCACCCATGAACCTGCTGAGGATGCAGTCTGTCCCACTGTCCAGGCTGCTAAGGATGATTTTAAATAGTGTTGATGCCACCACAGTCCCCAGGAGAAATGTCCTTGTAACTGCATACCTGTCCAAATTTGAATCCTTAACCTCTACCCTTAATCTAATCATCCAGACACGCCTCTCTCACCAATTTATAGTCTAACCATCCACTTCATATCAATTCAGTTTGTGCACACCTATGTCTCTTAACCAGTAATCTTTGAAATTTCTTTTCTTATGCATGACAACTCACACAGGAAGAAGTTTGGGGTTTTTATCTGAAAGGAGTATTTGGTTAGTCCCTGAATTAATTAGAATATGCCATTGTTGCAATGCAATGGCCTGAATATACAAGATGAGAAAGGCAAAACTGTTTAGCATCTGATAGTACTAGTTTTCTATTTCTTTCTCTGTCTATCCATTTGGCTTTCAAAAGAAAATACATGAGGCATACTTAAAGCAAATGGGCATCATGATTAATAAGGACATCACACTGAGACACATAAAACTGCCCTGTCTCCTTCATCTGTTCTTTTGGTGCAGTGATTAACCTTTGAGTTTATGAGTATTTTTGCACTTGCCTCAGATAAAATATTTTATGACTTCTTACCTTCCAGGCAACTTGGATTAAACTTATCAAGCCTGGGAAGATAGTGGCCCATAATGACTGTTCCCTCGGAAATCATATCTACCCTCTTGCCAAATTATCAGAACATTTTTTGCACAAAACAGATGGAAACATCAAGACAAAAGACAAGACAACTTGTTAAGGTCACATTCCACCTTCCTATACATCATTCATGCTTAATTGATTCCCAACCCTTCCTAGAGACAAATTGCCACACATTATGAGAGCTGAGAATATGAAAAGATCATTTTCTTTTCCCCATTAATTCCCATTTGGAAAAGATTTTGTCTTTGCTAAAGTTGCTTTGACAGTCTGCTTGCTAATGACTGATCACTGCCTATCAACAAAGAAATAGGGCAGAAGCAACTAGATTTATCTTTTGGTAAAAGTACCTCTCTGACACAGCATTTCAGGCATTCTGCTCTCAGCGTCAGATAGGAAAAAAGAAATAATAAAAAACTAACCAACCAACCAAAACAAAACCCAAACAAAATTAAAATAAATAATAAATAAAATTAGTAAAAACAAACAACAACAACAACAAAACACAAACAAAAAAGACCACCAAAAAAACCAAACCCAAACAAAAACAGAGAAACCACAGAGATTCAAGATAAGCCACAAGAAAGAACCTGGAGACTGTGCAGGTGAGTGGTTTAAAATATAGTTAGAAACAGGCTCATCACTGTCTGAAGAAAGCTGCTTAGCTTCCCTCTCACACCCACCTGACATCTTCTCCTACACTGTACAAAGAGGAAGTCAATCATTTTGATGTATGTCTCCTGAGCAGGATAGATGAATAATTGAGTATCAAATCTGAACTTGCTATAGACCTCCTAATCACTTAGGGACATTAGAGTAACATGGGGGCGGGGGGAGGGGGGAGGTGAAGAAAAAAAAAAGCTGAAAACATTACTGCTGTAAACATTATTTACAGATCTTGAATCTTTCTGTCTTTTCTGAATATGCTTTTACTTATTAATTTAAACAAATACAGTGTTCAGGAGTTGCTAATATACTGATAAAGGAAGACCCATATCAGTGTGGAATGCTACATTCAGTCTTCATACAAGATTACCAAGTTTTCTTCAAAGAACTTAAAATCTAAAATTCCTCTAGCTACAACATTCAAAACCATAAATACTTAGCCAAAAATTGCAGGTAGCAGTACAGATGGAAAATATATTATTTGGAATCCATACCAGTATAATAAAACTGCCTGTATACAATTCTTAGAGGTGGAAACTTGATTTCTGGAAGAGGATTACTCAGTCCACTGCTCATCTGCTCAAGCTATGTGAAAAGAAGTGGATAGAAATATCTTCTGGTTTTATAGTGCTTCAGTTTACACAGAGCACAGAGAAGTGCTGAAAGTGATCCCAGCCTTTAAAATACTGTCAAGTTCTATTCAGTTGAAGTCATGAGTATACTAAATTTAAGAATGTTCCCATATATGAGTGGCCCTGCATCCCATTTTGCCATCAGCTACATTTTGAATTGTTAGGCCTCGAACTATCATTTAAAACCATCCTTATGTTTTCGACTTGTACATTAGAAGTTACGTCAGCGCATAAGAATATACCAAAGATCCTCTTAGGTCACACATAAGGATCACTCTCTATGTTGTGCATTTCCTCTTTTAGAACAGAAACCAGATGTTCCTTTGTGGGGTAATTTGGAAGTACGATGAAGTGCAGACAAGGATCTTTTTTGGTAACTGTTACTAACACCTGCTTCATTTCCTTCAGCACTCTCAGGATGCTTTCATGTGCACTGAAAAAAAGGGGAGAGGACAAGGAGGAAAAACAGGGGCTTTGTTTGCCATATCCATTTCAGTGAGCAGCTTCAAATATCAGTTTTCTGTGGACAGAAGTATCATCTCTGTACTTCTGTTTCTGGCAGAAATATAAATCATAAGCCTGTAAAAAGCCGTCTTTTATTTTCCCTAGAGCACAGCCATTTAGATGTAAACTCTTACAGCTTCATTGCAAAAACACTTTTCATGCAGAGGAACTGTCAGGTCAGAAGAGGAGAAAAAAAAATGAAACAGATGAATTTACTTTGCAGTTTCTCAGTGGGAGAGCTCTGCTGAAGTGTTAGTCCAGCTCTACTGGTTTCTGCATCAACAGATGGCAGACAACATTCCTTGTGTTTGTGTCCCATTTGGTAAATCACAGGTCACATCTGGTCTGGCCTCTGTTCTTTCCGAACAGATGGAAGCACACGCTGGTTATCAATTGCAGCAAGGAGACGGGAGATGATAGGAGGAGTGTACCTAGTGGCGGGAAGGAAGGTGAGAAGGAGTTAGAAACAGAAAAGGAAATATGAAAGAAGGTTTTAAAAAAGGAGAGAAAAATGAAAAAAGTCCAGTGCCAAAAAAAAAAAAACAATCGGTGATAACTAAATATGACAATGTAGTAATATATAGAGAAATGGCTATTAATTTTTTTTTCAAGATGTAATACACAATTGTGAGTATTGGCTTAGAGAATATGACAAAAGTGTGCAGGTTAAATGCTTATGTGGTCTTCTACCCAAGGTTATTATATGGGAAAATGAAAGCCTGCTTTCAGTCCTAATCTCTTTCCACACAAGGTATTAAATAAAAATCAGAAAACACATAGAGAAATGTTCTCAATCACTGTCAATCAGAAGCTGTTTTTTAGACAGAGAAAACAAAAAGTTCTCTTTTATTAGCTCACTTGTCAGCTCATAGATAAATATATTAAAACTTTTTAAATATTCTCAACTTCCTACTAAAAAAATTCTAATTTTATTCTTTTAATTAGTTTAGAAAAGTGTGAAAATTTTTCAACTTTTTATTTCTACTTTTAAGAAATCACAACTACATGCAATATTAAGTATTTCTAATGACTTTAAGTAAATATTTTAAGTATAATTTTTATTAAAATTTGAGTTTTAATCTAGAAAAAATAAGTCTCAAAATTCTGATATATGTGACTTTCAAAAACTGTAACTAAGGTCAAGCTTGAAACGGTATTTTCTATTATAGCCTCAAATCCACATAGAACAAACCCTTACAAATATAGAAAACTCTTGTTGTTTAGTAGGGAAATGCACACATGCAGCACAGACTTTGTAAACATTCACGCAAAATACAGGAACTGTTGATCCTTAGGCTGGGTGCAAACATATTTCACACTTGCCAAATACTACCATATGAAAATAAACATTTCTTTTTGGTATCAAGAAGCTAGATGGGCCTGAATTACTTGGCACAAGACAATGCATTTCAGTCATTCCAGCTCTCTAATTTGAGCTATATATGAAGAGCTCTGTGTTCTCCTGGAATGCAACAAGTTTAATTTAGGTCACTCCATTTGAACAGGCTCCTTTGAATCTGGTCTCTTGGTGATTTACACATTTATCCAGTCTTAAGGTATATTTTCACAAGTGGCATGAATTGATCACACTATCTAATACTACCACGACTGCTAATAATATAACCATTTTTAAAATAAACTGTTCAACAATTTTCCCATTTGGCCATTCAGGTGGTTCTGTTTTGTTTCAGCTTAAATAAAGCATGATTTAGGGTGACTTTATAAAGGATCAAACTATTAGTGGTGTTGAAAAGGCTAGAAGATTTTCAAACTAGACTAGGCTAGAGCAAAACACATATACAAGCTGACTTTTTTTTTTTCTCTTTCTTTTTCTTTCATGTCAATGTGAAATTCAGCATTGACATTTGCACCTAGCCTTCATCCTAGAAGCAATTTTAAAGAAGGAAAACTTTTCCCAAATACATGGCACCTATTTAACATGTACTCTTTCTACTATCCTAGTATTTCCTGTTCTTGTGCAAATCCCCTGAAGAGCCAGAAAGTTTATTGTTGTTGTCAGAATGTTCTGTTAACAGCAAACATTTTTGTATGCTTATACAAAATCAGAAACAGGCTTAATTACTTTTTGAGATAACATCTTCATTCCTGACTTGATTGCAGTGTACCTGTAAGGGTACAAGCCTCAATTCTCTTCTATCCCAGTCAAAGCACATAAAAAGATCCCTGTCTTATTTGAGGTTGTATCAATCCCCTATCATGCACCTCTGGAAAATTTACACAATACAAAGGGCAGTGGGTGATGGGACCTACAAACATCAGGATGCACAGTAAGCAAAAACCACCTGGTTAGTCATCACTAGAAAATCTGCTAATAGGGCTGGCCCTGCCCAATCAAAACTTTTAAATACATGAAGAAGGGAATAAACTTCCTGTAGGGCATATAAAAAATATGATGGGGAAAACAGTCTGGGTTATTCCAACCTCAGGCAAAGACAAACTCATTTGTGCAATTGTTTTTGCACTAGGTAGGTCCCCTCAAAGGAATTTGATTTTGGGCAAAGATAATAAAAGAATTAAATTCTATGGTGTTAATTGCTATGTAAGGCCATACATTATCACTTTCATGGTGACTGTGTGGCCATTCCTGCATTGGGTGCCTCGTGGAACCCAACTCTGCCACTCTGGATTTGGAGATCTGAATTGATTCTCTCTCAACTGCCATGTCAAGGGTATTACTGTAAAAACCACCCAGATTAATGAAAAGGTTGTGATGAAATTATAACTGGCTTCAGCAGTCAAGAATGCAACACCACACACTATCTTTCCTGCCCTGAAAGACTATTATGAGAGATAGAGCCCAAGGCTGGGGACTAAATGAATTAATCAAAGATTTTATATGGTTAGCCCACGCACTAAGGAACGATACCTGTGTATATGAAAAGACAGGGAAGGTTATGGTAGTTAAATGGGCATGATATAAGTGGTATAGAAGAAAGGGTGAATACTGTCCTGTTTTCATCTTAGATGGAGTTTATTTTCACCCTAGCTGTGTTTTAGTATGAAAGCATGTTGATAACACACTGATGTTTTAGTTGTGACCAAGCAGTGCTTACCCTAAGTCAAGGACTTCTCCATTTCCCATGCTCTGCCAGTGACGAGATGCACAAGAAGCCAGGAAGGAGCACAATCAGGACTCCATACCACAGAATGTCACACCCTGTATGTAAACTGGAGGCCTGGCCAGGAGGGGCCAATCAGTGCTGGAGGAGGTGACGGGCATTGGCCACCAGGTGTTGAATAACTCTATGGTGAATTACTTCAGATTTTTGAGTTTTATTCTTCTCTTTCTTTTTTTTTTTTTATCTCCATTTTCATTACTATTAATTTTATTATTACTAATATTCCATTTTACTTTATGCAATTGTTGAACTGCTCTTATTTCAACCCCTGGGTTTTACCTCTTTCCAATTCTCCTTCCCATCTTGCTAGGGAGGAAAGGGGAAGTGAGGGAGCAGCTGTGTGGTACTTAGTTGCCAGCTGGGTTTAAAACGTGGCAGTAATTGAAAAAAATTATGCTCACATATCAAAAGTGTTGCTGAGCCCAGCTTTCTGACAAAAGTTCAGTAACAGTCCCAATTATGAAGGTTTTATTTAAACATTGCTCTTTGTTTTTAAAGCAATACTCTTTATGTAAACTTTATCTCTAAACTTTAGTTATGTTTTCAATATAGGAATGATTGAGGCCTGACTTTTTGTTGAAAATTTTCAGGAAATTTTTGTCGTTACTTTTCCAGTATTACATTTGAGGAATATGGAACGGAATTTTGGAGAGGGCTGAGCTGTATCTTATCCTGGTTTTAACTGAACTGACAAACTTTCATTGACTTTGATCACAGAGATAGTTCAAAGAAAGTGTTAAGAAAAAAATAACCACTGCATATAACTCTGGAAATGGGAAATGCAATTTAAAAAGAAGAGGTTGGTAGAATAAAGGAGGTGTGTGAGGTAAAATCAAAAATTCTGAAAGTTTGGCAAGAAAAAGACTATAAAATGTATGGGAGTCAAGAGAGCTTTTCAAAAAGTTTTGTGATGTGCTGCAAGCAAACCAAACACTTATACTATATTATACCAGAGGAATTATAATACATTTTTTCTGTTTCCTTCAGTTGATTAATAGGCCAGACACACCTTCTATATTGGTCTATACAACCTGCATAACAGTGGGATATCTTGACAACTAAATTTCAGACTTAAAAATTATATGTATTTCAAAGTGAAGAAGACAGGAAACATTAAATTCCAATATGAAATAATAACAGAGTGTACTATTAAGGTTTCTTGGAGTCCCAGACCTCACAGAGCCTGACTATGCCCTCTCAGAAAGTCCAACAATATTGTTCAAGTAGTCCCTGATACTGAAGCACTTCAGGATTTCCCAGAATTAATGTATATCCCAATTGCATCATAAACCCAAATTATGATGAGACTTGACTATGCATTTAACTTCTTTCATCGTGTTCCCTTCCACTGAGTCATGTGTTTTTACACACAAATGAATACTATTGTATTTCCCCTAAAACCTTTCAACTGTTTAAAAACTTTCCTGCTCTCAATAAAAACCTGTTCTTAATAAAAATCATTCATCAAAGTTTTAAATAAAATGGACTGTTTGCACTGCCTTAATCACGTTACTTATTTTCCCCACCCCATGATAAACATTTTTTTTCTAAAGTTCATAATTACTCCTAATGTTACAAGAGACTTCATAAGGGAAAAAACCTTTAATTTTCATTCTGTTGTGAGATTTCACACGAGTTTCTGAATCTTGTGTCCCTTGTGTGCTGATGCTAGAAAGCAAAATGATTCAAACAAACTGCAGTCAAGTCTTAGTCGTACTTGATATTTATTTTATAATATTATAATTTGAGATTACTCAGGGGTCCCTGTTCTTGAGAGGTGACAAATCTGATATCCATTGAAGCTCAGCTGTTCGTGGAACAATCAAATTCTGTGACTAGATTAGAAGCACAGAAATCAAGTTAATGTTATGACCATTAATAACATTCACATAACTCAAGAAAAATCAATCTTTTATTAAGACATGCAGTATGATTAGATGAATAATTGGAATATGATATTTTCTCAACCCGACTCACAGCACCAGAAAAAGTGATCTGAAGCTTCAACTTAAACTTTGTTTCACAGGAGTTACCATGGACAAGATAAATACAATTATAAGAAAGTTACACAATCATCTCTAAAGGATTAGGAGCAATGACCAGTGATTTGACATATGATATGATTATGTCAAGTGCTTATAAGCTGCAGCTTTTCAAAAGCTTAATGCTAATAAAGTTATCTCTGCATTCAGATTAATAGATTGACGCTTGGGGTATGCAATAACCCAGAAAAACTAAATGTTAAGACTAGAAGATGGAGCTGCTCAACTATCAATTGTAGTTCTTGCTCATGGTCTCAGTATGCCTTCTCTTTGCATTATACACATTTTCTGCACAACTCTGGTACTTAACAATGATACAATGAAGGAATGAAGTTCCACATATTTGGACGCTTTATGATTGGACCTTTAAAGTGGTTGCTTTACTCTTCAAATATATTAAGCGTGATTGTGAAACCCTGCTAAGAATCAGATACCTTTGTTGAATTTTTGTTTGTGAATAAAATTATTTATCTGCACAGTAATTCTGCAGTGTTGCTTTGCCATCAGATTCTAAGAGCAAACACACACAGTCTTACAAAAAACTGGAAGTGGAACAATTCCTCTTTCCTGTTTATACGCAAAATGGGATTTTTGTCATATACCTCAAGACAATTTTCTTTTACATTTTCTGAAATTACAGTTCAATCAATATTTATTAATACTTTTAATGCTTCTTATAGGAGAATGTTATTCATAGCTAAATCAAATCTTTCCTATCACCACCCACTGAAAGTGGAAAAAAAAGTTAAGGGAAATGTCCTCCATAATTGCTTTTGGGGTAGTTCTTTCCTTACAATCAGTAAAGGAGGTCTCAAATCACACTTCCTTACAATGTAAGAACACTTCTTAGTTTTCTCTTTTTTCTCCGTATCTTTCTTGCACTTTTTCTCTGTTTTTTGTTGGTTTTTTTTAACCTCATATTCACCTAAATTCTTTGGACCGTAGTTGTATGGCCTGATACAGCTCAAACACATTGCAAGAAACTGATGGACTCTGTGTCTGTGCCATCATGTTTTAAAAGTTGCAGTAGTAAGAGTTTTTGATATGTGTCAATTCTTCAGATTTTTGAGGAGCTTAAAATCAGTTTTCTGTATTCCTGAATACTTAATCTAACATTGTATATATCTGTACTTTGTTCTTTTCTTTTCATCACAGATAAACTGACCACTGTTGTACAAATTCACGTGACATGCACTTGAGTTGAATGAGGTTAATTTCTGCATATATAATTTGCAGACATAACTACAATTTTGAAAATCTGTTGCCTCTACTCAATGGTAATGATGGGTTTTTTTAAATGATTTTCTAACAATCTCAATGATATCATCTTTTTTTGCACTCCCTCTTCTGAGTCTCTTTGTTGAGTCATTTTAGAATAGAAGTTGGGAATTTTCCAGATTTAAAACCTACATCTAGAATGCAACTAGTTAAAAAAAAAACAAAAAAAACAACCTAAAAAACCCTCAAAACAAAACAAAACAAAATAATCATCCTTCTCAATGACCTTGTGGTTTAAAATAATTTTTGTCAAGAGAAGATCTGAACTGGATAAAGAGAAGAAGGAAATATTGAGCTAGATTTTATATTGTTTATAAAGATTATGGTGCTGTAACAGACAGATTAAATATGCCCCAACTTCTATTTACATCAAACACAAAACATTATTTGATTGCAGTTGTGCAGCATCAGCACCAGAGAAACATAGACTAAGATAAACTGGGGGGCTAAATGATGGATTGTATTTACTCTGCACTTTTGACCATCTCTCCTACACTCTGCCCACTGATCCATCTCCCTTAGGTCTCTTTTTGACATTACATGCTATGAGCAACTTCAAATATATTACAATTTTTTTTTCTAAAACTATATGTCATGTCCTTTCCCCTCCAGAATTATCCTAATAATCCAGAGCTTCCAGTACAAATGTTTTTCATTAAAGGCAGTTTTAAGGATCAATATTTTATCACTGCTTCTGATTGACACCTGTGGATCAATACATACGAAGCATGCCATTTCAGAAGTTTGATAAGAATTAAACTAATCATGATTTCAATATGCAAAGGAAACATTTAGAAATTTGCCAAAATATTATTTGAGTTTAAAAAAGCAAATGTGTAACAAAGTGTATGACCAAGCAAAATGAAGATTGATTGTTAGCTGGTGGAGTGATAGAGCTGAAAATTATATGATAATCAACAAATTTTTCCATTTCTTTGTTTTGATTAAAAAAATATGCTTCAGTTTGTTTTTCTTGCCATGGCTTACAGATAAAAATCTTAGTTATTCATGCCACTACATTCATAATTCTGTAAAGGTGTTTAGAGCAGCTTTATGTTATCTGAAAGTGGAGAATTCCAACTTTAAGATCAGTATGTGTCACTTGCATTTGGGCTCATGAACTTTTGTGGTAACTGTGTAGTTGGAAATTGTAAGCCCTCTGGAAAAAGAATCACTGAGGACCTTTTGTTCCTTTTTGATTTAGTTTGCTTATCTGTTATAAAGTTGAGATAAACAAGATTTTTGAAACATTTTGCAAAATCCTTTCTGAATTCCATGGGATATTATATCAACAGTACAAGAGTGCATTTTAATGCAAAGCACTGACAGGTATTCATTTTACAGTAACTTTGTGTGTAGACCTCATGAACGTTTACCAACAAACTTTCACTTCATAAAATAATATGTTGCCATTTATTGCTAGCTTTCCTTACAGCATTGTAAAGCAATGTTAATGTGAATATACCACTTCATTCTGTATAAAACCTGTATGTTACAAACCTGGTGTGTTACACACTGTCATTTTCTGGCTGGTTTTACCTACTTAAGAAATTTTTTAGCTAAACGTGAACTTTATGTCTGCTGTTGGGATGCACTAAACTCACAGAAACAGCTGTGAGTTTTCTATCTCAGCAAAGATACAACACTGTATGTAATAACCTACATTCTTTCTACCTACAGGTCATAAAATTTCATTAATGCAGAATGTTTTATAAAGGTGTGTATAGTTAGATTTCATAACACTACTTAAGTCTCAGTGGTGCCACTACAGAGAGTTTATTTCTGTATCTCATGTCTGTATGTAACTCTGATTTAAATATGTCTGTTTTGAAATCTGTTATTTGCTTACCCCCTTCTTTTTTTTTCCATCTAGGTAAACTGGGCACTACAAAGTCTGCTCCTTGTAACAGGAGGTCAATAACTCCACAGAAATAATAATTCCTGACAATGCTTAATCCAAGATGACCTGGAAATTAAATTTTAATCCTCTGATTTCAAACTGTATCAGTTTAAGACTGTATATCACTACACATCCAGGACTTTGATGTTTAAGTTCCTTCTAAAATTCCTTTCAGGAATTCTCTGCCCTTACACATAAAAGTTTCTTTGTTTTCATACCAAAGTTCAACAGAAGCTCATTTGCTGCAATGTTAAAGAGAATTTCAATGTCCCCAGTGTTTCTAACTAAGCTGTAAAGGATAACCCACTGCACAGTATTTTCTCGAATTAAGGTCAGCTGTACAGGGAAAACAGGAGAAAAAAGAAAAAAATCTTTCTTCCAACTCTGTAATAGTTGTCTTATGTTTAATTATATTTAGAGTAATGTTCATATAATAAATGTTATGTACTCAGATGTTATGAACCTGTTTTGTTCTTTTCCATGTTCCATCAAATGAAACTGTCCTGGGGTGCATTAGGCAAAGCATCACCAGCCAGTCAAGGGAGGTGATTGTTCTGTTCTGCTCCTCTCTGGCATGGCCTTACTTAGAATATTGTGTGCATTTTGGTAACCACACTGTAAAAAAGATGTTAAGCTATTAGAGAGTGTCCAAAGGAGGGCAACAAAGATGGTGAAGGGCCTTGAGGGGAAGCTGTGTGAGGAGGGGTTGTTCAGCCTGGAGAAGAGAAGGGAGACCTCATTGCAGTCTACAGTTTCATCGTGAAGGGAATAGGGGCAGGCACTGATGTCTTCTCTGTGGTGACCAGTGGCAGGACCCAAGGCAAAGGCCTGAAGTTGTGTCAAGGAAGCTTAAGGTTAGATTAGAAAAGGGTTCTTCACCCAGAGGGTGTTTGGGCTCCGGAACATGCTCCCCAGGGAAGTGGTCACAGCACCAAGCCTGACAGAGTTCAAGAAGTGTTTGGAAGATACTCTTGGGCACATGGTGTGACTCTTGTGATACAGTGCAGGGCTTAGTTTTGGACCCATTGATTCTTGTGAGTCTTTCCAACTCAGCATATTCTGTGATTCTGTGAATACAGAAATGGTCATGTGAGGTTTGTGTTATGGTAGCATTTTACTGGTTTAGGAAGTCATTTCACATGAGAAAGTAAACTGCCAGATGAACGAGTAATCCAGTAAAAAGATGCTTTCTCACCTTTTGAGTTTACTTTGGTGAAAGAACTAGACTTTTCTTTATTGGCATTGTGCTGATACAATAGTACTTGACCATGGTCATCACTTAAAAAGTTGTTAAGGACCTAGTGAACTGTTGCTTCTAATACATGGCTGTGTGGTTTATCATCTAGGATGTGGAGGACTGGGCTGATGAGAAAGCAGAGATTTCGAGTAGCAGGTTCATCCCACAAAATATTCTCTGTACAGCATAAGGGTCAGATCTAGAAACAAATAAGAATTAAACATGTGATTAATGTGCTTTGTCACTGAGAATATTACCAAATAGTTTTGAAGGAGAGTGTCTGGATGAGTGTCTGGAAACTCAAAAATTCACCAACATAATACACAAAACATACAAACAGTATACAAACATTATATAAATAGCGTACATAGATTCAGGTTTGTTGATGTGTTTAATAACCCTTATTACACTCCCTCACAGGACCTTTTCACAATGATAACATATCCTCTGATGGTAGTGAGTTTTATATGTAGAGTTTCTACATGTAGTGAAGACATTATTCATTTTTCATAGAAAACTACAATCGCTTCTATATCTACCTGACCAGTTATTCCTGGAAACTCAGAAGGGTTCATTAAATGTGCTGCATTTCTTCTGTATTGTTGTACAGAGACAAAAGGCAAAATGTTTCCTGCAGCAGACCAAGAGTTCTACTCCTAGAAAGCAAAACAAAGCCTAAAGCAAGAAATCTCACATACTGTTTTTCTCATCATCATTCCTGTATCTTCCTCACAATGTTATTTCCTCTATCTTTTCTTTCATAGTATCCTTTCTTCAAAGAACAGTCCTTACTGATCTGTTGGTGTCTGGACAGTGAAGATGTACAGAGAAAGCAAGCAGAACTTGCAAGAAATTAGTACAATCTGTTTTATTGCTAAATATATGGGATTAACCTTCTCACAAACTTTTTACCAATCCCCACCAACACCACCAGAAATAAATGTATGAATGACAGACTGCTCCATAAAATCCTGTAACTAAGCTTACAATCTCTGGCACCAACCATAAATTCAAAGTGTGAAATGGGATTAATTCATTCCCAGTGAATTAGTGTCTGTGTTAATAGAGTTCTAAATATATAATCATATAAATGCCAGTAAGAAAAATCTTAAACAGGCTTTCACTGTGCAGTTATTTCCAATGTATACCCGGGAAACCAGCCAGCTCCATTCACCTTTGGGAGCAATGCTTCAGATTTCTCCACAGTTGGACTTTCTGTCTAATATTCCGTATGGAAAAACAGTCAGGTCATGGGTTTTATCAAGCTTTGTTAGATCTCTAAAGCATCATGACTTCCTTAATTTTTTTCTGTCTCGCTCTTGGATTTTTGTACAGTGTAGTGCAGATGCCAAAAAGAAGGTCTTCAGGGGATGTTTGATTTGGACCACAGCCATCTTCTCTAACTTGGTAGGACAACATCTCATCTAGAGAGAGATACAGTTCTCTACAGGTAGGGAAAACAAACTTCAACATTCTTGGTTTCTTGAACTTGAGCCAGATCTGTCTGTGAATATCTTGCTTAGCAGAATGGAGTTTTATTTAAACAATACACTTCAGAAAATCACAGACTTTGATCAGTATGGGTTTTCTTGTGCTAAGCGGAGTTCAAAACCACTGTTGTATCTTGAAAGACTATCCTAGGCCTTAACTTGTCAGTCTATGTGGGACAGTCAGATAAGCTCTTTTGAATTGATTCAAGTGCTAATGTACATTACACTTTGAAATGCTGTGTTCCAAAATTGTTAAGCCTCTGATTTCAGCCCCGAAGGGCATCACAGTTAAGAGACAATATTTTCTCTTCTCCTTCCTTTCTTTTTATATATAGCATCTCATAAATATATATACAAACTCATCTGTATTTATACATTTAAATCAACATTAGAAGGTCTTCAGAAAGGAAATTTAAATTACTTGATTATAAGTAGTGGGGGAGGAACCCAGATTATATTTATATGTCTCAGAGAGAATGAAAGTGAGTGCATAAACAGCTCTCTGAAGTAATACCTGATTTTTATTTCTGTTTGAACTAGTGAATTATGCCTTTGTGAGGCAAACATTTTGTTGAACATTAAGCAAGTGAGGTGGGTGATTCAACTGTCAGGGTAAAAAAATACTTGGTAGAAGAAAAAGCAGAATGATGCAGAGTGAAGGTTGAAAACTATTTCACAGCATTTTCTAGTAAAATTTTCTGAAAATGTTGCATACACACGATTCAGCTCTGTTTCTATTTTACAGTTATTTTCCATGTAAATATTGATGTAATGAAAAAACTCTAATGAGAAAAACATGAACAAGTACTACTAGTTTTACAAGAAGGAAATTCTAAATTACTTACTACTAGATATTTGATTATAACTATTAGGAGAGGCAATTAAATTCTAAGCCTTTACTTCTCCAGAAACATACAACATACATTTACACAGCTATTCAAGGCAAAATTATTTAATTAATAATAAAATTAAAAAGTTGTTCCTTTATAATAAATTGAGAAAACCTGCTATATCTAGGTGCAATTCCTCTCATCATAAGGAACAGTCCTAACTTCTGAGCCACGCATTCTGAAAGTCTTTATTTCTGTCCTCTGAGCTGAAAAGGGAGCCTAGTACACATAGTTCAGGTGCTGAAATCAATACGACACAATGTAAAGCTGGATGACATCAACAAATCTAATTCTTTACCTGGTTTCAAAATCAAGGAGAGATTTGCCAGTTTAAGCACTTTTTGGATAAATGCTTCTATCATTGACACAATGTCTGGTTTTGATTGTTCCATTTTTAGTCTAAGGTATAATGTGTAACACCATCAATAAAATAAAAAATAAACTAACGCCAGATTGGGATTTTCACAAATATAACTATATTCATGGAACTCCTAAGATATATCAGATTGCAGAAATCAGATCAAGCTGAAGAAACTGCAAAACTGCTGGAGAGTGAAAAAATGGAAACAGAGAATAGAATCATTGAATCATAGAAATAGATATATAAATTAACAGTTCAATGTACATTAGCATAAGCATGGTCAACTGTTCTAATAGTAGTTGACTTTCACTGACATCTCTTGCTTTAAAGACCTGCATTACCTGTGTTTTTTTGTTTATTGTTTCATTGTTTTCAAGAAATATTTGAAAAGATACAATATTCCGTTTAGAGATAAGGAAAGAAAACAAGGTTAAATTGACATAAAAAATATTCTATATGACCCAAGGGAAACCCATTACATTGTAAGTTAATCAATTCCATTTTTTTTTCTTTTCCACTAATGTATTTTGAAACAGAAGTGAACTGCACTGTAACAGGTATTAAGTGATGGAGAGCATTTGATGCTACATTTAGCTGTGAAAGAAGTCAGATGTTCAAATGAAACCAGAGCACCATCAGGCTGAATGGCAGAGGACACAGACACAAGGCATGGTATTGTAAAGTAAAAAAGAAATCATAAATGTCTTTCCATATGTTTTGTCATTTACTTAGATCAGATCACAGTCAACTCCAGTGAGCTCAAGAGGTTTAAAAATGGTTGAGATAGAACATCATGCTGAAGGGTTGCACTAATAAACTAAAAAATATAGATGTGAAAGGTAAAGAATACAAAGTGTGAGACAGAGACCTGTGGAGGAAGAAAAAAATTTCTTTCTCAGGCAACACATCATGCAGAGAATAAAAGCTGAAGAGGACACAGAAATTACAGTAAAAAAATATCAAGACACTGACAAAGCAACACACAACATATGGAGAATATCACAGATCAGAAAAAGCAAAATTGAGTCATAAATTGATTTGACCCTGTTGGTTTGCCTTTAATACTAAAACCTTTACCTGGCATAAATCAGTGGCAGTTGGTTTTGATGCAGATATCTCCAATTTGCACTAGCAGAGATTTTGCATTCAAGGTTTTGGAGGATGCAGGACTTGAAAATAAATAAAGATGCAGCCAATTTGTATTTTTCACTGCAGCCATCGTTTGAAAAAATTGATGCCTTTGCATTACCTATGACTGTGAATGTGAAAAAAAACAACTCAGTGGTTCCAGTTTCTAAAAAGACAAAAACCTAATTCCTGAGAAGAGAGGCCAGGAGGCATGGTCCTTGAGGACAGGTTTCTTTAAAGTTAGTTATTTTGGTGACTTCTGCCTAAGATATAAGTGTGTGAATCACTGAAGACTTGACTTCTGTCTCTCAGTTTCATTTTTACTCTGCTAGTCATTTGAAATATATATATAAAAGGGCAGCACCCTCTCACTGCTGAAATCTGGTGATGCTGTTGTGCACTGAAAGGCTAATTCTAATTGTAATTGCTCCATGACTTCACTTATATCAAGCCAGAGCAACATTACCACAAACAGGACTACTACACTGTGTACTGATGTCAGCCACAAACACAGAGGTAAAAAAAGAGCAACTATCGAGAGTGAAGGACCAACTCATAAGTCAAGTTTTGTGACTTTTTTTTTCAGTCTTCAGTTTTGTTCAGCTTTCAATTTTTTTCAAGCAATGGTGTTTGCTGTATTTCTTCAGAAAGCTGCTCTTTAATCCATAAGTCTCACCAGGACACTTTCTTTTATTTTGCACAGAGTGTTAGTATGGAAAAGTTCAAACCTACAGTGTTTTGCCCACTCATAATTGTAACTCCAACTGTGCATACCCATAGCCTTTCAGTGCTGCACTACACTATGAATACCCATACTCAGTCTGGAGTACAAATGGCCACACAAAGAAACTCCTGCACTGCAAACTCAGTGCAGTCCGCTCTTCAACAGCTCTCCAACGTGCAGCCAAAGGATTCTTCTACACAACAAATGCTCAGAAAAGTTAATAGCATCAAAGCTTTTCCCAGTATGGAAACACTGAATTATATTCTTATCAGAGTTCTTCCCAACCTATTTCCCCTGACTGCCTATTACAAAGGTGTTAATTCTGATTATCTGTAAACCACTAGATTTTTAATCAAAGATGGGTGGAAACCATAATATCTGCAAATAGGTGGCCAGGTATTTTACAGCTAGTTTACTTAAAATAAAAAACAAAATAATAATTAAAAAAAGGTCTTATATACCTGTAAAACCTTACTCTTTCTTTTGAGTAATAAGATAATTTGTAAAATCCACTATTATTGCTACTAGTTACACCATTTTACTGAGGTTTTTAAATACGTAGGATGACTCGGTGTCTATTTGCACTTTTTACTGTGCGTTTCAAAGCTGGTTTTAAATCAGGAAAAATAAAAAAAAAATATGAATGCTGATGAAATTTTAGCAGTTTCATGTTGCAAAATCTTGAATCACATCCTTGGTTCAAGATTTGTTGACCAGCTGTTTTAAACTTTCAGGTTTTTACCTGAGTAACTGTGAAAGGGTTGTAATTTGGAACTGAAGGATGCAGTATAAAGCTTTTGAATCTATTCTAAAGCAATGTGTTTAAACTGGTTTTTTTCTGAATCCAGAGGTTTTGATCACACACTGGTAAGGATATGCAAGGTAATAAACATATCTTCCACCTGTTGGCAGGTGGTAGAATCCCCAGCTGAAAAAATGAATTATAAGGAAAACATGTCTTTTATGAGTTCATAAAAGGTAAATAATATGCTCTTATAAAATCAAATCTCATCTTATTTAGCTGCATTTTGTCCTATCCTAAGTCAGTTTTTATGTTTATACACTTCAGGGTATAAATAGCTTCACTGTGAGGACTACTAATCAGCGGAGCAGATTGCTCAGAGTGGTGGTGCAGTCCCAATCTTAGAAGGTTTTCAAGACCTGACTGGTCGAAACTCTGAGCAACCTGATCTGCCCACATAGCTGATCCTGCTTTAAGCAGGAAGGTGAACTAGAGGGATCCTAAGGTTTCTTCCAACCTGAATTGCTCATCAACTTCAAGAACTTGTGAATTTTCCATAATTCAATGCAATTGGTTGTAGCAGCTCTAAATTTACTTCAAATCTCTTCATCCTTATTTAAACAAATGAATTAACTGAAAGTAAGAATAAGTTAGCTTTCAGCATCCTGCATGGTCAAGATTCAGAACTACCTTTAAGATTCCTACTCAGAAAGCAATTTCTTTTAAGCCAATATAGTGTTTACTCTAAGTCCATCTCCCACAATTGGCTTGAATTATGTAGAAGAGTTTCAGCCTTTATTGATTGTTACTTCTTAAATATATTGGCTTTTTAGAAAAGTCAAACAAAACAAACACAAACAAAATTTAAAAACCTATGACTGTCTAAGGTTACGAGACCAAAAATGTGTCTATGTTCTCTAAATTTTAAATTTCTTCAGCAATCATAAATTATAAGGGGAAGAGGCCAATAAAAGTCTGAGTCCTACTTCCAAAATTCATTTCAAAATATTATCTGAGGAAAGTCTTGAGTCATGGGTTTTTGTTCTTGAATTTCACCCTCTGTTCTTTAATTCCTTCCCCTTTATAATTAAGATTCATCCCCAGAGGAGGTTCCTCCAGTGAAAGTTAGAGGTGCTTTTGGAGGAAGCATTTCTCAGTGTATTTTGCATAATGAAAAGATTTAAAGGGCTGATACAAGAATATTTTAATTTGACCTAAAATCACATAAGAACACAGTATATAAAATCAAGTCCCCACTCATGCCCCCTGTTCATCAAAAATGGAGAAAAAAAGTCCAAAAAAAATTTTCAGAAATCTTCTCTTCCCAAACAGAGCAGTATTTTCTCTCAATGTATCCTAGAAGAGTAATTGAAACAATTCACAGGTGTTTAATTACCTGAACAACTTGCCTTACTCCTTTTCTTCCATTTGATGAATATTAACTTTTTCAGTGCCTCACTTATCCTGAAATCATATATCATCCCACAGTCAATAGTTCAGTGCTTCAAAACAGGAAACGGGCTAATAAGAAAGTTTAGCCCACAAAGCTTCCAGTGACATGAAATCATTTGCTAAAAGTGATGAATAATTTTTCTTTATGCTGAATGTAATGTTCATCCTTTTAACATTGAAGTCTTAATGAATGTCATAAGGGACATGGAATATCTTAATGGGAAATAAATATTTCTTTACCCAATTGTTCTTTTTCCTCAGGTGGAAAAAATATAATTGACAATGAAGGACTGCACCACCCCTCCACACCCAGTCAGTAATTCATTTGTATACATTGTGTATATTTATTTCAACTATTACGTCAACAATTATTTTCATCTTGGACCACCTAACAATAAAATAATAACCTTTATCAAATAAATATTTCTTAATCAAATCAAAACTTACTTCTAAACGTGTGACCTTCTCTTCATTAGAATTTTGTCTTCCTGTTTTATCCTTGTAATCTCATATTTAACTCCCAAATGTTACAGTGAAGCACAGTTATTCGAATGACTCACCTTCACATACTTCCTAAAGATAAATCTTTAAAAATCAACTCTTTTGAGAATTAAGAATTAGATTAAATCTAAAAAGACAAACACATTGCACTGATTAAACTGTACAGTTAAATTATTGTGTCTCACATTGCCACAAGATCTTTATTTATTAGTCTGAGGAACACCACAGAGTGCTGCCAGTTATGTGTCTTTATCTGAGTATTGTGGAGATCAGTTAGTATAGGACAGGAATATTTGGGTAGTCAATTTACGTATTTCAAGCCCCATTATCCCCCCACAGAGAGGAAAAAGATTTGTATAATGTTCCAAAACTGTAGATAAATGGTGAAGCACAGAGCACAGCTAAGAGCGAGAGCAGTGATATAAAGCTCTTATGGGCACTGAAAAAGTGGCAGTTTATTTAGCCAGAGCATGAAAACATCATTTCAGAATCCACTGCTATCTTACAATTGGGGCATTTTAGGTTATGTGAGTGAGAAGTTTGCACATATATGTACATGTTTTGTCCTTTTTATTTTGCTACTTCATTTCTTTATAGTACCTAGATCCATCAAACAAGGAATTATATCACTTTTTTTTAATATTAAAAAAAGAATTTAAAGCCCAGTAAGATCAACATATTGCACACAAGAGAGCACACAAGTAGAACATATGAGTATTCAAGTTAAATTTCATAGAATTCTTTATGGACCCTTCCCATGATGTTAACATAGATCTGTCTTTCTCTTCATAATATACTCAAGCTGCACTGTTTTAGCACCTTTAATCATGTCCCCATAATTCAGTAAGATTCAGCTGATTAGCTTATACATACCACTTGAGTTCAACTCCTGGACATATTTCATGTCCTTACTTTGTTCTTCAAAAGGTTTATTTGGTTTGGTTTTTTGGTTTTTTTTTGTTGGTGGTGGTTTTTTTGGTTTGGTTTGGGGTTTTTCTGATGTTCAAAGACACAATCGGAGACAGGATGTCTAGAGAAAGAATCAAATGTAGTAATCCAGCCCAAGTCTTGGTGCTGAAACTCAGCCTTCTAATTACTGCCAAGTCCAAATGGTTGGTCCCAGGTTTCATTGCTACCTGTCTTTTAAACACTGTACCTTAATACTGTTCTAGTATATTTGTTCGTTTCTTCTGTATCACAAAGAAAATCAGTGGGCATCACAGTGAAATATTATCATGAAGCAGTTTGACATAAAATATTCCTGTGGTGTGTAATCAAATGCTTCTATAAATAGGTAGAACTACAATATCATGAAATGACACCATACCAATTAAAATTCAGCACATGCAAAATCTGTTGCTCCCTCTGAAATTTACTTGGTTCAGAGTGTTTCTAAAGCAGACGCAGTACTAGATGATTAATACATCAACCCCACAGTATGTTAGTTGGTTTAGTTATGAAATACAGGAAAATTATACAAATGTTTCTGCCTTAACCTCTTCATTTAACGTTTCTCCATATGGCAGATGAGCCACAAAATCTGGTGCAAAGACTCTGAATTATTGATGTATTCCTTTCCACAAATGGAAATTGTAGCAAGTGTGCTTGAAAGTCAAGGAAACATAAGGAAAGCAAGTTAAATCTATACTCTGTGTGCCATATAACTCCAGTTTCCAGCACTTATTCTGGAGCAAATTTCATAAGCTTGTGAACAAAGTATATTGGAAAAAAAAGGGAAAAAAAGATAACTAATGAATTCTTTTTAAAGAAGTCCAAATGGAGGAAAAAAAACCAAAACACAAAAAGAACACCAGAAAGGATTCAAATAGTACAGCATCTGATGATTTTTAGAAAACATTGAAAGATCTATAGTAGGAAAAAAACCTAAATACTCTAAAGCTGTATTCTTTTAGTACTGTTCTCAAAATTATATTGAGATAAGCCAGGTTGGATGGGTCTCTGAGCGACCCAGTCTAGTGAAAGGTGTCCCTGCCCACGGCGGGGAGGTTGGCACTAGGTGTTCTTTAAGGTCTCTTCCAACTTAAATCATTATATGATTTTACGGTTCTTTTTTTGTGATAACTTTACCTCCACAGAACAAAATATGAATCTTTAAAGTATTAAAACCACAAAAGATATTGAAAGAGCTATCACAAGGTTAACTTGCACTTCTCATATGATTGACATTACACACCAAGATCAATCTTAACAGCTTTTAGATGAGATATTCATGGTGCCCAAGTTAGGTTCTTGCTGCAATTTGTCCTCATGAGCAAACTTTTTTTCTGGTTATTCATGCAGCCTTCAAAAACTAGCCAAGCCTAGAGCTCACAACTGATATTTTAAGTGTGTGCAACTTATAATTACAGCACCCAAAGATAGGTTTGAGTGAGAAAGCAAGTCAGTATTTGTAGCTTCATTATCACTCCAGAAGTTTGTCACCTTCAAATCAAGTTTCACACAAATAAAAATATGCATTAACCTGACATATGAATAGTGATTGCCAAAAAGTGTTTTTACAGTGAAATGTAAGACTCAACATGGGTAGAAGCCTCATGCTGAAGTAATTCTTTTTCATATATTGTAGCTGGAGTCAGCTTTGCGTGAGAAGGCGAGACGCCTGTGTGGCAGTTAATCTTGAAAAAAAAGTAGGCATCTGTGCCTGACAGTCTGTATATAGGAGTCGAAAAACAGCACAACTGAGTTGTGAAAACAGGGGACCAAGTTATGAGAAAACTTTGTTTTCATTACATTGATCCCCCTGCTACCCACTAGGGTCCTACCTGACCTCTGATAGCTGCACTGATGTCGCTTTTGCAGCCTCCCTCAGGAGTTTGGCTATTTGGCCCGTACAGTTCAAAATCTTTTCTTAATGTCTAGCCTAAACATTTCCTTCCTTAGCCTCAGGTCACTGATCCTTGTCCTACATCTTCTGAGACTGTGAATAATTTCCTGCATTCAATTTCCACTGCTGTATACGAAGGCATGAGACTGAGAACAAAAAAAAAGACAGAAAATGAGAGGGGAAAAAAGGTCTCTCTAGTCTAAAAAAAGCTCCTCAGCTCTTCCATTGACTGTGAGTTACAACAGCATTATCAAGGTTTTTGTTCTTCCAATTTTATCAGAAAGTTATAAAGAAGACTAGACAATTATTTAGTACTCTTAAAGCAACACTGCCCTAGAATAAAAAAAAAAAATCAATAGATGAGGCCCATCAAGCACTGACAAGGAGCCTTTTCATTTTTTTTCTCTTTCCACTTACTGGAGGGGAGCCAGCAAGCCCAATATACTCTAGTCTAAAAGAGGTTTTAATGAAAAATCTTTGGAATGTAAGCTTGAACACTGCTTTTAATGCTAAAAAGAGAAGATAAAATACTCTGGTATAAATTTATGTGAGGCAATTAAAATACATTTCCACATTGTGTAAACAGATGACAAACTTGTTGTTCCAAAAAATAACACAGGGATGAACTGAATGAGCTTAAAGAATTAACCATTTGCGTTAGGATGCCAAGGGCTATGGAAATCTTAGTGAGATCACAGAGGTAATGAACCACTGGGCATACTTCATTACTCATGACAGTGGACACGCAGTTGGGGAAATACAGTAAAACACAGATCACTAGTACTCGACATTGCTATCAGCTCCCACTCAAAAAAAAAAAGCAACTAAAAAAATCACACACAATGAATTACAATTAATGCATTACAATTAATGAATGTTGGCTATTTACCCAGCATTTTACTTGAGAAGTTTAGTCTGCTGCAAAGCTCTATAAGGTATTTGAAGTAGCAAAGAAACTTACCATACTCAAGCTGAAAATAAATCCCAAAACAACTGAGGACCAGATAAGAAGAAATTCTGTATATATTCTAGATATACCTCTTCATTTATCAGGACAGGTCTTCACAGATAATTGCACTTCTTATGTTTATGTGATATTGCCTGAGCCCACCCCATGCAGACACAATGTATCAAAATGCAGTTGTTTAAATTTTAAACAACAATGATAAAAAAAGTTTTGGTTTATTATCTTCACTGCATTCTGGGACTGTGGTACTAATATAATTTTATGCTACATAATTTAGTTATGGCACATGTATTTTGTGTTCCTGTGGTTTATTACAATGGGCAGCCAGTACAGCTGAACAGGGCACGACACATCACAACCTAAATTTACATGGAGTGTCTACATTTCAGGTCCAAGATTTAAGCTGATACGACAGAGACATAATTTTGTTCACAAAGATTCTGTACAAGGGATCCAACTCAAATCCATAGAGTTTCATCACCCATCTCCATCAAATTCATGGCACAAGTTTACTTCAACCTATTCCTAAATTTGTCAAAGTTTTGATAGGATATGTGTAGAGACATATTCTGAGGGAAAAATCCTACAAAATTTATTTAATTTTAGTAAAAAGACAGTTGTTTAAAAAATTTCATCTATAATTCTCTATTTTCATTCAATTTAAAGGACAGCGTTCACTATTAAAAAAATAAATAAATAGCCAAAGGTATTCCCCCAGCAAACTTGAAGTCTGAATGAAGAGAAATTCACACTTAACTGTGACAAATAATTTTGAGCCTCTGTAGTATATACATGCTATATTAAGACTTTGACATATTTAAACCTGTAGCTTTTTAAGGGAAACAGGAAAAAATGAACAGCAAGCGTATCAAAGCAAACAGATTTATGTCCTTGATGGCAAAAAGGATTGAGGTCTTTGGAGCACTGTCTCTATATTGAAGAAAACTGTATCTTTTAGACCATCGAGGTTCCTCAATTTAGGAAATGTGATGGGCTTCCGTGACACTTGACAGCTTATCAAGGAAGAGCTGAACTTTAACAGGACTGTTTAGGATCTTATACAGGAGGTTTCCCATTTTAATATGGATCATGTCTGCCTCCATCTATACTACTGACACCAAAAAGAAAAACATCTTTGTTTCCTACTAAGATGAATATAGTAATATATAGAAACTTCTTTTTGATGTGTTCTCAGTTAAGCTGAGTAGGTCAGTGTGTAGTGCACAAATTAAGTCTATATTAGATTTTGTCTTTCCTCTAGATATTCAGAGATAGTTTTATTTTAGTTTGTTGTTGCTTTTTTGTGAGTACTTAAGTTCCAGTTCGAAGAGACAAAATATTTTAAAAAAATCTACAGGTTAGATTGAGTGTATGGGAACATCTTCTGCACTGAGCTTTTCTCATGCACCTCAGACTAATAATGGGTATAAGGAACAGCTGGATGCAGTTCAGTGTTTCCTCTGTGATAAAGCATGGATGCAATATTAGTAAAAAATAATTTTTTTTCCTTATGCCTAAAGAACAAAGAGGAAATCTTACACTGTCATGTGATGTGAAAGCTTGAAAACAAGTGAAGTGTCCTCAAACATTTCTTTCCCCTTACAGCCAGCCTGTAATAGCTGACCACAGCAACAGCATCAGTAGTGGAAACTGTTGAAGCAGCTAACATAACATCCCCTAAACCAGTTTAAACATTGAGGGGTATTCCAAAGAGTGGTTTACATTTGCTAGTCTGAGATCCATTTTATCACACTTACAAGGGTGACCTTTAAAATACTGTATTTACTACAAATAAATAAATAAATAAATGGGGGGGGAACTCTTCATAACCTGAATTTATCGCCTATAAAATCACTTCCCAGCAAGAAGCCTGATTACAATCAAATAACCCACCAAACTGAAACAGTTTACCTGTGATCAATTTTGGTGCTGGTAAAATCCTAATTATGGACAAAAACACATTCAAGGTTTGTGGTATTACCAGTAAAATCTACATGGAAACTAACATTCCATGGCACTTAGTACACAGGGGTAAGTTAAAGGATTATTTATAAAGTCAGAACTTTCCAATGTCTATTTTTTTTTTGGAGAATAGCCATGTATTCTGTAATAAAGCTTCAATCTGAGATACAATTAGTGTAATCTTAGTCCAGATATTCATGCAAGAACATGACTATAGACCCCAGAGCCTTGTTACAATAGGAGCTAGGCTAAGTTGCACAATGAAACGCTCTTATGTGGAGCCTCATTTTGTCACACGTTAGAAAGCAGAATATTTGTAATATGGAAATTACATGAATACATATAGAAACAAGCAGTATCTGAGCTGGAGGATAACTTCAAAAATGCTTCAGGGGCAGAATAGCAGATTAAGGAAAATTAATCTACTCTCTTCCCTTCATCATAGATATTAGCCCTTCCTACATTTTCTATATACTTTCAGTGTCCTTTCCAGGATGAAGCACTTAGCCATCTTATCTTCTAGTTGTTCTTTCATTGTATTTCTGAAAGAAATTTAATTTCCAGTATTTTAATTTTTATTCACAATTTTCTCCCACTGTTGTCTCTCTAGTCTGTCTAAACCTATATTGTCTTCCTAATAATTGGAGGGGGCTGCTTATGATTTCATAACAGTACAACACAAAAAGTGAAACAATTTTCACAAAAACTCTAATGGCATTGCAAATTAGATTGTATTATATTATCTGTCTCAGATTCTATTTGTATCTGAGAAAGGGTCTCTTGGGATCTGAGCAGTGCCCATTGCTGAATGGTAAGAATACTGGCCACTGCAGTTTGATTTTCTTGCAGTAGTTCCATCCTTTTTTACCTTAAAGGGTACTTCATGTAGCATAAACACTTTCTGCACTACGTGCTAGTATAACTTGTTGAAAGGGTAGCTGTAATTTATTTTGTAGGGACACATAAATCCATTTTGGCTTGCTTGGCTTGCTTGTGTGTCTTTTTTTTTTACCTCCACACTTCATTAGAAAATGTAGAAAACATCTTCAGTACAACTTAGCATAAATGCATGAGAGCTGGTCATCTCTTTGTACAGAAATCTTTTTTACAAGTAATGGAGCACCAAAATTAAGATCCTCCCACATTCCTCATGCATCAGAGCTGAGAGCAACTAAATTCTAATTTTGGCATTTCCATACACTTAGAAGAACAGGCACATTGAAACTGTGATGCTGCTGACAGCACAGGACATTCAAGGATCCACAGCCTTCAGTCTCCACACCAGCAATCTGATGAGAGAAGCTGCTGTTTCAGGAGAAGGAGAGATATAAATATATCAAGAAGGAAGCTGCTGTCAGTCCCAAGAGCTCAGGGAAGACTGGGGTCAACACTCTGGTTCTGAGATTGGCCACTTCTCCTTCATTGCTCTAGCTGAGATTGGCCACTTCTCCTTCATTGCTCTAGCTGTGTTATGTAATGCCAGCATTTTGGCTCCTATTTGGCAACCTGTGAGCAGGCACAGGAGACACTTGACCACTTTAGTGGTGTTTGAACATAGATTTTACTACAAGATCTAAGCTTCACTGGAGACTCTTCTAATTTATTAAAGCATGAATGAAATGAATCATGTCTTGTACAGAGATTCGTAGCTGCATCATTAATGGACTTTCCATTACTAAGATTAGGCAAATTTACTTGTTTAAAAAAAAAAAAGAATAAGGAAAAATCTATACTAAGTTATTGACACTATTTTAGTGACAGAGGTTTATCTTTGCTGTGTATTTCATGCAGTTTGTTTTCAGTCTTCATATTGCTTCCATTTGCCAACCACAATTGCTAAATGCTTTGATAATCAATAAGTCTTAAATGAGAGTAATTTATCCCAGAATCTGATGGTAAATTCCTGGGGCTGTGTTTTTCATGCTGCAAACGTAGCTTTATAGTCACACAGTGCTCTCAGTTATCATATCTATACAAGATGGAGCTGCTTAGCTCTCAGTCCTTCCTGATCATTCAGGTCAGTTCAGGTTCCTGTTGAGTGCAACACACCTTTGCAGTCAACTCAGTGCACTTATGCACAGCACAGATGAGTAATTCCTGATGGGAAAAAATAGCTTGAAAAACAAGAAAGCAAGATGGAAATAGGACATCAATAAACCATGGCCTACCTGGGATATTTTCAGCAAAATGTGTTTCAGTCTCTACCATGTAACTGTGCATATCTCCAAAGTTTTTGCATGTTTTCAGCTAACATCCTGATTTTTTTTGTGATATAGTAACCATAACCCAGATATCTGTAATTTCCCATATTGTCCAACACAGAATCTGTTTCTTTTTGGACATATCATGGAAATGTAATTTTCTTCGTTTAGTTCCCATGTTTGCTGGTTCACATCTCCTTCTGCTCCTTAAATGTAAGTTAGCCTCTTACCTAGACTCCCAGAGCTCCTGTTGAATGACTGATTTCATGGAGTGGCACAGAGAGAAATAATGTAATTCAGTGGATAGAGAAACCAGAAAAAATTTCTGACTGGACTCAACTATGCAAGGAGACAAAGAAAAAAAATATGTTGAATTTCAAAGCATTCATATCTATCACTCCTCGGGCCAGGTTTCCAAAGAGCATGAAACTTAATACATTTCAAAGCAACTGCCTGTCATTGTGGCTGCCTACTGTTCTTCCTACTCCCGCACAGATGTCAAACACAAAGTGGTCTTTAAGGTTTTTTTTGGTATTATGCTTCTAGAATGTTTTTATTATTAATTACAGTACTGTGTAGAAGCTCTGAGCAAGATTCTGGATTAGTACTCTATAATACAAATTAATTATGATTAATAGTGGCAGAAAGGAGATGGGTGAAACAGTAAAGTGTTCCTAGGGAATGATTGGCATGACTTCATTTTGATCATGAAGCTGGGGTTTATGAAGTGAATGGGTATAATTTTTGAGAAGTCAGCTAAAAAAAGTTAACCTTTATTTCACTCTGAAGGTACGTTTAAGAAAAAAAGTGCATGTTCTCACTTGAAGTTAACTCCTGTAATGAGATTCAAGGGGAGAAAAGAGCTTAATCACCAAGAAAGTATGGCTTTGAAGAATTCGGTTATGTATGCATTATTCACAGAAACATAGTGATTTCATAAGCAACCAGACAATTAAGGAATTCAACAAAAACTCAATAGGGAACTTTAACAGAGTAAAAGATTGGTTTTCTGAAAGGTTCTGAGTCACAACTTCCCCAGCTGGCTTCTTCATGGGAAAGAGAGACTGGGAATGGAAGGGAATAAGAAACAGAGGGAGGAAGGGAAGACTAAAAATACATACATAAAGCAAAATTTTCTTACTGGAAGTTTTATATTATGGAAATAAAAAAAAATCTTAATATGAGACTAATTACCTTTACCTTAATTACCTTTATTTGTACAGGAAATGAAATTAGAAAATATTTCATAAATTTAAATGACTAGGTTACTGGAAACAATTTAAATGTCAGAAAGAAAATCAAAAAAAGAAAAAAACACTGATTATTTTATATTTGCATTATATCATCCTCTTTCTAAAGCAGTAAACAGCAGAAAGAAACTGATTCTGAGAGATAACTTCCTTTCATTTCCTCTTGCTCTGACCATAAAAACAATAGTAGTCTGTGATTCAAGTTTGCCTGAAGACTGCAGTGTAATAGTCCTCCTCTCCCTGGAGATAACTCTAAAGAAATTAGAATTGCTGCACATGACTTGATGCTGCTAACACAGTAGGAAAAAAAAACCACAAAACCTGGAATACTCTGTAATTTTTCTTCTCTTTCAGACCTGCAGTCTACGGTTGGGTGTTTTTTGTTGGTTTTTTGTTGTTGTTGTTGTTTGTTTTTTTTTTATTTTGTTTTGCAGTTTGGGTTTTTGTTTGTTTGTTTTGGTTGTTGTTGTTTTCTTTTAGTTTTGGTGTTTTCTGGTTTTGTGTGTTTTGTTGATTGGTTGGTTTTTGTTTCTTTTGGTTTTTTATTGTTGTTTTGTTTTATTTATTTTTAAATGCCTAATTCAATTAATCTATTATCATGACTGATGTGTCTTATTTTGTTGGGCAGACCGAGGTATTCCACATGAATTCCCAGATAAGACTGGGATTTTTTAGGATATTCTACCTATTGTCTAATTTTACATGACTTTATTTTTCTTTTGCCAGAATAGATACACTTAACTAAGAGTCCACCAGCACCAGTTTCTGCTACGAAGAAGTGGTAAAGATGATGGGAACAAGAATTGTATGGGTTCAGTTATTTATTTTTATTTCAGTCTTCCCATAATTGTAGCCAGTCTTTCAGTGGTTATAAGTGTGTCTCTTAGAACGCTTCCATCAACGCTGCCTCCGTACAATCCTAAACATCCATTGGACTGATTATGTGACCAACACGTCTGTCCTTGAACAGGCAGCACTCCCGAGTACTGAGGCCATGCTGCTGAGAGCACAGCTGCGTTGGGCAGGGCACGTCTCCAGGATGAAGGACCACCGACTCC
>JAWMRA010000161.1:44368177-44440054 GCA_035584735.1 Pseudotriccus pelzelni | reverse complement strand
TTCCGTTTCTTCTTGAAGATGTAATTGGCAAAGGCGTCACCTGAACTCCTGATTGGCTTTTGTCCGGAAATTCATCCAGACAAACTATTTTCAATCCCCAAGGAGGGGGACTTTTGCAAACCCATGACACCTCATAAGACTCGTGCTCCAGACCCTGCACCAGCTTCTTTGCACTTCTCTGGACACACTCCAGCACCTCAATGTCTTTTTGTAATGAGAGGACCAAAACCAAACAGAGTATTTAAAGTGTGGCCTCACCAGTGCCAAGTATGAGAGACAATCATTTCCCTTGTCCTGCTAGCCACATTATTTCTGGTACAAACCAGAAGGCCTTCTGGCTACCTGGGCACACTGTCGGCCAACACTCCTGTTCTCACATCAGTGTATTTCAAAGCAAACTTATTAGCATGTTTCTGGCCTAAGATTTGATTAGTGGCATAATTTTGACATCATTATAATTCTTCACAAGACGCTTAATTGTCATTACCTGCAAGTAAAATTGGAAAGGACTTTTACTTCTTCTGAAGTCTGAAATGCTGTGTATCAAATCCACCGGCTTATATGACACATTTCTACCTTCACCTTAAACCCAGTTCAGTGCAAGGAATCATTTTTTGCAAATGTTCATCCAAAGCCCTCCTGTGTGCAATAGTAACATATTGTAAGGGTTTTTCTTCATCCGATATACAATATCATGTTATATTGTATTTTAATTTTATTTCATTAATTCTTTTTCTGATTGTGCCTAAATTGATTAGAAATACTTGATCTTTGAAGAAACTTTACAGTTCTTCTTCATAATTTTGTGATCCTTTACAAAAGCTTAGCTTTTGCTGACAGAGCACCTATTGAGCAATTGAGTCTCTTCTGTCACTTGAGTGACTTCTTCACACATCAAAATTTCTAAATTCCTGAATTCATTCCTGTCAGGCTTCACCTCATAATTCCTTTGCTATTGTCCTCAGATTTCCATTTATCTTAAATTTTTTTGCCTGTGTTTATTCTTTCTTATTGTGAAAATTATTCTTTTACACTCCCTATCTATTATGACCAGAATTATCAATATAATTGTTATTGTCACTTTTTTATTTTAGCTATTCATACTTTCTTTTTTTTCTTCCACATTTTTTGACAAAAGTCCTGCAACTCACTTTAGGAGGCACCTACTTCTCACTGGAATGCAATTTATTAGAGTTTGAAAAAGAATGCATTATAAATAAAATACAACATTATTTATATTAGTTTACTTGTTTTGTGCAGGCACCAGCTGCTGTTCTTGTGAATAGAGCTATTAGGAAGTTAGAAGTGTCAAATGACAAAAAAAGGAAGGCATTTGAATAGGAAGATATTTTTAAATCATCCTAAAATCACAAAGCGTTAAGAGGATAAAAAATCCTAAACTGAAATATATTTGCAACTATTATAAATAAGAGACATTCAAGTCCCTTTCTAAATTTTTAGAATTAATTACTCAGAGGAAGTCTATATTTGATGAATTGTATAATAATATACTAAAGAGTTTTTAAAGTGGCTATTTTCTTACCTCCTATCATCAAT
This sequence comes from Pseudotriccus pelzelni, assembly GCA_035584735.1. Lineage (NCBI taxonomy): Eukaryota > Metazoa > Chordata > Aves > Passeriformes > Tyrannidae > Pseudotriccus > Pseudotriccus pelzelni. The sequence goes on along the minus strand of JAWMRA010000161.1, from coordinate 44,438,497 downwards.
TCAGTTGCAGCTGATTCCCTCCTCTGTACTATTCAAGCTCTAATCTTTTTCCTCTAACTTCTATGTTTATAAGGATGATTTTTGTTTTCAGGAATGTTTTGTCATTTGTGAGAAGAAAACAGGGCATATCTAAGAATTTTCAGATGATGTACAACACATCGGTCTTTCCTTGTTTTATAGTTGCTACTTGTGCTTCCAGAAAGTAAGCCATTACCAGACATTTCAGAATAAAAAGATCATTTATGTTTTAAGTCATTGCCAAAACGCCTTTCAACCATCAAGTTTTATCTTCATAAAAGGCTTGCAGGTTTGCTGAAAAATTAAGATTTCACAGTATTCATTGAAGTGCTTTTGAGAAGGACAATAACCTGAAGATATAAATCCAATTATTTAGATTCCATGAAATTAGCATGGTTAAAGCTGATTTGATTCCTGAGGGGATCCTTTTGTACGTTTCTGAAAAAGGAAGGAGAACATGATACAGTTAAACTTACAGTGAAGTAGGAGGAAGGAAAATTTCAGATACTTGTATTCTGGGAAACCTTGTAGCCATAGCCAAAATCTGTGATAGTCTCAATTCTTAATAAGAATCAGAGAGAATTTTTGATTGTCTCAAATTTGAAGTTAACGACTTTTTTGTAAGTAATATTTACTTCCTTGCAACAAATTAATCAATGCATTGGATAAAAAGTAGGTCTAATAATATATTATTCCAATGGAATTTTTTTCTAGGAATTAGGAAAAACTAAAAACCAGGACAAAACAATCATAAGAAGATGAAAAAACCTCTTCTAATCTGAATAAATTCTCATTAAGCTTTCCAAGATTCAAACATATAACCAGACTAATCAAATTCTCCTTTAAATAGGCTTCTTGATTCAGCTACATCTGGAACATCAAATATTGGGATGCTACTGAAAGGCATGTGAAGACTTGGAAAGGAAAAATTACTGAAAAAAACCCAAACTCTAAACTCAACTGATGTCTCACACATTTTTAACAAGTACCAAAATTCAACGCATCTTTCAAACTATAGAAAAGACTACAAAATATGGAAAATTAGTAACAGTTCTTTCAGGCAGTTGTAGAGAGAAATGAAGTCTCCCCTGAGCCTTCTCTTCTCTAGACTAAACAACCCCAATTCACACAGTTGCTCCTCATAAGACATCTAGACCCTTCACCAGGTTTGTTTCCCTTCTTTGGACACAAGAATACATGAAAGTTGTTACAGGGATGCAGAACAAAACCCAGTGATTCAGCTGGAATTCCAGAACTTAATATATTTTGAACAAAAATAAGAACTGAAAATAATATATTTAATTTATGTATTAGACATCGTGTGACAATATCTCCATTCTTCACAGTAAATCCTGTGAGGTCTATTATAAGCATATATGGTAAGTATACCAAAGTAAAATTAGACTACAGACATTTCTAAAGTTGTGCAGAAAGACTGGTTTCAGTCATCAATAAATATTTTGAAAAAAAAGCTATATATCTTCTCTGTGTATAAAACATTTTATTGTTTGTTATAGGTCTTTAACAAAAATTTCTGGTTTGGATCTAAAACATACCAAAATGCAGGAATTTTCCAGGATCAGATTCTGGGTTAATTTCAACTCTATGCTTATAGAATAGAGATTTACTGTACATGCATTGAAACGGACAACTTTTGAACTTTTTCCAGGCAAAGCATCACCAGCCAGTCGAGGGAGGGGAGCATCTTGCTCCCCTCTGCACTGGTGGGGCTTTACTTTGAATATTTTGTGTGCAGTTTTGGGCACCACACCATAAGAAAGACATTTAGCCTTTAGAGACCATCCAAAGGAGGGCAAAAAGATGATGAAGGGCCTTGAGGGGAAGCCATGCAAGGAGTGGCTGAGGGCACTTGGTCTGTTCAGCTGGAGCAGAGGAAACAGCAGGGAGACCTTATTGTAGTCTACAATTTCCTTGTGAGGAGAAGAGGAGGGGCAGGCACTGATCTCTTCCCTGTGGTGACCAGTGACAGGACCCAAGGCAAAGGCCTGAAGTTGTGTCAGGGGAGGTTTAGGTTGAATATTAGCAAGAGGCTCTTCACCCAGAGGGTGGTTGGGCACTGGAACAGGCTCCCCAGGGAAGTGATCATAGCACCAAGCCTGACAGAGTTCAACCAACATTTGGATGATACTCTTGGGCCCACGGTGTGACTCATGGGGACGATCCTGTGCAGGGCTAAGGGTTGGACTCAATGATCCTGGTGAGTCTCTTCCAACTCAGCATATTCTGTGATTCTATGGAAAAAGTAATACCAGCTTCTTTATTAGTGACCTGGTTTCTTACAGAAATGACAGACACTCATGTGAACCAAAAATCAACTCAAAGAATATTTTCATACTTTGAATGAGTATGCAAAAGTGCAATCAGAACACTGCTTGTGTGCCTCTAAATATAATAATACTCTTCATAGGGCTGGAAAAACAATGTTACAAAATACCCTTGGGCTTTGATTTCTTGCAAATAAAGCACAAATGTCCCTTTAGCATAGTTCTGATTGAAAGGCCAATTAACTGTACTTTAGAGATGTTTTCAAGATGTTTTAATTTTTGCTAACTTTGTCAAATGTTCTTTCTGCAAAACAGCTTGATTGCAATTCCCACTATGATTGATATAGACGTTTCCTTCAAAGTATTTTTGACAGACATTATAAAGCAGAAACCTTCCATATTCACATATTTTTTCTTGTAGATTTATCACTATATCTAATAACTGATTAATCTGAAGATTAGCCACCTACAGATGACCATGAAGGTTACCAGTGAGAGTTTTCATTTGGAATCTTGTGTACTAGTAAGGAAAAAAGGGTCTATTTCAAAACTAAAAAGCCATAACATGAATAACTACTCTGAAAGCCCTCATGATTTCTGGACACCAACACAAGGCTACTACCTGCAGTCTCTGGATCTCTGTGTATTTCTGTGCCTGGTGCAGCTCATCCCTTTTTTCTCCCCCAAGAAGGCAAATTCTTTATCAGATTTTTGTGTTTTGAAATATAGGAGTTTATTTTTGTACAAACAGTTCAAAAGAGCCATGGCTGAAAAGACATAAATCTAGTTGTTTTTTTCGCATTTTATTTAATTTGTTGAGGGTATGTTTGTTTCATAAATTCATGAAAAATTTAGCTTGGAAGTGACCTCAAAACATAACTGACCCTCCACTGTGGCCTGAAAACCACCAGCTGTCTCAGCCTCTCCTCGTAGGTCATATGCTCCAGGTCCCTGATCATCCTGGTGGCCATCCACTGGGCTTGTTCCTGTATTTTAGTGCCTGCTTTTCTGTATTGTAGAATCCAAAAGTGAATACAGTACATCAGACATGGTCTCACAAGTACTGACTATAGAAAGGAATAATAACTTTCCTCAAGCAGCTGGATGAACTGCTGCTACTCTGACCTACTATGCAGCCACCACTATCAAGGGCACACTGATGACTAATATTCAGCTTCTTGTCAACCAGGACACTTATGTCCATTAAGCAAAGTTGTCTTCCTGCAAGTCTGCCCATATTTTCTACTACTATGTACTATTTGAGGTTTTTTTCAACATATTTCTCCAGGTTCCTGAGTTCCCTTTAATTGACAGCTCCCCCCCCAGCATATTGACCATTCCCTCTCAATTAGATGTTGCCTGCTGAACCTGCTAAACTTGCTGACCTTGCATTCTGTTTTGACAGCAGTTTAATAGTGAAGATATGAAACAGCACTGACTTTTGAAGAATGTCACTCATAACTGGCTTCCAGGAACACTTTGGACTTTTGATCACTACTCCTTGACCTTGTATTCCTTTTAATATTGAAAAGGGAAACTTTCTGCAATCTCAGATAAATACTGGAAAATACAAAACAATCCTGCTCTCACTTGCTTTGCTTTTTTAATTTACATTTTTTCCAAAGAAACTGTTTGCAACAAATGATATGCCAAATTTACTCCATTTATAGATAACACAAATACTGGGCAGGAAATTTTCACAGTTAGTAGGCAAGATTTACTGAGTGATTGATCAGGGTTTGTGTGGATCCCCCATCACTGGGTGCACTCTATACAATAGAATTAAACAGTCTAGATAGTTGTTAGTTTATAACAAAAGCGTTAACAAAATTAATCTCTGCTCAGTGTTACATCTCCATTCCCATACCTACAAGCAGTATGACTATGTAACTGTACATTTTCTTACACTTTATTTTTTTCACTTAAAGGTTTTTTTGTGAGTCTTGAAAATTATTGATGTTAACTCTCCTTTCTCTGTACTTTGTACCTCAATTTACCCTAATTTAAAGTGTGTCTTTTGAGTTCCCAGTTCTGTAGGTCTTGTTCTCTGCTTTCTATGTAGATTTTTACAAAGCTTTCGTCACAGAATCAAGTCCACTTTACATGTGTAGCAGGTGGTTTTGCATGACAGTCGCAAAAACTAAAGCCAGTAAAAGTAAGACAAAACCCCTCTTCTCTAATAGATCAATAAAGTATTTTTTTTTAATTTGAATTTTATTGGAATGTGTTTATATCCATGCCTCTACTTTGTTTTTATTAACTGAATTTCAGAATGATTCTGAAATCTAAAAATAAACCTTTTTATAAACTTACTTTCTTGTATGTGCTGCTTCCTGTCTAAAATTAAAAAGTTCCTGTGAAGCAATTAAATTTTTAATGACTGGAAAATTGGAGGATAAATATTCATGAAAGGTTGTCTGTCATCGAAACTTGTTTATTAGCAACAATCACATATGGGAAAACATGAATCGTGTTAAAAGCTAAAGATACGGCCATTTTCAATGAACAAATCATTTTCATCTGACCAACTTTTTCATTGTTATATCAATTTAGTGCAACATTTGTTGTGAATAAAAGACTGGTTTTCTCAGATTCTATGCTAAATTGGGAAAAAAAAAAATTACAGCCTAATGGCTGCCAAGGAAAATACTGCCCCAGACCCATTTCATGTGACAAACTAAGCAAAAAGAAAAAGAATAGTGAATGAACAATCTGCTGCTCAGGTCTTTTTTTCAGCTATGGTATTATACATTAGAAAAAAGACCTTTAGATAATGACTGGCAAATAAAATGTCTGCCATTTATGAAATTAATATAATTAACAGTTATAGGTAAAACGTTGACATGTTATAATGCACAAAAGAACTTCAATGACTGGTATAAATCCAAATGATATGGCCAGGACTCTTAAGTAAGATAAGGGACAGAAGAAGATCATCTTCAGTCAGGGTTCTTTTTTATCTTAGGAATCAAAGATGCATCGCTGGCTCTGTTTCGTGAATCAAAGCAATTCTCCACTTCTACTGAATAATCTTAAAGAACATGAAATTACTGAAAATTTCATAAATTATTCAAATTTTCATCTAAAGCTTAAACCAGTCACAAGCCAATTAGTCAAACAGTCAATGAAAACCAAAAATCCTTACTTCAATATTTTTTAAATGTTAATATTTTAGCATTACAAAGTTCCAGATAAACCAGTCAGTTATCATTAGAATGTCAGCCAAAACATGTAACAGCTGCAACTCATTTTGCACTAACATTACTCAGTTAGACATTTTGCTTAAAGCAGTATACTAAACTCCCTAATAATTGAGGTATGGGCAGATAACAACTTAGGTCATGACTTAGGTGTTTGTGTTTCTCCAGTGATTATAGAGGAAAGCAAATAAGCAAAATAGCTTAGATGAGATGTTTAACTTTTGATACTTAATGCTAAGTAAGAAGAATTCTTTTTCCATGATCATTTTTCCAGATATTGCTTTCTAAGTAACTCAGATTTTAGATCTGACATTTTACCTTCTGTGTACACAGGGTATTGGTACAGTGATTTAAAAGGGTAATTGACCTTTCCATACTGTCTTTTGCCTGTCTTCAGTAAAATATAAATTCTTCCACAAAATAGTCTAGAAGAAGATGCTGGAGCAGCTATTTCCTGTGGAGTTACTCCAGTTTCAAATATCAAGGTAGGTTTTTTTATTATTAAACTAATTTGGAAACATATTAGCTATTCCACAACAAGCCAAGCAGTATGGTGAAAACTTCTCAAAGCCAAATGGGCTAATGCCTGAATTAAGAGTTAGAGAGTGCTCTCAACATGGTACTAATTAGTACTGCCTAAATCACCCACATATATCTATTGCGATTTTGCCTGATGCTACACTAGCAAGAATTACAGTTCTTTCAGAAAAACTTGAGTGGTGTCTATCCTGAATTTTGCAGTACAGAAATGCCCACAGGCACACACAGAAACTGGATTGAAGCTTTGAGAGGGGTGAGTTGAGAAGTCTTCAAAAGAACTGAACACATTCTTTCTTCAGTTTCTGTTCTGAAAGGCTATGCAGCCTTGCTATGCTGTTCTGTCACTTAGAGATCTTTCTGCATGGAAAACACTGTTTATGTTTAAGTCATTATTATCCCTTCCAGAGTCTTTCCCAGACAGAGGTACTGCAATGCTTCAGATGCCCTCAGGGGTCTTCAACTGTAATTATTTACATGAGTGAGATTTTAAGACATTAAGAAAGATTTTACTGCTCTAATGGAAGTATAATGCAAAGGTTTTAAATGCAATGCTGAGAGGCTTCAAAAGAATTCCCACCAAGTGAAATTTGGCAATGCTAGCTCAGTCAAACTAAAGTGGAAAAAGCTGGAATTTTAACTTTATCTCTGGGAGCTCTTGTTTTTGGCTATTTTACCTGGATCTTTAATTTTACTTGCAACCTGTGGTTTAGTATTTAATTTATCTTTTTCTAGACTCCAAGTAATGAAAAGCCTTTGGACCTGAAATCTTACTAACATGCTATTAAATTCTGCATATTTAAAATATCAAATAGTTTAAGAGACCTTTGTGCTTTCTAATATTTAAATATGAATAGGTAAAAATATGTTTTTGCAGTTTAAGGCAAACTGTTACATGACTGAATTATTTTCTCATACTTAACTATTTGTCCACCTGTTCTTTCTGTACGAAATATTGCATTTTGGCTATTGTGTAAACAAAAAAACTATAGTTCTGAAACTTGTCTGAGAAACTAATGTTGTTTATTAAGCTTCTTTGTGGTGGGATAACCATGGGATAAACCCTATCTAATTTGATTAAAAAGTATTTTGTGTTTAAGAGATGAAAATACGAACTCTAAATGGAATCTGAACAAGTTGAATTGACTGTAAAGTTATTAAAATCACTCAGGTCACTATAATAATGACCACATGTGTTAATTCAACTTAACTGAGTGTACTTGTTCTAATTCAGAGTTAGTTGCAAAGCAAAATGGAGTTCCTCAATGAAAACAAAAAACAAAAAACAAAACCACAATCAAACAAAAACAAAACACCGACCAAACAAACAAAAAAGCAAACCAAAACAAACCAACCAAAAAAAAAACAAACAAAACAAACAAACCTCCAGGCAGCAAAAAAAACCAAAAACAAAACAGAACACAAACAAAACAACCCAAACCCCACACACACACTCAAAAACCCTTTCGAAAGCTGTGTCAATGTATGTTTGATGTCAACTGTCTTAATGAAATTGTTGATTCTAGGTCACTGCTGAAAAAATATGTACCTTACAGTCACTGAGATAACTATCTAGACATGTCAAATGTGAAGAATAGATTTTTGAGAACAGGAAATCCCCACTTATGTTGAAGCAGTACATGAATGCATAAAATTATTAGTAGTCCATAAAAGTATGGACTTTTTAAAGTCCATAAAAGATTACAGTGTTGCCTTTGTAATGTCATTCTGGGAATTTCCTAGATAAATATGGGAGAACAATCTAACGATTAAATTAGAGTACAGAGAGATCTAGCATGACTTACTGTAATGTGCTGTGTGAGAAATACATACTTCAGTTTACTCATCTGAAAGTGATATGCAGTATTAACTTTTATACTCAGAACAGTTTATAAAGGCAATTCAATGGTCTTGTCATGCTATGCATAATGATTATTACTTTACTAAATAACTGCAATAAATAAAACAAGGACAAAAGAATTAATTTTCATGTATGCTCTCATTTTCTCTGCCAAATACTGTTACAGAAAGATTCACTGTACCTGACCAGACTGAGATTGCCTGCCATGGGTTTGCTACTGGATAGTCAGACAAAACTTTTCAACAGTTAACATTACTTTTACTTTCACCCATTTTTCTTGTAATTTTCCTCTGTTAGTTTGTTAGATGAGCTATGTTTAAGAAATAAATAAACCAGGGGAAGAGAACAGATCTCCCTTCCTACATTTAAATCTTTTTTGCTAAAGTAACAGGAGAAAGAAAGTGGATTCTGTTAATAGAGGGTAGTAACACCATATCAGTGGGGATGTTCCCAGAGACATCAAAGCTGGGGGTTGGATAATACAGACTGAAAAGACTCATTTACTTCCCATGACTGCACAACACTGGTAAATTGGAGCCATTTACTGCTCAGAAATATTACATACAAGGTTTTGCCACTCACAGATTACAAGAATTCAACTTTTATTTATTTCTGAAACCATGACTATGTGTATTTAATTTTTTATAATTTTTCTTAGAACTCTATTAAAATCACTTATCTTTTCCTTAAAAGTGATCCTGTATCTTCAACACAGTGAGATTGGCTCAGAACCTGTATTTTCAGTAATTTTTAGTCACTTTCTGATTTTTGTTTAAAAATATTTGCTTCTTTTCTCTTTGTCTTTTTTGGGTAGAAATTATATATATTGGATCAGAGGACAGCAAGGAGTTTTCATACTGCCCCAGATAATACAGGTCTCTGAGTCATGTGGTGAAACTACAGCCATGTGGAGTGTCTCAATGAACATCATGGCCATATTCACACCCTTACAAGGCTTTTTAATTGTGGTCCTCATCCTCCTGAGTAAAAATTTTAGATCCTATAGCAACAGTAATATAGATAGTTTCTACTTCTATTCAGTAGTTTTTAAGAATCAAGCTAGCGAAGTCTTAGTGTAATAAAGTCATATTTATTTGTCACTGAAGAAAAGTCGTTCACTACCTTTAAATGTGATGTCAGTTCTCCAACTATGCCACAATGAAATGCCATTCTGTGAATATAAGAGTACATCTTAACGTTATAAAAAGATTTAGATAGCTGACTCTTCAACTGACACTTCAAGTCCTAACATCTTACAGCCATTCAAGTAAACCTAGGCTCTCACTTGAACAAGACAGAGTACTGTAATGCAGTTGAAGTTTTACAGACTCTTAGTATAACTCTTCTCAAGCAAGTGTAAACAATTTCACATTCCTTGTTTTCTCTTCCAAGTAAGTTGCACTTTGTAGTAGAGGAAATTCCAGTTTTCTTACAGGCTTTAAAACATGAGGTAGGTTTCACTTTGTTTCATTTTTGTTCTCTAAAAGTGAAGTATGTATTCTGCCTATAACAATATAACCTTTCTCTGCAATCAGTGGAAGCCAGCAGACTTTTCCATGCTATCCTGAGAAAGAATCTGTGAAAGCCTTTGACTTTCCTCTTATAAAGCCATGTCAAAATCTTAGCTTAATCTTCTTAAAGAATAAATTTATACCTGTGTTCCGTCTTTATTCATTTTTAGTTACGTTTCATTAATGCCTGGTGCTTATTTATGTTCCTGAATAAGAAATAGTACCTTCTTTAGGCAGTATTAAAAAAAAAAATTACATGGTGAATATAGGTATAGTTTGCTATATCTATCTATACATATATATATATATATATATACCTATACCTATATATAGTTTAACCACTGACAATTATTTCTGTACATGCAGGACTCTTTTCTTGCACAGTGAAATATGCATTAAGTTCATGTACTTCACTAGAAATGAACAGGAATGTAACTTTGTTCATTTCTTCTGAAAACTACTTTTAATATAATGTGGATTATTTTACATATAATCTTTTTCAGAGCAAGCACTTTAGGGTACATACAAAACATGCTATTCCAGGGAGGCAGATTTCATGTTTTCTCCAAAACTTCCTTATGACAACAACACTGAATAATAGCTACAGGTTTTCATTAGTGAGTCAAACCACATTAATGAGGTCACTGTCTTCTCTGCATTTAACCCAAAAACAGCAGCACTGAGAAGACAATTAATTTGACCAAGGCTAGCCTATTCAGTGACAGAATAAGAAAACATGTTTTCCCTGGATCTCATTTCAAGTCTCTAAACTAGGCTGTTTCTAATCTAGTGGTTTAGAAAAAGAAGGAATATGTAGGACATTTACAATTACCATTTGATTGTTTGTCTTACTCATTAAATATCTCTTTATAGAATTGTGTTCATTTTTTGTTGAAAGTTGCCCATAATACATAATTAATTAGCCAATATTAAAAAAAAAAGTGTGAGTAATGTTTTACAAATTTTATTTATTTCAAAGTATCCTCTATTTTTTTTAAAGTATTGTTATTTTCATGTGAGTGAAATTTTCCTCATTTGACCAGTTTGGTGAAAACTTTCAAGAGGGAAATTATGCTTATGTTACACTATAATATCTGAGATGACAAAATGTGGGGTTTTATAGATAAAAATTAAATCTAAACCTTTATCCAAATGAAATAGATATGAGCAGGTATTCCTGAGTGTCTAAGAAATTTATGTTGAAAAACAAAAGAGACTCAAATTCTAGCAGAAATTTTCTCTGCAGATGTCTCCAAATCAGGAGGAGCTCAGATTTAGAAGACCACTATAGGTTTATGTGGAGATGTTGAACCTAGTTAGTAGTAAAAAATTCTTTAAAAGCAAGAGCCCCAAAGTTTCACTGAATTTCAGGGAATCTACATCTGGTAATATATATTCATTAAGAAAGGCAAGATACAAATCCCACACTTAACATTTTTGGGTATATAAATATTTTCTTCCTGGAAGATCTGAAGTTTTTAAACATCCAGATACTTTCTAACAACAAGGACTTGTTGGAAAGAGACTAGGCTGTCTTTTAATAATCCATCTTCATCCCATACAAATGCAGATGCTCGACCCATATCAGTCACGACTGGTAGGTTTTAGGTACTATTCAAAAACACTCTTTACGTAAAAACTCAGATGCACATCAGATATATTGAACCTATTAAGCTTAAAAGTTTATGCAGTGGATGCATAAGACTCTAAGTGTGCTTGTCTAAGGTACAGATAGTATTACCTTAAGTATAAACTAGTTCAACCTGTCACCCTGCTCTCTGTTCAATTTCTGTAACATTTCTTTTAGTTCATTTCAATTTGTTAGTATCCTCACAATAAAAAAGGTGGCAAGATCTGGATATAATGTTCCTGGTGCAAACTTACCAGATATGAATACAAAAGTATTTACTCTACAGAATAACATGAATTAAGCTCGTCATAGGATTCCTTCAGGTTATGCTATCATAACGTATTTTCCATTATTAAAAAGTGACCTTGATTTTTCAATGCTTGAAGCCTATCTGGTGCGAAATTTGTTTTGCTTGAATAGATTTTTTTTGTCACAAATGACAGAAAAGGTACTTTACCTCTTCATTCAAAAGCAAGTAGCTTTTGCTCTCAGAATGATTGTTTTTGCTCTGCTTTTCTTTATTGATTTTACAACTTGTGGCTTAAGATTGTTTTCATAGATGGCGGCTGGCGGAGACCAAGCTGATACTTTCCATGTGTCAGTTCTCTCCACAGCTGTCTCTTTGTTTCTCAAATCCATTCAGTTTGTCAGTTATATCATTATTCACTCTTTCACATGTAGGTTCTTGTGTCCCCTATAAGTTTACTACTGAGAGCAGACAGATAGACAGTATGTTTGTGAGGATTACTGTATAGTAAATAAAACTCTTGTGAGTCTTCAGGAAACAGGTTAGAGCTAAGGAGTTCTTCCATGAGTTAGTGAGTTGATTGTCATGAAAATGCACTGAAAGTATATGTAGAAAGGCAGAATACAGGTAGTTCATTCAACCTGTCACTGCCACTTGTTAAGAGGGCCTGAGGAACAAGTGGGACAACAGTAAAACTATCAAGACAGAATTAATATCTTGGAAACTGTTAACACTTCTCATCAAGAAATCAGAATGAGAAAGACATTATCAGAAATCAGTTTTCCAGGCCTTCATTCTTGCTGCTGGAATACGCATACACAATAGAAAACTGAGGTGGAGTCTCAACAGATATCATAACACACTAAAAATCCCTGTTTAGTTGCCAAGTATCTCTTGAGGAGAGGAAAATTTAAATTTTGGAATTCTTTACATGCATTACACTGCCTTCTCAAGCTTGTTTATATCCATCCCAGATTTTACAGAAATGAACAGTTAAACTGCCAAGTTTACCCAAAGGCAATCTGAAAATAAGATCTTTCTCTCACTAAATCTTTTGAGGTCTCTGTTCATTAAGAATTTTTCATCCGTAGTTAAGTTTGTGTCATCAAATTTTTTCATGAATGGAAATTACTTTCCTTTAATGGTGTCTTTGATGATAACTAATAATTGACAATAGCAAATTCTTAGAATTTACTGAAGAATGGGAAAACCTCACTCAACATTCCTGAGGGTAATCAGAGTTTTATCTCCTTCACAGAATGTTCTAACCATCAGTATGTGGTGACCAAAATACTGTACTCAGCTGTCTCATACATATATATAATTTTTCTCCCGTTCTCCGCTCAGGTCTAATTACAGTTTCTTAATCCATTCTCCAATCTAAGAGGAATCGGATCATAAATACCCTTACTCAAAGTCATTTAGATGGCTGAGGGAGACAGATCATACTCCTTATTTTATCCAGGTCCCTAGGAGAAAAAAATACTTGTATATCTTTTGTAGCCTTGAGCAATATGAAAATGGGAGAGAATAGAAGACAGTGTAAATTTGTATTCATCTTTCTCCTTAACTGCAGCTCTTCAACAGGTTCTGTCATCCAGTCGGAACTGTGGTGGCTTGTCTCCAGTCAGCATTCAAACACCTATCCAGTCTCTCACTTATTTGCCTCTCCCATGGGGTGGGCAGAAAACAGAAAGAAGGAAATAAGACTCGTAAATTGAGATAATGATAGTTTAATAGTGAAAACAAAAGCTCTACCTGCTCAAAAGAGGAATTAATTTACTATTTCCCATTGTCAGGAAAGATGTTCAGTCACCTCCTGGGAAGCAGAACCTCAGTACATGTAATGGTTGCTTGGGAAGACAAATGCTATGACCATGAATGTACCTCCTTTCTTCTTCTTTACCCGAGCTTTTATAATTGTATACCCTCAATAAATAAACCATTTAATCTGGTATTATTTCTTTTAATATGCAGGTTATTTTTATGAATACCTAATGCAGACATCTAATTGGTGCAGTTTATGAGCAGAAAATTAGTCAGTATGCGTAATTAGTCTTCATTTGTGAGGCTGAAATGAGGAGTAAGAGCAGTAGGAGGCCATTGGGCTATATTAGATTGATTAACAGAGGTGATAGATCACAAGAGATATGTGCACATGTGGTGAACTCCTGAAACAGGTTCTTATAGTCAGTCCTACACCATCCCAAATGACTAACACTGCTTCCTTGTCTTCATATCACATCAAGGTGTTGATATTATTTATAAACTGCTTTCTACTGATTTCAACTTTCCCATTAAATTCAATTCAGGAAATTTTAGTACCAAAAGGTTAAGAGAGGAACAGTATTTTTGTTATTGACCTGAGAGGCAGCTAAGGGAATAGATACTTTGGCTTTAATGTACCTTCACTATAGGACCTTCCTTAATATTGTTGAACTCTTACTAGCATTTATATTTCCATCATGCACAATGCCCTACACTTGATCAAAAACACTGGCTACAAATTTTTGTAAACAGGAATTTACCTCTATAAACCTTCTGCAGCTTCTTTTCATTTTTGTCAGTCACAGTATGCCTAACACATTTGTTTCACCCAGAATTACAACTGAAGTCTACTTGAAGTTTGACATTACAAGTTTTACATTAGCCATTTCATTAGCCACAACAGCTACAGTGGTAAGAATTTCAAACCCTGCTATGGGAACACACAGAAGGCTATGGCAACATATGGAATATTATGAAGTTCTGTCATTTAAAGAGACCAAAGGGCTCTTAGAGCTGTATCCAGGAAATTAAGACAATAATATTAATTTGTAAGTAAATAATTTGCATTAAAAAGGTCAAGGAGATTATTCTAGTATAAAAATTAGCAGTATTCATTTATTTTCAAAATGTCTACAGAAGTTACATTTTGAAAGTGTTGAATGTGAACTGCAAAAATGACAACAACAAAAACAGAAAAAGAGCTCCTGTTCTAAGGGGCAGTTTTAAATTATGTAAATAGAAAGACTGAAAAAAATGGAAATATTTTTAACTAAATTGCACAAAGGCTCAGTGTAGGAATTTTCTTAATCACATGCAAACAGAGATACAAAGTCAGTGAGCTGAGACAAATACCTGCAATTTATGCAAGTACGCTTCCTGAACAGCTCCCTGAAGATCAATGGGGCTATTTTGGAAGGATTGCCTCTTGCCTTAAGGACTGCTGATATCTCATAGGACATATTGAGGAAATGGGCACAGGACATGTAAGAAGAAAGACTTTAAAGTAATTCTGTTCTATATTTTTTTCTGTAATTCCAAGACCTTTTTGTGGTTTTTTCTCATAAAAATGCATACTTTCTCAGTGTGGGGGGTTTTGTGTTTTGGTTTTGTTGGTTTTTTGTTTGTTTGTTTTTTTTTTTCTTTAATAAAGAGTGATCTTTAGAGATTTTAGTCTGGCCTTCAGATTCATTTTACACCTAAAGGTTTATAGCTTCATTCTTTCCAGTCTATACTGGTATTATACTTTAGTATTTCTGTTCACTGAATGTCCAGAAGCACAGAATTAGTATTTGGACGGTATTCATAAGGATGATCTTGTGGAGCCTTTTGAAAAGCTTTTCCCACAATTTTGTGTCCATCAACATTTCTATATGTAATCATATAGACCAGGCAGGATTTATGGAAGTGCCCAGCACAAACAAAAAGATATACATGATTGTGCAGTGTGTAATTGGAAAATGATGTAGGTAGACCAGAAGCTGAAGAAAATTTCCAAGTTTCCATTGAACTGGTATGTCCCAATGTTGTGTGGTTAACCATACAGTTCTAAAACAACTTTTAGAAAATATTTATTTCACGTACAATTTCCTAAAAATTCTGGAGGCAAAATAACAAAAGTGAATTCTGGTTTGTGCTTCTTTAAGAAGGTTTCAGCTGTGAGTTATAGTAAATACTTCAGCATTTCACCAGTGGAAGTTGAAGAGAAAGTGGCTATAACTGACTCAATGTAAGACTGTATTTCATGTATGTCTGTTACACATATGGTGTTATGAAAGATACTTTTTCATACAGTTGCCTTCCTTGAAAGAACCTTTCCTTATGTTTAACCAAAGAATAGACGTGGTGTTTTCCCAGATCTTACTAAAGATTTAGTAAAAGTCTTCCAACTTATGTTTCCTGGGAACCCTCAAACTTCCTATATATCTGCCAGTGTTTCTGTTGTCTCTGTGAGGATTCTAAGTTTAAATGTTTCTAATTATTCAACTGATTGATACGTTCCCAAATTTTTCTAAGAATTAAGCAACCCAGAACTGTGACCTATATACATGATTTCTTTAAAAAACAAAGTACAGTTTGAAATAAAGGGAAATTTTTTAACCTGATGACTTTTCTTGCAAAATCTTTGGGATATGGTGTAAGTAATTGAAATTCTTCTCAAAGAACTCCATTAATCTTTTATGACCAAAGGTGTTGGGAGGTAAATACAGTTGTCTCTTTCATCCGTTTCTAAAATAATTCCTTTCACCTCCAGGTGCTTTACAACCCTAACTTACTTCCTTCATCACAGAATAAGGATCTTCCAGTTCAAAAAAATCAACAATTATTTAAAACAGAATAGAAACATCAGAGATATATGAAGATACAACTTGAAACAACTCTTTTAAAAAGACAGAAGGAATTCCTGGGATATTTTTGCAACACATAAAGGATATTAATTTGTAAAATCATAAGAGATGTGAAAAACTTATGTTCAGTCTCAACATTTTTCAATTATTTCCTATAATATAGAAAGCAATGATAGATGTGGTACATATTCTCTGCTTTTTATTGGTTTATTGGATTTGTAGCATGATAACAAAGCTGCTTTGTGTCTAGATTGTCTGCATTAGCCTTCTATACGGATTAAGGTACAATGCTGCAAGATGACCATCCAAGAGAAAAAATAAAAATTCCTGAGCTAAGAGTTCTTCAGGTTTCAAGGATTTTCACCTCCTTCAATTATATATGAGGAGAGGGAGTACTACTTTAATTCAAGTTCTAGTTATCAGAGAGGGGATAGTGTGTTAGAAAGGTAATACGTAAGTTGTAAACTTTCTCTACTTTTGCCATGTTAAGACAAAATAAATTCTAAGTCTACCATTAAACCCAATCTTTAAGGATGGTATTTAACTGAGCTGTAGTAGGTCAGCAAGTAGCAAATGTTTTTTAAATGAACCTTTGTTCCAAAAAAGTTTACAGTATTTATTAGCGAGAGGATTGAATCAGTACTGCGTAAGGTTTACTGTAAAGTTTCATATAGGTTTTCATTCCAATTGCTTTTTTCTGTTTTCTCTCTTTCATATACATTCATACACAACACTCTTATAAAAATATCTAATATTATGAATTCTGGAAATTACTTGCTGTATAAAAGCAATTTGGTTCTCAAGGTGAGAACCATTTTTTCTCTAAGTGAAAAAATAAGTTTCTGACTAGAAAAGACTAGCTGTCTATTCTGGTTCTGTTTTGGTTTTTGCTTTTTTAATCCAATTCCACAGATTTTGTACTTACAGAAAGTTCTGTCATTATGTACTTCACTGCAGTTCCCATGGAAACTCCATTGCATTTCTTTGTGTGTCTGTTTTGGCTTTTGATTTGATACAGTAACAGCTGGTGGTCATCCTGTAATCTAAATTAAATAAATAGTTCATTGGTTTTACTGCCCTCATAGTCTCTTTCTCTATCCAGCATTGAGTTCCTCTTCCTGGATCAGTTAAGAAGTACATGATACTGAAGGACATCTGTATACCCCATATGTATTCACTTATGTCATATGAATGACATACACAAAGGTACATTAAATTTATTGGTGGGACCGTGTGGAAATAAACTGAGCATTGAAAATGGCATTATGTGGGGGACATACCGGTACCTGAGCAAAAGATATGGACTTTGCATATGGCCAAGCATAAGTTTGGGTACAACATGAATTCCAACCAACCCTCAAATAAAAATTATTTTAGTTCAAATAATATGATATACTAGCGTTTCAGTTGTCATGGGCCAGGAGTGTCACTTCATTTCATCTATTGCCAACTAACATAAATTTTTAGTTATGGTCTCATATATTTAAAAAGCAAAGATAACATCAGCCAAAAAATACCTTTTCTGCTCATGCCTCAGATTTTGCTTCACTTCAACACCTCTCCTTGCCCCCTTCCTATTATGTTTCCCTTGCTTTTGTAGCACAGTACACGCAGTCCTTCCCACACCCTTTGGAGAGGCAATGGGCAGTGCAAGAGATCTGCTCTTGGCAGCTTTTTTTCTCCACTGCTTCTCACTTTTTGAATTATTTCCTTGTTCCAGTGTGGAGTATTCATGGGCTGCTGTACACTTCGGGGTGACCCTGCCTTGGCAAGGGTCCTCTTGTGGGTCCCACTCCCTCTGGGGGTGTCAGTGCCTGAGTTCGTCCACAGGCTGCCTTCACTTTAGGTCTGTTCCTGCCCCACTGTGAGTTCATCTGTGGGGCCCAGTCCTTCAGGGGTATCCCTGACCCAGTGTGGATTGCAATATCCTGGTGAACCTGAAAAATAAAGGCTGTGTGGTGTCATTTTGTCAAGTGGGGATTTTGCACATCTTCTCCCACACTACAAGCAATGGAAATTATTCTTTATGTCTATGTCAAATCATACAAATTTTCCTTTACTAGTCCCCCACTGACTTTCTGTCAATCACCCAAATAATGGTTATTTTTTTTTTCCTTTTTTTTCTTGTTCTAATACTATTCTTTTTCTTATCCTATTTTGAACCCTGCCATTAAGCATTTCAGGTATAATTCAGACCACCTTTTTCTCTCTCTTCCCCCACTCCTTTCTTTCCTGAAGATCAGCACCTAAGCAAGAAACCTGCGGGAGTAAGAAGAGCTAAGCAATTTTGTTAGGTGTGTAATAATTTCTTTTCTCTACAGGCATCATGACCTTCAAGAGGAATGAACTCATGACCTTTTTCTCTGCTTATTAAAGGAACATCTTTATTACTGGCTGTAATATCAGACAGTAAAGTGAGGAAATAAATTCTATACACAGAGAGATAATATCAGGTTTTATATTCACAGAAGACTAGATTAAGACTAGATTAAGTTGAAGGTGACGTTAGTTACTGGAGTAAGGTCTGAAGATCTTTTGCAGCAAAAAAGAGCGTACTTACATATTTTTCCCTCTTTGCTAAGCTCTCCATACACATGTACCATAGCAGCTGGAAATTACTGGTGGCTTTTCATTTGCATACTCACACTTTATTAGCTAGTGTGCCTGACTTCTTTGAAAATTTAGGTAAAAACATTACTAAAATTAGAATTTCATTGTAATAATTACTTCACAATAGTAGACTAGATTTCTACAAATACATATTTATTGATATTGAGAACAAAAAACCATGCTTTTCTTCCATCCAATTTTTATTTGGTTTCTAAAAATCTAGTAGGATTACATGGCTAACAAGTACTACGAAAAGAAAATTTTAAAAATAGATACATAAGCTGAAAAAAAAGCTTATGTTTCATTTGCTATTAAGGATTCTTTATTCTTTTAAGCCAATTTTTCTCTTTCAAAGGGCAATTTGCAAAACAATTTGAACTTGTTGGGAACAATAACAATGTTAGTTTTATTTCCTGTACAGTGAAACAGGCCACACACATGCTAAGTACATAGACCTAGACCATTTCTACCCTGAAGATTTATTTTTTGAATTAATATTATTTATATTCAAAATGTGAAATAATTTTTAAATGAAAGAGTGATTGTTCTGCAGACATCTCTGTGATATATTTAACCCCTTGGATTATTAGGATGTAGAAGCAGTTTTAGAAGTAGAGAGCAGTAACACAAGTAAGATGTCTGTTCTGAATTCTGTGCTTTGAAGATTTTACTTATTAAAACAGAGAAATTATTCATCTATCCAAGTATCAGTGGAGGGATAAGCAGCAACATCTACAGATTTTGAAAGTTATGGATGGACATGTTGCTTATGTAGATATGCAGATGATTGCATACTTTTTTAACATAAAGAATCAGCTATAAAAATCAGTACAAAAAGCATAAAAGCCTTAAACCTATTATTGTCATTGCTTCTTTTCTTGGCCACAACAGCCGTTAGGACCAAACTTCCTTCCACTCTATCACATATTTTTTCAGAACTTTTTCTCTTCCATTTCAGTGGTTTATTTTTCAAAATATTTTAAGTGGAATTGGAAGTACTATGAAAAGAAAATGTTTGACTTCTTATGTGGTGTAAAGGCTGTGCCACTCACAAAATATTTAGGATTCTGTACTATAATTGTCAGTGACGATTGTACTGTTGCACTATAGAAAAAGTTGACTAATTTCATGTTTTCTCTTTGTCCATCAGAATGTTTAAAAAAAAACCTATTGAGATTACCAGCAGTAATCAGTTACTATTGAGATGCAGTAGGTCTACTTGTGTAAATTATATAAATAAGAATTGGGAGTCCAAGGACGGTCAGTTCTCGAACATGGTTTAGAGGCCTTAGTTCAGTTACAGAACTAATCTTATAAGGACAACCTGGATTATGTGATTACATCTATCATATGTCCCTTTGATTTCCATGTTAATTTTGATAGTTACCAGATACTCTTTTAGATGCACAGATGCCCAAGATTCTGTGTGTCTGGTAAGCAGTTACTAGATGCTCACAAATAGACTGAAGATGAGCACTTGATTTTTTTGAGGTATTGGACTTCCTGTAACTGTGCAGAGAAGTTCTACATCATAACTGCTCTGAGCCTAACATTAAAAACTTAGCATATCCAAGGTGTTGTGTGGTTTTTAATCTGTTTGACACTGTCCTAGTTCTTCATATTAAAAATCTGACAAATCTAGTTGAGTCAGAGGACCTTCCAGAAAGGAGGGAAACCTCCCTGGAGTGTTGTCTTATTCATTTATCAAAACATATTGTTTATATTTATATAAACACATTCTGTCACTTTTAAGTGTAATAAATTTAAATTTAATGTCTGCTTCCATCTTCTGAACATAATTTCTTACTCCATAAACATCAGTGCTTATATATATATAAGGCACTTATGCAGTGCCTCAGCTCAACAGCCTGGCTTGGCTCAGCTCTCATAGTGATGTCAAAGTGGGCTTCAACTGTGTGGCCATGATCCTGGTCACTGCGAACCTGACAGGGGCTTTGCCTCTGTCTTTAGTAGCTGCCTCTTTTGATCTTGATCTCACCTTAGTCTATGTGAATATTTCTTCAGATATCTGTAATCTGCAGCTGTATAAACTACGTACAGGATGAGATACAAGCTTTAGAAACACTATGCCATACTTTTCCATGAATACTGCCTTTGTACTCCAAAATCATCATAGCTTAGGACTGATAAGTGTTGTGTATTTATCTTTCTCATTTGAAAAAAATCCTGTACTGTAATAGCTGTTTTTGCATCTGTTAAAGAGGATGGAGACAGAAAAAAGGATTTATCCCTGTACAAAGGAAAAGTTAAGAAAAAATAAACACAAGGCAAGAAAGAGCTCTTAAATAATAAATACCTTTACTGTAAATATCTTATCAGCAATTTAAATGTTTGTGAATCTCTGCATGCAGTAGGTAAATGAAATTATCTCTTTCTGCTGAGTAGGTATGACATAATTCATTCTATTTTTTAATCAAGATGATCTATTGATAAGAGACAGTGTTTAACAACCTGACTGGGTTCAGCTAGTCACACTTTATAGCAAATTTTAATTTGGACCATAAATTGCAAAGGGGGATAATTGCCTAGGGATATGAAGAGGTGTACATAGGATGAGAAGACAGAATTTTGTTTTTTCTCTCTGAAAAAGGCATTTCACTCTAATACTGGCTTTTTAATGTTTATTTCTACACTACTTAAAATTTAATGTAAATATTTTATGAATGCTGTAATGTGATCTGCAGACATGAACTTTTAAACGTTTTTGTAATCATTCACATCAAGTGATCCCACAAAGATTTACAGGTTTCAAATCAGGGCCGGAGTAATACTTTCCAATAAACCCAGGCTATTTAGGAGGCACAATGACCACTCCCTGACCTGGCATAAATCTCTGTAGGTCCGCTGAAATCGGTACATCCACAATAGTACAATCAGGGGTCTACAATCAATTAATCGAAATCCCTGCTCCAAACTCTAGCAGCTAGACAACAATGCTAAAGGAAACAGTTACATGGGAGTTCAGGATGTGGTGAGGGAAGTAACAGAGGCAGCCTGAAAATGTAGAACTTCAGAAAGGATGTGAAAGAAAAACACAGGTAATTGTTTAATGTAGATCACAAATGTCTTTTACAATGAAAGACAGGAGGCCAGGACCTCGCTGCCCACAACAGAAGAAAGAGAAAGTGAGAATAAACAGAAACACAAGGAGCACAGGAATGAATGGAGGAGCACTAGAAAATTAGATAAAATACAGTACAAAATGTCGTGTATTTAAGCAGTTATAACCTCAAAATGGTATGGTGTGTTTGAGGGTTTTCTTTTTATTTTTTTGCAGACATCATGTAGAAATATCCCAAAGCCATCCTATAAATATTCATTAAGACAGGATTTGATTCAGATATTGTCTTTTGAAGTTTTATGGAAATGACAAGGGTTTTTTGCTTGAATTACCCTATTTCCTTATTTACCCTAATGTTTAACTTTTATTTTCAGGATTTTCTGTCTACCCAGATTAAACAGAACTCCGTATGGAAATCTGACCATGAGCTAGCTCCCTTTAATACCTTACAGCTTTATGTTTTGGCCAAACTTTCCCTTTAAAATGCCTTATCATATGTAATTCCATTTCTGCATCTTTTTTTATTCCCAAATCTACTTATGTTCTATAGTTAATTAGACACTTATTTGCATCATTCAACCAATTACCCAATAACATTCTGTCAAATCAATATTCTTGTAGTAGTTTTACTGATGATAAGCTATAGAATAATTCTAGCTGTGACTTTTACTGTAGGCATTTGTGTATGTAATATCCAGTTTTATGTATTATGTAATTATTACTATGTGTATGTAATATCCAGTACCTCTGTTTGCCCTCTCTTCTCATCTTTCTGGCAATATCCCCCCTATGCCCCTACTTCCCTTTTACAGAAACATACAGACACTTTTTTACCACATACGAATTAACATGTCACCTTTTGCCTTGAAAGAAAATTGTATAATTACATAAAAAATTCCCCAAACTTAGAATAAGCCATATCATGTGTATTCTGATGTTGCATTTAAACAACTTTGAAAGACCTCTTTGGTACTGTATAAACACAGTCAAAAAAACAATCCCTCCACTAAAACACTAGAAACTCTCCTACACAACTTCCACTGAAAGCATTTAGAGTAATTTGTTTCAACAGCTTGTGTGGCAGAAATGAATTTTAAGGGAAAATGTACTTACAGATTAAATTTTGGAGAGACAAAAAAGAATTAAATTTATAATAGGAAAATAAAACCTGAAACAATACTCCCAGCAAAATAATTAACAATTGTTCAAATTTAGTATTTATTACAAATGCTGGAATATCTGAGTTCCTAGTTGGACAATCAAAACTTTGCCCTACATTTTCACTTTTTGTGTAACTATTGTCTATACAGAGGTACTGGGACTTGTGCTTATAGAGAGACAAGTAGAATATATAAATTATTAAGTAATTTTTTTTCCAAACAATTTACTAGATTAAGCCCTACTCATTCCTTATAAATAATCTGAAGCACTTTGCATGTTATTAATCCTTCTCGGAAATCTGTGCCATGACGTATTTCTTCAGTGCTCCAAAGGTACACAGAAAAAGCAATATTTGGCTTGTTGTTAATAGTAGTCATCATTCACTATAAGAATGTACAAACACAGAACAAAATCTCTTGTAAGACATGCATCTTAAGAAAACTGTCAGTATGAAAATCATACAACTTACATACTGTTCACAAAACTGAGAACATCCAAAATTTTGGCAAACTAATTGTAAAAGAATGCAAAAATTTTTTAATTAGCAGCAGAAAGGACTTTCATTCAGCAAATATACCTTACAAAACCCTGTTATTTCTTCAAATACTCTTTGTACTTCTGTAGCGTGCTATTATTATGATTTTTTCATTGTAGGCACCGCTTCTTCCAGGTCATTCGGCTGTCCTGTACCTGTTTTCTAAACTCAGTAATGAAAAAAACTTATAGGATAGTAATTTTTGCTGCAGAAAGATTGTACTGTGTATGCATAGGACATCATTACCTTGATCAGATTGTCATCTTGCAGATGACTGATTGCCATTCGGAGTCAAGGTAGGCTACAAAGTTGGAAACTGCAAGTATGAAGCCAGATTTACAGTATTTGTTTTCTTTACTAGAGACGTTGTATTTATTATTTTTATTCTCGACAGAACTCTCTAATTTCCATTTATCAATCTGTATTTTAAGAAATAACTCAATTGTAAATGGAAGCATGATGTCAATGAAATAGACAGATGTATCATGTATCCAATTTAAAAAACAAATAACTTAAAAGCGTGTGAAGAACAAAACTCCAAATTGATATACTTCTTTATTGTTGAGAGATGGATCTAAGATGGAATAAATGGTAACACTAGTCTCTAGAGCTCTATCTGAATATACATTTTCTGCTATAATAGTAATACTTATAATATTACTATACTTATAACAGTAATAATAGTCAGGACAATAGGGTATTGGTTCAATGGCTCTAAAATCCACACTGAAATTTTATTAGATGCGGTGACTTAATGTGCACTATGTTAAATATGTAAGTTTAGTGCTAGATAATTGCTATCAATTAGATTAGACATCATTCCATTGGGCAAATTATGAGGGACACGCCTGGAGCTTGTGGGATACTTTCAGGAACACTTTTAAAGTAGAAAGGAAGTAGTAAAACGTCATTACTTCTTGTTTAATATATCCTTTTAAACAGCAAAACATTTGCCTCAATCCTTGTTCAATAGGTTTCATGCCAAATCCAGTTGCTTGTCCAAAGCATTGACAGAACATCTTTGGTCGACAAAACATTCTACATGATAAATCAGGTTGAAAATTTTTTATGGTTTCATAGCTGAAATACAAGTGTTGCAGAAAATGACAAATATATGTGGGGATCCAGGCTTAAAAGAATAGTGGATGTTTCTTTAAAAATCAGTCCTTCAAGTGGAAAGGATTGCTTGAGTGAAAAACTCTTTGTATATTTCTAAATACTTCAGCAGGATTTTTCTCACACTTAGTCTCGGTTACAGCAATTTACTCATGCAGTTCTTACAAAGAGGAAGCAATAAAGGCTTTGAAAGATATTTACGAAATATTCCTCTGCAACAAGAATGATTTATGGCTTGTTCACACATGAGTTTTTGGAGGCAGCTCTGTCAGCTGAAGATGTTACCATCTCACCTGCTTCCAGCTGTGTGTTGCTGCCTCCTGCCAGAGGTTGCCATGCCCTCAGATCTGCCTGGGCTCTGCTGCTCTTGTTCTTCCCTACTCACTGCAGTCAGAATAAGCCAGCAGCAGTTCACTATTTAAGATGCCTATTGAAGCCCATATGGCAGGATTTTACTCGAAAATGCTGTGCAGTGTGAGTTGAAGGAAATCATTTGCCTTAGACTGGAATGGGGTGCTTCATGGAACTAATTGGTTGTGATGGGCAAAGGAAACCTGTTCACGTAAGACCTTAGGGGTCCCTTCAACCCTGATTTTCTACAGTCATGCCATTCTGAGGTGCAACAAAACAGAAAAGGCTTTGAAAGTTAGACTGATAAATACAATGTATAAAGAAATACTTCTGATGACTTTTAGAAAATAAACTCTTAGCTTTATACTAATGAATTTTGTAAATATTCCCTTACGAGAATAACTTGAAAATAAAGCAGAACCTTCTGCAGTGATGGAAGATTTCTATAAATAATCATGTAGATTTTCCAAATGTTACTGTTGCAGGCAGTACACAAGCGGGTATGTGCATGTGCATGAATAGGTACTGTGTTTGTGTGTCAGTTGTCACAATTCTGTGAGATAATATTAATGTTTATCTGCTCTTGGAAGCAATGGAAAAATAAAATTACAATAAAAGTAAAAATGTACTCAAATACTGAAGATATAGCTGATAATTATAAAAAAAATTCTTACTGCTAGAAAAATTGACTTTTTTTTTGTAAGAAAGACACTTTCCCCCTCCCTTTCATTTATATCTATATAATTTATATTCATTGTATTCGGAACTGTTTTTTATTTAGAAATTCGTGCATATTTTTATTTCAAGAGATAAAACCAGAAAAGCTAATCTATGGTACCTTAAGTTTTGATTAATGGATGTAATTAATTATATTAATTGAGATATTCCAAAAACTTGGATTGTGAAACTGAAAATTAATCTACAGATTTTTCAAACGACAGTAAAAACCTTTGCAAAGACTCTGATCAATGGGATTAGGATTCAAACTGATTCTGATAAATGGAGAAATTAACCAAAATTAACCACTAAGAAAAAGGAAAGAAATTATCCTGTTCTACTTGGTAGTTTGAAGATCTCAGTCAGAACATTGAAGGCCTGTATGGCAGAGACTATTATGAAATATTTCATCATGAGCACACAAAAATTCATGTAGGATTTGTAATATAAGCTCTTTCTTTCAGTTGTCTTTCAGTAGAGATTATCTTTTTTGAATTCCACTGTACCTGAAAAATAAGCAAATTAACATCCTGGTTTGTATACATTACTTACATTTTGCTATTAAGGAGGCTTGGAAATCAAATATGAAACACCAAAATAATTGCTACATTTCCAGAATAAAAAGACTGAAGAAAAACATAAAAACATTTTTGAATTTTAAGAGGCTATTCCAAAAAATTAATAAATTCCTGTACTTTCTGCACAGTAAGGTAAGAATTTTTTTATTATTATTTTTTAGATAATATTTAGGATACAAGAAACCTTTCACCTAAAAGGACAAAGAAGAATGAAAATGGACTAAGTAGGGAGGTTGAAGAATTTCCTATACGGGTTCAACTGCATATTGAAAAGCACCTACCTTAGGCAATACCAAGCCATTTTTGAACAGAAGAGAGGTTAGATGGTCTATACAGTTCCTTCAGTCTTCAAACCCTTTCCTTTTTTCCCCTTTAAATTCATTAATCTGATACAAAACTGTGAGATTTAAATATCTTACAGGTTCCTGTAGGGCCACAAAAATTACTCCAAATTTAATGACTTTACATGGCCATAACTTCAGAGTTGCCCAGGGTTTATTTTGGGTCATTACAGGCAGAACTACACTTTAGCTTCAGAAATAAAAATTGAGGCTAAAAAGAGTGAGTCTCTCAAGTGGAACTTTTAGTAAATTTTGCCTAGAGTGGTGTTTAGAAGAGCAAAGAAAATGAAATGGAAAGAAAGGGTAAGAAAACTCTTTAGGAGTTCAGACAGAAAAGTAACAGAATTCTCACACAAAGTCTACGTGTGTTATACAAACCCTCATAAAATGGGTGTAATAGTTAGAATGTAAGTACCTGGTAAATGAATACAGTAGCAAGACCAAAAGAATGCCAAAATAATGTATGCATTTTATGAAAGGCATGACAGATGTATTATGTACCATAATCTAGTGCTCTGGAACAATAACAGAAAACATGAAATGTCAAGGCAAAAAAAAATAAAATCTTCCATGTTTACTGTAAACAAGATTATGACCCAACTGTAATGATAATCCAGATGCTCCTACAAGATGTATATTGTTAAAATAATTCCTTGCAGAGTTTATGCTTTGTTTACAGTGTGTAGGTCTTTAGTTATTTGTCAGCAACAAAGTGTGAGTAGTAAAGTAAGCACCTTTTCATTTCATATGTTTAAAAATCCCTGAATTCAAGTCTTATGGCAAAAGGGTTAGTACAGTGGGTTTATTAGTATGTAAGAGTAAAATAACAAGATTATGGGGAATCTTTCCAGTGCCTTTTTTTTGTTTTCCCATTTGTTTTCTCCCTTTACTACCACATAATACGTAATACGTACAATTACTAGTTACTAGCTATGTTTATTCCTGAAGTTATTAGGCCTCAGTTACTGTTTTCATGGCTGTGTCTATGGCTACATGGAACTGCTTCAAAAAGTGTTGATTTTATTTTTTCCTTGCAGAATTGTTCTTTTATTTTTGGTTGTTTTGCAGCAAAATCTAACACAAGCATATCTAAATGAAGTGCAAGACTTCCTGAAGCAAAAAACATACAAAGCCAGAGGAGAGCAGAATAAAAGTCTTGTAGAAAGAGGACTTAAGGAGATAATTCCATGCAAGACTCCAAAACAGGGGATATTTCTTTCTACAGAATGCCCATCCCATTCTGCTATTCAGCTGCAACGGACACTTATTTATAATCCATTCATTGCAAGGTGTAATAGTGCATCAGTTATCAATAACATTAAAAACAATAGTTATAAGCTAAATGTCTGACAGCAGTTCTTTTAAAAACAGATTTTAAAACTCAACAATACAAATTCACTTTAGGCTGGTGTTCCGCTCTTTTCTTCCAGACTATGGCTAGACAACAAGAGGCTTCTCATATGCTATTGACAACACCAACAAAAAAAGCGATGTTTCTGTGGATGAAACACTAGAGGTCAGCTGAAAGCTCTTAGGATTGATACAAGTAGATTTTTCTTTTTATACGAAAGGAAAAGTAGAAATTCCTTAGCATAAGCTGTATTTTGGAAAGGGAGGTACATGTTCTAGATATTTTTTAACATTTATATTATTTCTAAGAATGATAGCTCCAGTTACTGAAAAACTGCTTAGGTCTAATGACATTTAATATTTAGAAAAGCAGGTATAAATCTGAAGTGACATCATTTAAAATATTGCATATTATATGACTTGCTTTTTTTTCTCTTTTTCAAAGGTCATTTACATCTGAGTACATTAGCTCTCATGTTTCCCTTGATAGGCAGCAAGCAGATTGGCTAATATGTCAAGATGTTTATAGGTGTTTAATCAAATTTTCTAGCTGTATTCCATTTTTAAAAAGACTTTTCTTAAAAAAAAAAAAAAAGAAAAAAAAAGCTGTTACATTTCAAAGACAAGACCTTCATCTTTTTCTGAATATAATGGCATCTAGATAGGAAGTTATTTTGACATTTGCCATCCTCTTCTTCTTCCTTAAAATTAATAAGAGTAAGATCATATACTTTCCTCACCAAAAAAAAACCCAAAAAACAGCTAGTGTCAGGGACTGGTTTAATGTCTTCGAATTAGAAACAGAAAAGCACCTTTTTTTTTCTGAGATATGTAGCTTAATATGCCAGAAACACAGCAGTAATCTTATTTAAAAAAATAAAAAAACATAACACCTATCAACTGCTTACACTTATAAGAATCAACTGTATTCAGATAAAATTGTCTCTTTTGTTCCTTTTAAAACGTTATATCACAGAATCACAGAAAGACCTGGGTTGGAAAGGAACTTGAAAACCTACTTCCAACCCCACTTCAAAGGGCAGGAACACCTTCCATTGGACCAGATTGATCAGAGCCCCAACCTGGCCTTGAACACTTCCAGGGCTGGGGCATCCACCGCTTCTCTGGGCAGCCTGTTCCAGTGCCTCACCACCCTCACAGTAAACCATTTCTTAGTAATATCTAAACCTAGACTGTTTCAGTTTGTAACCATTCCCCCCTTGTCTTATCACTACATGCCCTTTTAAGTTGTCTTTTTCTATCTTTCTTGTACGGTTCTTTCAGGAACTAGAAGGCCACATCGTTCTCTTTTCTGGGCTGAATAAACCCAACTCTCTTAGCCTTTCCTCACGGGAGAAGTGCTTCATCCCTCTATTGAGACTACTAAACTGAGCCAGTCACTCAGTGTGAAAGTACTTTTTTTTGCACTCACTCAGGACTTAATTTCAATCAATGCAACTGTGTAAGATACTATTTGAGAAGTTAATTCATTATTTTTTGATGACTAAAAATCCCAAATGAGATTTTTATGGGGCTGGTAGAAGCTTATGAATGATAATTACTTAATTTATTAATGAAAGTCATCAAACTTTGGGATAGATTTTGTAGCATATGGCAGGACTACTGCTGTAATACAGTTTCTATATGACAAATAGGAAAATTAACATAACCAGAGCAACTTATCACCAGCTGAAATGAGAGAAAAGTCCTACAAGCATTGCACACTATTTCAGAAATGGACTTGCGATATTTATTGATCCATAAATATTGCAAGCTATGTTTAAATCAAAAAAAATCATCTGGCTCTCCTTGCATGTTTGCTGTGATAGCAGAGTTTATTGCATCTTTCTGTTTCCTTCCTTCCGTTATCCTTTCCTCCATCTCTTCCCTATTGCCAAGTATTAGGGTTATCATGATGGGATCTTAGAATTTCAGCTTTCCAGAAATAAGTTTACTACTATCTGCAATTTCAATACAATCATATTTTTAAAATTGAAATTTTGATCATTAGGAAGGTTAAGAATAAAATCAGTAGAAGATTGCATCTGCATCAACATTGTGAGTCAGATGAATACATTAGCACATAAAAAGACTTATGTCTCTGTATAAACTATAAATATTGTAATTGTAATTGAAATAATAATATAAATGTCAGTAATAGTTCTGTGGAATGTTTTTGCATTGATATTGATCTAGTTCCTTGGAATCCAAAGTTGTCCCTGGAAGTATTCAAGGTTGGTTGGGGCTCTGAACAATCTGGTCCAAAGGAAGGTGTCTCTGCCCATGGTAGGGGTGTTGGAACTACATGGTTTTTAAGGTCCCTGCCAACGCAAAACATTTTATGATTCTGTGATAATTTCTCCAAAAACTGAATTTCAGAGGGGACAATGAAGATTGTATAGATTTTAGGGGAAAGTAAAGTCAGCATAAACAACATTCATAACTATGTCATAAACTATAGTATATGACTATATAATAAAATATCACAGGACATAAATCTTTATTTCTAAATATTATGTATACCATTAAACACATCAGAGAGGATTTTCAGTGTGCTGTTCTCTGAAAAAATGTAGTATACCATGTGTTTCATGGTGCACCATGCTACCAACAAATTCCATGTTGTCTTTGTGATGTTCTTCATTGCATTTTAACAAGTGTGAATAAAATCTGTTTCCCTCCACTTGTTATAGCAGTTATCTTACTAAGGAAAATAAAATGACCCTAAAGTGAATTTAATGCAGAAAGAGTGTGAAGCGTCTGTGTACAGTATGTTTGTGCTAATAGACATCTTAGAGTCCCAGTAGATATATAGGCAGCATCTTGAAAACATCCATTTTAGTTCCTTAAAGGACAAGTGTGAGCAATCAATCAGTGATATTCCAAAGCAGAGAAAGGCTGTATTTTATAACACGTTAGAGCATTTCACAGCATGGAAGTTGATTAACGGCATGTTAGGTAATGATGTAAGTTCCATAAATTTGTTTACATTCTGCAATGTAAATACTTGGCAGAACTGATGTCTGAACAAAGAAACCAGGATTCCAAATGAGAATCTGGACCAAATCCAGTGTGCTTTCCAATCACTTGTTTTTGTTTTGTTTTGATGAGTAAGTCCAGAATAATTTTTTTGCATGTATATGTAAAATATATAAAGTACAAACATATTTTATATATGTATATGTAATTTTTTCCTAATCCATGTCTCTCCTTCCCCTGAAAAACTCTTCTCTTTATCTGCAGATGTATAAAATTAATAATTATTTTAACCTTTTTTTGCATGATTAAGTTACTGACCATACTGAAATCAAGGATTCCAATAAGGATTCAGTTATGTCTATAATTCAAATACTATTTAATAGGAGTTTGAAGGACATTGCTCACTTTGAGGTTTCCAGAATGTTGTTTTTTTCTAATGAGTGAAAGTAGAGAATTGTTAGAGACTCCAGCTAGAAGCATTTCTGGTGTGAAATCCTTTTGTTACACTCCTCTTGAGATTTAATCTTATAAATTAACACCTCAAAGGGTGACAGATTTTTATGCAATGGCAATATACATAAAAAACAGTCTAGTGGACTGACAAATATGGTACTAATCTGCAGTGGCAACCAATGTGCAACCAGGGAAAATTTCTGGTTATGACACTCCGGCTGCTGACTTAATTCTTTAGTGTCTGTGTTGAATTTCTTCTCAGTTTGGCAGCCTTCAAATTCCTGTGGCTGGAGCATGTTTTGCATGCTCTTTTGAGTGAGCAACATAAGCCTTTTCCAATATTGTTCACATGAACTACCGGAACAGAATGGCTTTTGTCTGAGCAGTTCTCAGACACATCTGTATGAAAGGTCTCCAAGTAATCTGTGTTTCCATATCCAAGAATTTAATGTTAAAACAAGGAAATTCCAGATTTGAAAGCTCATATAAATCTACTATTTGCTCCACTCTCGTGGTCCAGTATTCTAAACTATTGAAACATTCTGCCTCTAGAAGTATGGAAACTGATTCTAGTTCTTTGAAACCCTGATTCTAACCCTGTAACTGTGAATTCTCTTACACCTAGCAAGACCACAAAATACTGATTATAAACAGCAAAAATAATTTCAGTGACTCAAATGGATATTAAAAAATAAAGGTTATAACTATCTGCTAAACAAAAAACCACCCTCAAGTATAGGTATTGTTACTTTCAAAATGATGTTGACATTTTTTCTCAATTTGCTGTAATATTTTTTAAAAATACACATTTCTTCTTCCTTGAAATATGTACTTTTAGGAAAAAAGTGAAGTATCCTGTTACTTCATATATTTTATTCTGCCCTCCATATACAGCAACTTTATTTGTAAAGCTGCTTAAGAAAAAAAAAACTAGAGCAATTTTATTCTCCTCAGCATACAGTCTATCTTTCAAATAAAAAATAGTCACAGATCGTGTTGAATTTCACCAGAGATGTAGGAATAGATTAAGCAAAGGTCATTCAATAAAAATGTGACATTCATAGAACATATGACACTAACAGAACAAGAGGAATGAGATGGCAGAAGACAATTAACATTACGAGAACAGCTCAAATGCACAGAAAAAAACCATATATTTGTGTGATGGAAGCCCAACTTGTACACGAGCACAGGAGTTGAATAGGTCAGCAGTGACCAAAATTGCTTAGAAAAATGGAAACCTAATCAAATATACACACCTAAAATCTGTCAACATAGTTATAGTACTTCTGCCAAAGCTGAATGCAGGAATAAAACCCATTTGCAAACTGGCTAAGAAAACAGTACTTTCTGCTTCCAAATCTTTACACTGGAGCTGTTTCAAAACCATGTTCAGACCCCTTTGCTGAGAATCCCTCACCAGGTCAATCCAGAGATTTGCTTTTATAAGCTGCTGTGCAGTTCCACACAGGAAGAGAAGGAGATTTTTCAATAAAATAAAAATTCCAAAAATGGTTAGTAAACAGATTGAAATAATCTTAAAATTCACTCTGGTACAAATAAGACACCAAATATTCAGAGTAACTCAAAGAATCCGATTTTAGCAAACACGGCAAGTGACTCATTGTACACTTCTTGTAGTTTCCAAATCATCTTATTTTTCCTGATCTTAAATCAAGGAACGCATTTATCTTTATTCCTCACTCTCTGCCACCTGTTCCACTGGGGTTTTTCTTCTATTACCTGGAGTACAAATTCAGTAGGTTTTTTTTCTTTTTAATTCTTTCTCTCTCCTTCTCTCCCTCTCACTCATTCTACTCAGAGAAGTCAGTTACATTTTATTAGTGCTTGTTGAATTAAATGTTGTGTTCCCATCTATTTGGTAGAATACAAAGAGGTCATCCATAAAGAAGAGTAGAAATAGATAAAACTTAATAGTCAAACTGTTATTTTCTAACAGCCTCTTGGAGTATTATAAATGGGAAGTTTTTACTTTTTTGACTGAGTGGAAGACAGAGAAGAAATTAACCAAACCTACGAAGTGAAGTTCCTTCAACAGTGAAGACAAAATAAACAGCAGAAAGCTTAGACTTGGGGAAAAAAATGAATAATTGATAGGTAAAATGTTTTTCAGAGATTCCTTTGAATCAATAGTCAGCTTTTTGAGAAGGTCAATGTCTGCTTATAACAAAGGCACTCTCAGTTATAAGAAGCAACATAATTGGTAAAATTACCTCTTCTAAATAACTTCGCATAACCTCCATCACAGACTAGCTCGCTTAATTTTAAATCTCTCTTCCTCATAATAAGAAAATATCATGACATCAAATTTCCTTTTATATAACTTTTACTTTCTTTTTGTTTTGATGTCAGAAATACATGATAAAATAGTATTAAAAAGACAGGAAAGTTGAATGCCACCATATGTGGGGCAGAATTCACATTTTTTTCATTAACTGCCATGGAAAGCCTGTTCTTTTTCTGGCTTTAGCAGACTTTTTTTATGGTGTTTGATGATGTTTCTGTTTACTCAGCATTTTTATAACTGTTGCAAATAGACACGAATATCAAAAACTACAGGAAAAATTGTCTCCAGCTCTCTTCAGGCTTAATATGAAACAGTTACTAAAAGGGGAAATGTGCAAGTGTCACTAAAGCCTGTTTGATGAATTCCACTTGTAGATTCAAGTTTAATCTCAATTAATTAGCAAACTAAGAAATTCCATAGCCCCATCTTCATATCTTATTTAAAAAACAAACAAACTCCAACTATACCTGTTGATATATTCTCATTACTTAATTTGGATCACAATTTTCTTGGGAGAGTTTGATTTGACTTTACTGAAATTTTGAACAAAATTTCATTATATATGGGGATTTAAAAAAATACTAATTTCTTTGGTCCACAATACCTGAAAATTCTTGCTTAGGAGTATCATGGTATACGATGAAGCCAAGAACTCTCAAGGAACAGAAAGGCCTAGACCTCATGCAGATAGAAACACATTTCACATTTGCTAACTGTATATAATACATTTATGTCCAGGTAAATGTTTATGTAAAAACAGTGATTCATATATAATTGAAAAGATAACTAGAGAATAATCAGCGAATGATGCTGAATTAGATTGTACTGAGGGAAATAGAAGACAAAGAGCATTGAAATGCTGATTTCAGATGAACAGTGCCCAGAAACTGCTCAGAAAGCAAGAAAAGATGCCTTTGCAGGAGAGCAATTCAACATTTTAAGTAGTTCAATAGCAGTTGCTTTTAAACTATTAGTCACTTGCCGTTCATAGAAATGACCTAACAAAGCACATTTTTGCGATATATCTGTAGCATTAATTTTTTTCAAAGTTCTTTTATTAGCACAATTTTCCTCATGTTCTTCAATTACTTTGACAGTGTGATTGACAAAACAGCTCTCTGGAAATGCAAGCTTTTATTTCTAAGATGCAAACTCTAGTTGCTACCAAGCTCAGCTGAACAGCCCAGCTGTGATCCATAGAGCAATTCCAAATCAGGAAGGGCTTCCTATTTCTGTGACAATGAAAGACAAAAGTCTTCAAAAATATAGTTTTCTGTGGCATGTTTTCTGCCCCAGTGTTTCAGTATCTATGAGCACTATGGTAGCAAAACCTGCTGCCAAGTATAATTTGTCCCTAAAATATTCAGATTCAAGTAGTATCAAGTCTCAAAAACTCAACAGTTTTTACCACTTAAATCTGAAGCATCTTATGTACATCCATCCTGTATCTCCGTTAGCCACTGGAATTCAATAATTTTTGCTATGGGCAGGGAATTAGACATGAAATTATATCCGTCTTGTCTCCCTAGTAATCTTATATGTTTACATATAGTGAGCTCTACAACTGCCCCAGGAGACACATGATCAGAAAGGTGAGATTGCCCACAGTAGAAATTTGAGTTTAAGGAGTGCTACAGAACAGGACATGAAGTTAAAAGTCATTGACTAGCATAGCCGCAACTATGTCAAAGAGCATTCATCAGGCATTCTCATTCATCTCAGAGTAGTCAACTTAAATGCATTTGTCAGTGCATCCTTTCTTCCCGTGAAACCTGCCTTTCTTTGGTCTCTATCCATGGATCACCCAGTTTTAGAAAATAAATTCCAAGATACAGTTCACCACTTTGACATAAAATTCAGCCTTAAACCTGCAGAAAATTTGTAGAAAGTTGACTAACAACAAGGTTACCAATACATTAGGTATATGTGCACTTGCTCATCAATCAAAGACTTCTGTAAGTGAAGATAATTCAGAAGTGTTATTCTCTGATTGTTGATTACGTATTTTATAAATTTTAAAGCATTTCTGGATTTTGGCACATTTTACTTATGGGGCTTGTACAGGCTTCTCAATTTCCTGTTTCATTGTGAAATTTAAAGCCTCTAGAAGACAAATTCTCTGTTGCTCTTCTATGCTCAAAGAAGCTGACAGATGTTTTTACAGGATGCATATAGAGGATGCCTTCAGAAAAAAAGGTGTTTAACCCTCACATAGAAGGTGTGTCCCATCACTTGAAACTTTAAAATTCTAATCAAGAAAACACACTAATAATTCAAGAGTCAACAAAAATTGTTCATTCAAAAAAGTGGCAGGCAGAGTCCTGATGGTAAAAAATGGAAAAAGGTTCCATTTTACAAATTTTTTTTTTTTTTTAAAGCAGGCATATGTTGGGCCAAGTATATTTCCAGAATAAAACTGTGAGTACAGAACTTTTCATACAGGATCTAAAGGCTTTAAAACTTTAAGCTTTATAATGGAGTAACTTGAAAGAATATTTTATTATTCAATCTTTCATACCATGATTTAAAAGTGTCTATGATCTGTTGTAATGTAACTATTTGGTGGTTCATTGCCCTAGGATTCCCTGATTCAAAAAAGTTTCATTTACATTCACCTCACAATGATATGGAAGTTTACAATTTAAGTGAATGGCCAGAAATTTAATTGTCAGCAGACAGAACAATTTCTCTTTTGAACTACATACTCATGTCTGAGAGTTATTCAGAAGGCACAGTATGACAAGTTTGTATATTTAAAACCTATGAAAAAATATTGACATTACAGAAAGTAGGCTGGGAATTACAGGATAAAATTTGAATGACTTTATTTCAGAATTAACAAATAGCTATTCTAGAAGTCATTCAAAGAACAACTGAAATATCCAAACACTTCTCACTAGTCTGGTCAGAAATTTAAAAAACAAAAGTAAAACCAAAATAAATAACAACAAGAAAACCAGAAACAAAAGCATCTATTTAATTAGTTTACTTGAATATAAGAGAATTTATTTAAATGTAACATAGCCTACCTAGGCTATTACTATTAGAATTCCTGCATCTTCAACAACTATAAATAATATAACAGATTTGCCTTCCCTCAGTATATTCAGTATATTCACGTTAGTTTGTTTTCTTTCTGAGCATGAGAAACATTTCTTGTACTGCAAATGTCATTAATACTTCAGCATACATTAAGGTCCATTACTTACCTTCCTGACTATTTACTATAGACAGTACCTGACTCTAAATCATATAAAAAAGGCGAGAAAAGAAGAAAAAAAAATATGCTCCATAAGTCAATGAACTAAAGTCTGCATGTTAATTTGTTTATGGAAAACAAGGCTTTGCCTAGAGGCAAATTTCAGTTTGTGTCTTTTTTCAGTGCACAGTTATGTTTTTGCTTTATCACTGTATGAATTACCATTATAAACTACTGCATATTTGATGCTTGCCTATGGCTATCCAGAGGTCTCTGCTAATGGAAGGCTGCACAGCATTAGGACCGCATTAGGAATGGCATGTTTTATTTAGGGACTACGTTGGTAACTTACTACCATATTTCCTTTTGCAATTTGCTTACTCTAATGGTCAAAACATTCTCCTTCTTTTGCAAAAGTGCAGCTGTTACAAAAGCCTACAGATGAGGCGGAACAGGCCCTGCTAATAATGTAACACTTTCATTGTTGACTCACCGAAAGCTTTTGCAACTTTTTGTTACACCGTCCAATTTATTTCCTTTAAGCCTCATAAGTTTCAAAATGTCAACTGAGTGGTGAGTACACAAAGTGTTCTGAAACAAGCAGAATTCCTCAGATCTCCTCATATCAACAACCAAGGACATTCAAATAACAAAGATGGAAGTAAGACTTTGGAAAACATAACTTTTTATGTGACCTGCTTGCAACTGAGTTACATAACTGAAGAAACAAATATATCTTCTGGAATTGTTTGTTTGTTTTGGTTTCGGTTTTGTGGGTTTTTTTGTTTGGTCGGTTTTGTGTGGGTTTTTTTGGTTGGTTTTGTTTTGGTTTTGTTTGGGGTTTTTTGTTTGTTTGTTTGTTTTAGTTGTTTTTTTGTGGGGTTTTTTGGTTTGGTTTGGTTGGTTGGGTTTTTTTCTTTTTGTTTTTGTTGTTTGTTTGTGCTTTGGGTTTGTTTTCATTTTTGTTTGGGGTTTTTTGTCTTATATTTTTTAGAGTAATAAATACCTTCAGCTGAGGTCAGAGCTAACACGATTACTAGGGTCAGATATCTCTCCTTCAGCAGACACTGTAATATAGGCCTGAATGCGGTACTTTGCAGTCACAAGAGGGGACTTCTCCCATTTTGAAAACACAGCTGACTTTGGTGCTAGTCATTTTTATTCCCACAGCCTATGACAGTCATTTATGACAAACCAAGTTTTTAAATTTGAGTGATCGCTGGCAAAAGTTTCAATATCTACCTGTTGTCAGAAACTTTATTGATGTGTTAATATAGGTTTTGATGCGGAGTGACATTTTAGGGGGAAAAAAAATTACAATTTTGTCTAATCAGTGAGAAGACAGTAAGATGATGAACTCACTGGAGAGAGAAACATTTTAATATGGCATTAGATCAATGGCATTATATGGAGGAATGTCAGGAAGCATTCTTGAAAATTACTGATATTTCTTCTTGTTTTCAGGATTTAAAGATGGATTATAGAAATCTCTAGGAAGCATATTCTTTGGAACAATCCAGTCTATGCTAAATGGAAAAAGGAACACTTCATCAAAGAACTTTATAGTTACATGATATTGAAACATCACATAATTTTGCTAGAAATGGAGGGGAGAATAATAATAATAGTTAAACAAACAAACAAAACCCACAAACAAAGCCCAACTATTCATGCTAGAAAAATTTCATTGGATTAAAACTACCTAAAACTTTTCTTTAGGAGACACAAATTTCCCCTACAATTTCCCCTGCAATACAAAACCCAATTAATAATAATTAGAAATAAAGGAAAGACATCCTAAAATATTACAAATCTTATTTCTGAGGTTTTGTCTTTCGTTATTCATTTCCCATCAAATTTGCAAGGAAATCAGTGTAACTGGCAAACCTATTACATGAAAAATATGATCTTCTTTGAAGATTGTTCTGTATACCTTAAGGGAATAAGTAAATGAAAAAGATAGTGCTGACACCATAATTAAATCTAAAGTAAGAGCTACAGAACCCCAAGCCCAATATTCAGATATTATTGAGAAATAAAAAATATCAAAACTTTTACCCATTTTTATTTCTTCTCAGGAATGAATACCTGTCTAAAGCCACCCTACTAGCCAAGAGATCATCTGTACGTTTTCATTTCCTTGCTTGTGTTTAAATTGTACACGCATCTCTAGCACTGACCCACATATTAACTTTATCTGAAAGAGAAAGCAAACACATAATCCAGATCCATTGGTCCTTACTTAATGATCTACTTCATGCCCACAGACATGACTTGGATTTTCATTCATAAAATAGAAAACAGATGGTATTTCATCACTGTTAAAAGAACAGGCATTCAAAGTGACTGAGGGGAAAAAATTGAAACTATACAGAAAATTCGAAAAATATTTTCAAAAAAAGGTTAAATTAGTACAGAATTATTCTTACATTCTGTAAACTAAGCCTCCTGTATATTTGTAGCAGTGCATGTCATTTGCTATGCATCCTGATTAGCAATATTAAAATATTGATCATTCTAACATTCCAGAAGCTGGCTGCAGCATCCATGAATGAGTACAATTCCATTACTATACAATGTGAAAAATCTCTGTGCAAAAAGACAAAGCAGTGCTTGGAAGAAAAAACAGGCTCATGCTTTAGCATGCAACACTTAAAGAGAGTGAGAAGTTTGGAAGGAATATCACTACACGAATGTCACAGTATTGTTGCCGTGGAGTTTTATTTTTAATTTTTTTTTAATTTTGTAGCTGTTAGAAGTAACTATATAGTAAATGTAGATTTAATATAGTAAAATCCTTTACCCTTTGACACAGCTTTCACACAGCAAACCCTGTTAGCCATCCCCATATCAATCCCCTAAATCACAGTAATCTGTTTAGTCTCATTTTCAAGGTAGAGTTGTAGAGAACATCCCAAAATCTGCATAAGAAGATATGACCCTAGAACACAACAACCTCCAAGCCCAAGGCTCTGGAAGACTTCCAAGAACATCATGTCACCTGAAGAAGATGAAGATGAAGAAGAGGGGGCCCCAAAACGACCCCAGACCCAATTCCAGAGGGCGTGTCGGGGGGCAGAACCAAGGTGGGGGCTGGACGGGGATTGGGTGAAAATCATTATAAAAATGGCAAACACCTGTACTCGGTGTGCAAGAATGGTGGTATTCGTGGAAGCCTGAAGACCTCATTAAAGCCTTTCTTATCCTTATCTTATCTCCCCTCTAATTCAGCCTGGAGTCTTTTTTTTATCCAACAGCTTTTAGGCAACAGTATGAAACCACACAAGTCAGGTGGACACTAAAGTGTAGACACTTTAGATGCACCTATGACTTAATCCTGTTGGGCATATAAGAATCAGGACTAGTGTTTAGTTGTTGAATTACACCAAAAATGTAACGTCAAATTGAGACCATAAAGTGAAAACATTCATGTGCTATATATGAATGCAAAACTTCTAAGCAGGTGAACCGCATAACTAGGTGCATGTAGCAATCTTTTCAGTGGGATCCCTGTTTCTTCTTTGATACAGTTTTTTTTTAGGACAAAATATACAAATGTTAACTGTACATTCAAAGAACCCCAATTTTTGCACTTCAGATAAAATTAATGTAAAAAATGAAAATATAAATAAAAAAATTGGGGTTTGTTGTTTTTTTTTTTAATCTCATTTTCATTTCAGCTTCCTAGATATCACCAATGTGCAACTTTAGTATGCAGTGGAAGTCCAGCCCTCTTAGATTGTTGTCAGCCTGAAATTATCTTGTGCTGGTATATGCTGCTACGGTAAGTTTTTAAAATCAACAGCTGTCAGCAAGAATTTGCTGCTCATTAGGTTAGTTATTTACCAGTGCAAGTTGTACAGTATATACCAGGGTGTTCTATCAAAGATAGAACTGAATTTTTGCTACAAATATAAAGATGAGTCAGTCACCTCCATAAACCAAGTATCCTGTGGCAATATTATTAATGAATAAATAATAATAAATGGATAAATAAAGGATCCGTGTGGACCAGACAGACACCAATGTGGTGTGCAACAAAACAGATTTATTGAGCAAGAACAAAGGTTTAAATAGGGGTTTCAAATAATAACACGTCATAACATGTGACTTTCTTGACCAGTCTGGGAGAGGAACAGCACTTCACATGTGCTTTGGAGTCCTGAAGACTTCATTTCTCAGAATGCTCTGCTGGCAAATTTAAGACTCAAACCCCTACAGACACCTGTTCAATTGGCAGAGTGTACAGATTTCTTTCCTCATCCCACATTGCGTAATAATGATAATATATTGTTTTCACCACTATGTTGGTTTCTATCCACCACTACAATGATAATATTTCACCTAAATGAAGAGATCAATGTACAACCTGAGGCCACAAAAAAGATGGAGCATTTCAACCAGTTATCTTTGTGTTCAACTGCTGCAACAGAAATCAGAGAAACAATAAGTTAGGTGATAGAGGCACTGGTATTTTACAGTAAAGAATATTATAGGTGCAACTAAGGATGGGGTTTTTTTTCCAGTTTATGTGGCAAGAACAAAGCCAATGTGGAATATCACCACAGCAAAGATACACATTTGTATACTTTTCCAAATGCATAAAATATATGTGTTTACAATTCTGTTATAAGGATATGAGAACTGTGCAGCGGAGATACACTTCAACCCACCACCTTTAAAGACAAATGCCTTATAAGTGACATGGTAGTCAGCTTTGCTGACTGCACTTCTGAAGAGCTATTGTGCTAGATAAATACATCCAGGGCCAGTATGCAAGTATCTACACAGATCTACAATG
Source organism: Pseudotriccus pelzelni (assembly GCA_035584735.1). NCBI lineage: Eukaryota > Metazoa > Chordata > Aves > Passeriformes > Tyrannidae > Pseudotriccus > Pseudotriccus pelzelni. Next base: position 44,397,014 of record JAWMRA010000161.1, on the reverse strand, counting down.
AACTTGAGGTTAAAAAAAGAGGAAATATTTTTGTCAGAAAAGCAGCTCAAGGAACACAGGACCAAGTTGCCTGTATGCATAGGCTGTCTCAGAAGCAAACAACATGACCTCAGATAGGAGACTATCAGAGATTTACACCAAGCAAGCACAAACACTGGCAACCCAGGAGCAGATCACCTGCTGAGTGACACTGAGTGTTTTACAGTGTGTAAGCACAGATTCTGCCTCACCTGAAGGGTAGAAACCTCAGTTTATATATTCTTGCCTCCTGACTGTCATCTTCGACTACAGCGGACTTACAGTTAAAAGGGCTGCTCACCTCAAAAGTGAATAAATTTTAGAAATCTCCAAGAATGGGCAAAAGTTAAGAGAAGTAAAAATATAAAATAGAAAACATCATCATAATAAATATTGCAAATTAGGGAAAGTATCCAAAAGTAGAGTGTCAGTTTCATTTTCTAAGTTGTTTTCAGTTACACTGTTGTCTGAAAAATCAATAGAAATGTCCAGAAACATTCTAGTTTTCTTTCTTATTAGAAAATGCAGATTCACAAACTTTTTTTAAGATGTATCATTTTCAACTACTCTTTGACACACAGAAGTCAAAATATAAGTATTTAGTAAAGGCTGGAAAATTCAGTGATGATTTTTCAGCTTAACCGTTTCACTACTAAACAAGAGATTTAGTATTTTCTTACTAGTTGAAGAAGAAGAAAGTTAAAGAACTTCAGGAGTGAAGAATAAAAAGGATTTCATATACTTCTATTATTCAACTTTTATTCTTTAAAGGATGTACAGAAAAATTTCTACAGGCAATTTCAATTTTAAAAACTTTCTCAAGTATCTCATGAGAGTATTTAGAATTCAAATTGTGCTGCTTGCAATTATACAGTATAATCCTTTTTTTCTCCTAATACAATGCAGACAGTTTAGAAACTATTTTTACCTGCATGCTACTTTATATTTCTTCACAAATGGCTTACAGCAATTTTTTGCCAACAGCTATTATTTCTGGGTATTGTCTTAATTTTTTTGTGTATAATTTTATTGACAAAAACATCGACAATTATTAAAATAGGAAAGATGCACTAAAAAGTCAAACTAAATGAGTCAATGTGCTTGCTGAGTAATAGGTAGGATTATTTTCCTTATTTAAATACCTCTTTCTTCTCTTGGTTCATGCTTTGAACAATCAGTAGAAAGCACCTTTTCAGCTCTGCTTAGAGAAGAATAGCGTACTGCAAAAAAAAAGAGTTTGTAGAAATATATATGTACATGTAAATGTAAGAAGAATAAAATAAATGCAATGCTGAGTAAGTTTAATGAAGAAATTTTCCTTGAAACTGCAAATCAAACCATAAATACACAGATGTTTGAAGGTTTACATCTGAAAAACTTGAAAGATAAATGATTTATATATTTTCATTTTATAACCCTCTTTATGATGGGAACAGAGCGAGGTGAATTTTTCTGTAAGTAATAAGTTAATGTTGAAACATATGTTGAAAATCTCAGTGTCTTGAATTCTAAGCACAGTTTTTCTGGCTTATTCTTTACAGCTGGACTCACGTAACTTCTGTTTAATATATTTTGCTTTATCAAATATTATTATTAAGCCCATAGGAAGATGTTGAGAAATCAAATCTTTTACAAGTTCTCTATAAAGACAGAAACAAAGCTGTACAAACTTTCTTAGCTTTATTTCAAGGCAACCTGGTGACATAAGGAAATATTAAGTGTTAGTGGTAAGCAAGAACTGGTTATGAAGTTTTTTCACAAAAGTATGTAGAAGTTTGGACATATCCAATATCTTTAGAACTTTAAAATTTTCACATGAGCAGACTTTACATTTCACATGGTACCAAGCCAGGTGATGGCAGTGTCAAAAGATTTTGCAGTAGCATTAGAACATTTTCATTTAGTGGTAGACCAATAAGTTAGTGTAAGATAACAGAGTTGCCAAACTTGTGTCATTACTTTGATGTAAAAACAAGAATAAATTATATACCTGTTTTATTAGAAAGACCAGCTGTTTCCATTTGCTTTCTTTCCTTTTTTCTCCTCTTTTCAAACAGCAAACTCCCACACTACTTGGATAATGCTCTTTTATCCATGGAAATCAAGAATAAGCCTTTGCAATTTTTTTTTATATCATGAATGTTTTGTATTAATTTCACAACTATATTTTTCATAAATTCATGGAAACAACAATTGTTTTCTTTTTTTCAGTTGATTAATACATGTATATTTTCCACAATTATAAGCACAATAAACATGCAAAAGGATAAGTCCAGTGTTAAATATCCAGTAGGATGATTCCAAGACCACTCATGTCTGGTAAATACTTAAAAGCCTGTGCTTAGGAAACTCTTTCAGCTCACTGCAGTAAGCAGCAGTCCTAGAGATGGATGTAGTACCTGTCAAAACAGAAGGAAGCACCATAAAACAATAGTTTCATGTGACAGAGGCATTTTGCAGTATCTTTTGTGTCATCTCCAGAAACAATACTGTATTTTGAAAGTTTGTCAGTGAATAACACAGTCCTTCAACAACCATATCAGTTCTTCTCAAGTCTAGGTCCTTGTTCTCCAAGAAAAACAATAATTGGTTCCCACTGAGATAATGATATGGGGGCAAAGTTTCAGGAATGGGAGAAGCCAAGTGTGATTGTGATGTTGTTTGTTTTGATAAAGTGCAATATCTATTCACAGGTTTCACTTCACAATCAGAGAAGACACAGTTCCCTGGAAAGACTTGAGCCTTTAAAAGGAAGGGGAAATTATTGTGTGGTGTCAGGAGTAAAAAACACTGAGGGTTTGCAAAGACCTTTCCATAAGTGGATAGTAAACCAAGTGTCACATATTAATTTTGTGGGGAAGGTACTAGAATAGGACAAAGGCAGGAACAAGTGATGGTGGGTAATGCTTGAAGGACAAAGAGAGCTTTGAACTTGAATTTGACATGGTGCAGATAAGAATTCGGTGAAAAACCACAAAGATGAGAGTAATGAGATCAGTGCAATCAGCAAGGAAGATAATTTTACTTCATCAACCCTTTAGGTTTTTGAAAAAAAGTAAGTATAAGATAAAAGAAGTAGCTCTGGGGGACCAAACAGAATATTCTAGAGATTCTTAGGGAGAATGAACAACAGATATCAATTTGGTTTTGACAAACTGGTCGAGACAGGTATGAAATGTGGGCAGAAAAACCCCATGCTGTAGACAGAAACACTGATAAGAAAATTACTATTAAATGTTTCTCACATGTAAAAGTGTTTTTGGAATCATGTTCTATGTGACAGTTATAAAGAAGCTAAGCTAAAAATAAATAAAAATCTGTACAAAAGAAAAAAGTAATTAAGTGATACATTTGAACAGAAAGTCTCAAGATTATGGGTTATTATATTCCTCTTAGTGATGAAATAGCAGCGCTGGATTCATGGCACTTTCTAATGCTAATTCCTCAGCTAGTCATAACATTTAAGCAAAAAGTGGGAAAAGAACATTATTGGATTCAATGTCATAAAATGTAAAAGAAAATGGATTTTTGTTCCTTGAGCAAAATACCTGTAACAATTTTTCAGTGTCTAAACTTAGATTGCATGCCCTTTGTGGGAGAGACTTTTTGATTTTGTGCCCTTTATATCAAGTGGTGAAGTGCCATATATATTGACAGTGCTTTATAACTAAAATAATCTTCATAAAGCCATCATTTACAATAGAAAATGCATTTTCAAGTTATTGCGGACATAGTGTCTTGATAGCTCCCCTCATTGTCAATCTATATTCGTTATTGTTTTTGGTTACTGAAAGACTAAGTTACATGGTGGATAATGTCTTTCCATTACAGCTGGGAAACAAACTGGAAACCATGAAGAAACTGCGCTGAACATATATGGTTCAAGACCCTATATTCAGTGTGTTTTAAGAAATACCTTTGAAACATACTTCTGAAGGTGGAAAATTATATTTTTCCAATAAAATGTTTCCTTTGTTTGTGGAAAGACAGATTAGATATTTTTTCTAAGTACTATCTTGCATGTTACACAGAACATGATTTAAAGGTAACGATGTTTGTGGCAAAGATTACTTTGTTTCTATTTTTTTGTTTCACCTCATTTGTCCAATTCTTAACTTTCTGGAGTGTAAATAGACTTCAATATCTGCTGCTCTCTCCTCAACAACTATTGTTGTGTGCTAATGCTACAGCTCAAAGAGCCCCTTGCTCACTCCCCTGAATTGAAATGAGGGAAAGAATCCTGAAAAAAAGAGAAAATTCATGAGTTGAGATAATGGTAATGTAATAAGTAAAGCAAAACTTCTATTCATAACCAAAGCAAAATAAGGAATTCATTCATTAGTTCCCATTGTCAGGCAAGAGTCTGGCCATTTCCAGGCAAACATTGTTTCATCAATGATTTCTTGGAAAGAACACACCATAACTCAAATGTTCCCCCTTTCCTCCTCTTTCCTTCAGCTTTTATTGTGGAGAATGTCATCAAATGTTATGGAATATCTTACTGGTCAATTTGGGTCAGCTGTCCCAGCTGTGTTCCCTCCCAGACTGAAAGCTCAGCAATTGGAAATGCCAAGATCCACACTTGGGGAAGGTAGGACCCAGAGACCAGTAAGGCTGGGGGTTAAAAGGCTGGAAAGCAACTTAATAGATTAGGGATCAGGGGTCCTGGTGAACAAATAGCTGACCACGTGTCATGGTTTAACATCAGCTGGCAGCTAAGTACCACACAGCTGCTTACTCATTCTGTGTCTGCCCTTCTCCCTGCTACCCCAGTGGGATGGTAAGAATTGGAAAAAAGTGAAAACACATTTGTTGAGATAAGAACAGTTTAAAAAAAAATGAAACAAAGTAAAATGTAATGCTAACATTCAACAAATAACAGTAATGAAAACAGGGGAGGAAAAGGAAGAAGAAGAAATACAGGTGATGTACAGTAGAATTGTTTACCACCCATTGACCATTGCCCAGCCAGTCCCCCACAGCAGTCAGCCCTAACCAACCAACTCCCTCCAGTTTATATAGTGAGCATGATGTTCTGTGGTATGGAATATCCCTTTGCCCAATGCAGCTCAGCTGTCCTGGCTGTGATCCCTTCCGGCTTCTTGTGCACCTGCTCTCTGGCAGAGCATGGGAAACTGAAAAGTCCTTGACTCATAGTAAGCACTACAACCAAAACATCAGTTGTTATCAACATTATTCTCATATTAAATCCAAAACACAACACTGGACCAGCTATTAGAATGACAAATATCTCTGTCCCAGCCGAAAGCGGAACACCATGAACTGACAATGTGCCTTAGGAATGAAGGCTAAAAACATTCCGGGCAATATTAGGCAGAAAGCTGACAATATATTGAGAGAGATGATCTTAGTTCTTTAATCAACATTGGTGAGTAATGAATAACTGGAGTAATTTGTCCAGCTCTGGACTCCACAGTAAAAGATAGAGGTGAACATATTGAAGTCCATCAAGGGGCCCTGAAGATGATTAAGGGATGGGAACATCTTTCATACAAAAAAAGAGGCTGTGAGAGTGAGGAAGTCCGGAAGAGAAGATTAATGATGGATCTTATCCATCTGTACAAATATTGAAGGGGGGCAGGGTGGAGGATGAAGGAGGGAAGTGGAGGGTGATGTTTCTCAGTGGTGCCCAGAGAAGGAAAGAGAGGCAATGGGCACAAGCTAAAATACCAGAAATTTCATTTAGGCATAAGATTTATTTTTTTTAACTATGTGATCAAAAAATGAAACAGATTATATAGACAGGTGATAGCCTCCGTTCTTTGATATAACCAAAGGTCAACTGGATGTGGCCCTGAGCAGTCTTCTGTGAGTGAAGGGTTGGACTAGAGGTCCAGAGGTCACTTCTGTGATTCTGTACAAAGCTAGGGAACTATTTCAGCAAAGCTGCAGTTTAATTCTATGATAAAATCATAACCTCTTTACCTGTTTTAAGCTTTTAATTTCTTAATTGCAGTAGATGTCCTCCCCAGAAGAAAAAAAATAAAAATAGATAGGATTATCTAATTTATTTACAACTTTATATACAACTATCTTCCAGTCATTCCCTCTTAAACTGATGAGAAAAAGATTTTTCCTAACTTGACAAATTCAATAATTTTGAATTAATTGTGAATATATTTACAGAGATGTAGGATACTGTCTTAATTCTCTGCTGATACAATGAAACAGGTCTGTTCTATTGAAAAAAATCATCATTTCAAAATGCAGAGATATGTTTCTTGATAAGTTTTAGAAATAAAATCTCAATTAATTCTCTGCTCATGTGCTTTCTTTCTTCTCAAGAGTAATTGGAGAGATCTTTGGAAGCATTCATCCTTTATATCTCTTCTAAGCCATAATGTCATTCTAAGCAAACAATTTCCTACTAGAGTGTTTGTTTATTATCAGATACCCCATAACCTTTGATCAGCAAGGCATTAATGGACTTCAGAGCATTCTCTGTTCACTGACACTGTTGTTTTTGTATTAAGACTCATCTTATGACTGATGAGCTTGACATAAGCAGAACAGCCTCTGGCCCAAAGAGACTGTAGTTACTAAGGCAGATCCAGTGGTGGGCATGGCTGAACAAATGCTCCCTGCTGAAAGAGAAATGTTGGGAATGATTTAAGGGTCTTGTTTGTTCAGGAGTATGGATTACATGTGCTTGAGGATTTTGGATTAAGAGAACTGGGGAAACACAGCAGCTCCTGTTAAGCTTGTTGCCAGGGCTTCTTATTGTATCCTTTGCCTTTCCTCACCTGCTGGCCGTCTAGTTACTGGGCAAAACAGCATCACCAGAATACCCCCTGCTGTTTGTTAAATCTGATTATGTTTGACTGACTGGCCAAGAGAACTGGAAAAATATTTGTCTGAAGTAAACATATCTTATTCTTATCCAGAAGGGTCTATCTTAGTCAAATTGTCATGGAAAACCGTTTTTAACCCCTTCACTTCAATTTTAGTAGTTCCACAAATTTTTAGCCTGTATGATAATTTTTTGGTGCTTTTTTTTTTTTTTTCCCTTCTAATTAGGTGATGACATGGTCATTGGTGCAGTAGAAGACGTATGTCTTGAGGAAGCTGTGAGCCAGGGGGACATAATTAGACATGCACGATGTAAAAGGAGGGAGTTATGGTAAGCAGACTACAAAGGTAACCACTACACAAAGTATCTGTGTTCAGAAGGAAGAAGTAGCCTGTACACCATACTCCCACAGGAGGCAGGGTGCTTAAGAAGGATGTGAATGTATCTTGGGATCCAAAGAGAACCAAGGTGAACACCCATACATGGGACTTAGTACGTGGCTATTTGTTATACTAAATAAAAATACTAAATGAAGAACAACTGCAGCGTCCATAACAAAATATTATTTTCGTTATGTTTCACAATCACTGTATCACAATCACTTATCACAATAAGTACCTCGGCTGAAAGCAAACTTGTTCAGAAGCATCTAGAAATCAGACTAATGGCTTTCATTTTTTCTATCAGCTCAGTGTCTAGGATTATCTACAAGAATACCAACGAACAAGTTCCTGGATCAGATTTCAACTCTCCAGAAGTTTAGATTGGAGGAAACTCTCTTTTTCTATTAGAAACAGCTGCAAAATTCACTCAGACAAATGCAGACCTCCATCTAGTCATCCCACAAAACACAGCTGTACAAATCTGCCCTTCACATAATCTTCTTGTCTGATGAGGAACATTAGTGAACTTCTTGCATTTTTTTCTCCATTTGGTATAATGGGATATGGGGAAGAACACATATTCGTTGGTCATTTATTTCCTTAAGACTGGATCAAATTGAATCCAGAGGCCTTTTGTTGCGGAAAGTCAGCTTTACTCTTACATCCAAAAAACATATTGGCTAGCATTTTGTTGTCATTGATATTTACTTCTATGACATTAAGCCAAAGGCTGAAATTGTGTTTTTTTCTACTTGGAATGAAATATAAAGACATAAACATTTAATCATAATAACAGCAACAACTTACTGAATTCTTGCACGTGAACAAATGTCTTTCATAAAACGTTTCTCTCTAAATTATTAGGGCAATTAATGACATCCTCATTGTCTTTCATTAAGTGCCCCAAATGTTTATGCAGGTAAATGAATTGCAATTGGAATGGAAGACTCCAACTGCATTTAGAAGTTAAACATAGTACATTGTAATAAATAATGAATATATATATATATATATATCTAGTCCATGTTTCCTAGGCTCTTCCTATCTCAAAAAATAGTCATACTATCTTTAGCAAATTTTTTCCTTGTTTGTATGCGAAGGACAAGAAACTCTGGAAAAGAAAGAAACTGATTTCAATATTCTGTTGCTTAAGAAAAATTAGAGCAAGGTACCCATTATTAGAATCTTCTATTGACACAAAGTGCAAGTAAATATTTTCAAAGCTTATTACAAAGAGTTCAGATCTTATGTGCAGCCTCACCTTGAATACTCTGAGCAGTTTTGGGCACCCCTTTATAAGAAAAATATCAAGCTATTAGAGAGCATCCAAAGGTAGCAACAAAAATGGTGAAGGGCCTTGAGGAGAAGCCGTATGAGGAGCGGCTGAGGTCACTTGGTCTTTTCAGCCTGGGGAAGAGGAGACTGAGGGGAGACCTCATTGCAGTCAACAACTTCCTTATGAAGGGAAGAGGAGGGGCAGACATTGATGTCATCTCTGTGGTGATCAGTGACAGAACCTGAGGGAATGGCCTGAAATAGTGTCAGGGGAGGTTCAAGCTGAATATTAGAGAGGTGGTTGGGCACTGGAACAGGCTCCCCAGGGAAGTGGTCATAGCACCAAGCCTGACAGAGTTCAAGCAATGGAACAGGGATAGGACATGGACTTGATGATCCTTGTGGGTCCCTTCCAGTTTGTTGTGTTCTGTGATTTCATGCTTCTCACAATTCCTCAACAAGGTGAGATATAAAAAGTACCACAGAAGAAAAAGATAATTACTATGAACAGTAATCAGACATGTCAAGCCAATTCTGTCAATGTGAAAAGATATTTTTAGAACTGATTTTCAAATTGCTCAAGAAGGACTATTTCTTCTTTGCCTAAGAATAATGCTATTCATCTTTAGAAAAGACAATAAGATTAAGTGAAATAAAACTCCATTACAAAATAAATGGAATTACCAGTAAAATTTCTCTCCTGTAGAAGACTGAGAAAAATCATAGGTTGTTCATAAAATTGATAATTTATAATTCTGAATTGTCCTGATGACAGATGAAAAACTTCATCTCATACCTCTGCTGGCAACAACTTAATTTCCAGTGTAAGGCTCTCCCTTATTTCCCTGAAATTTATATATTAGTGCCAGGATTCATCAGTCCCAGGTGATTAAGGCCCTCTCCCTGTAATGGAATAATCTGCTTTTATTAGGATTGAAGATATTTGATTTTGATTCACCAAATAAAACTCTGAATTGCACGTAGGCAACCATCAAATTTTGGTCAATATCTATATACATTATTAAGTTACAATTTTAAATGTTTTTAACTTTTTATATTTTTCAAGCAGAAGGTTTAAAAGGAGAAAAAAAATTGGCAGTAGCTTTACCGATTGCTTTCTTTGTACAAACAGATTTGTGGAGAAAAATTTTTCTGTGTGGAAGAACATGAAGTGAAAGTTTAGACACATGGAAAATATTCAGAGAACTGGAGAAATGGCAGAGGAAAATCAAAGTGTGATAGCTGCAAAGTTATACAAATGAGTGAATAAAGAAAGATTAACAGGTTGCCCCAATAAATGGTAGAAACCATTCAACTCCTTGCTGAGTCTTATGCAAATCCTTCCAGTCCGACCAGGCTGATTACTTTAAGAAAGTAATTTCCTGCTACCACAGAAACTTGATTAAAGAGACCAGAACACAAATACCTTAGGGTAAAACCCCCGGGGAAGGAGACTGGGAAAGTGTGGGGCAGATTGGTGCTAAACATTCTGACTTCATTCGGGAATTTGCCAAGAGCCTGTTGACCACTTTGCCACAGTGTTTCGTAACTGTGGTGTCTCCATGTAATCTAGATGATTTAATTTCATGTCAAGTTTTACTTTCCTATAAAACTGAAAAAAAGGATTATTTTCTAAATCAGGAGCTACAAATTTATGCCAGCTAAGAACATGCATCACAGAGCATTTTGAATCTTAAATGCAACATATAAATTTCAAATTCTGTTTCCATCTGTTGCCTGGAATCATTTTATTAGCATCCTCTGAAACTCTATCACTTGAAGGAAAAGGAATATGATTTTTTAAACAGAAAAATTATTGAGTCATTCATGAAAATGGCTCCTTTTTGGCTGGAATCAAAATGAAAAAAAATCTCTTCAAAAAATTGTCTCCTTCTACTTAATAACTCCATAGTATTTTATGAACATTAAAATTAACAACAGCAACTTCCCTTTTTAAGTTACTAACTCTACCTCATTTTTCAGATAATAACTCTAGAAAATAGACAGACTCCAAACCACAAGACTATTTACTGACATGTTTCTGTTGACTGGAACTTAAGACAGGCAACACCAGTGTAAATATAAGAGGAGGGGAAGATTTATCTCAGAGACAGTCAGCAGAACACCTTTCTGTTAAGAAACATATTCTTATACATCAGTCTTATCTCCCAGAGCATGGTAGATCTGGCCTGATTAGTTTTGTATACAAACTACATGGTATATATATGTATTTATATATATTTATTTTTATACGTATATATGTTTGCTCCAACTATTTATGTAAAAATACAGATATATAAAATGTACAATATAAATTTATGAAGCCTATGGCATTGACTTTTACAGGGTTTGATTTATTATTTTTGGTAGGTTTTGGGGGGGGGGTGTTTGTTTGTTTGTTTTGTTTTTCACAAATTTCTTCAAGTGGGCTCACTGAATTTTTCTAAAACCTTTATATTGAGGCTTTTTCAGATATAAAGGTGATAAAGTACTTCAATATTTATAGAAAAATTGAAAAAAGGGCAAATTAATATTTGCTTCTACATGTGAATAAATATTAAAATATATTTTATTGTGATGAGTCACATAATTTTGCTCTAATTTCACAGGATTATTTGTACCAGTTTATTTACTACACAATAAAATTTTAGTGTGGTTGTATGTAAATTACTGGAAAATAAATATTTGGAGAAATAAACAGCCAGCATTCTTGGCTTAGGTTTAAAATGAATATAATCTATTTGAACACACAAGCCTGAGGGAGTTGTTTTTAAAAACGTCCCATCATGGAGTAGTAATTGACCTGTACTTAAAGTCATCACAATACTTTTAAAAAATCGAAGGAATTTGCAGTTGGCATTTTAAAATATTGATTTTAAAACTATTTGCTATCATCCCCTATCTTGTGTTCCAACTTAAATGTACATCATACCAACGCCTACAGAAACTAATTAGGACTTTTTCAATACATATAACAAATATGTTTTCTTTATGCTTTGCCCTACAGGCTTCAAACTGGAAATAATAAAATGGCTCACACTCTAAGCCAAGGACCCAGTTTCCACTAAGTGTGTACAATCAAGTCTCTGGCGTGAGTACCTTAAATGATTGTTACAATACATGAGAATCACAGATGTAAAAGACTTTACATGTTCACAATATGTACTGAAGAATGATCATACAGAAACCAGTAGGTCTGTTCTGTGTTATCTAAATCATTGGTAAGGGAGTCACTCAAACTGAGTTTGGTTAGATCGGAAATGCCTTAGTGGCTATTCCAAAGAAATACAGTTAACTAAAACCAGTAAACTAAAGTCAGGAGTTGATGAGTCAATTAAATAGAGCAATGGCTCAAAAACAAACAAAAAACCAAACCAAAGTGAACAAAAGAGGATCAGATGCACAGTTGGAGACATTATCCAGTTCTTGGAATATAGATTCAGGAATACAGTTTTCTCTTTCAGAAGAAATTTAATTGAGGTAGGTCAAATCTCCATGTCTGAGGCAAAAAAGTGTTTGAATTTCTATCTGGACTTAGCAGTAGAATTCGTACAAAGTTTTCCTACAGCGGTGAGAGGAGCTACATGGACATCTGGAGTTGTTCTTTCTCTACTTACAAATCCCAGGAGTTAGTAGGGGGAAAAAGAACAGTAGTGAGTAGCAACTTACAAAACATGTTCAAGGTAGCATTTTGTCCAATGCTATCCTGAAATTAAGAAAATTCAGCTCAGCAAATTTGCTTTCAGCCTACACATAGTACCCTGTCCTGAAATTTTATAGTGTGAGGGGTTTGTGTTAGAAATGTCATGCTTGAGTTGAACATGTAATGCCACACTACTGAGTCTGACTAACCAGTACTTTAAAAGTGCAGTGAATCTAAAAGGACTAAAGCTGGCCTAGAACAAAGGAGTTGCAAATTTTCATTTAGACTCACTGATGCAGTTTTATTTCAGGCAAGGAAAGTGCAAGCAGAGAAGGGAGTGTGTTTGTGAGTGGGGTGTATTTGACATAAAACAGGAATCATGTCTGGCTAGTGGAAAGCTTGTTTGCTAAAGTCATTATCACCTCTTTCTCTTATTCCTGTATCTAAGCTTTCTGCCATTCTTCCTCTTAAACCTAAAACACATGCCTTAACCCAGCATGTTCTTTTCTCTTTCAGATCCCTCCTATCAGATACAATTAAATAGATTGGATACATTTCATGGATTAAAAAGAAAAAAAAGGAAAATTAAACTCTCAGGCATGCAAAAATCACATATTAACTTTATGCATTGATCCGTCCAGTAAGTCTTTATAATACTATGAAGTGATAACCATAGAACTAACAACACAGCATCTGATACAGATTTTAAGAGTGAAAGCAATGAGGTGGAAACAAAATGAAAAATGCAAACCCACATTTTCTCCAAGTGTTTCTGCTCAAATAGCAAATATAATTCCCAGGAAACAAGAACACATTAGACTGGAAAGATCCATTGATTCATCCAGCCAGCACAATGCTACTAGCTCCAACACAGGAGAGGCAACAACAAAAAGATAGAAGAATGGAGAGTGTAAGAACACAGATGCTGCTTTTGACACCATCTGGGTATCTTCTGGCAGTAGACTTTGACTTCTGGCTAGGAAGGGAGGAGGAATCTGGTCAAAGTAAGGAAAAATGATAGGAGGAACAAAATGCAACATGGAAGGCTAATCAGCACACACTTAAGATAAACCATTCATCTATTGTTCATTTTAGAGAATAAAGTGTTCTTCTACACTTTTTTTCTCATATTTCAACGTAGTAAGGACTTTGATAAAATCAGAACTGGCCAGTAAACATTTTGAACAACAATAGTTCCGCTACTATCACCACCATATTAATTTACTAGAACACTCTTCGGACTTCATATTAGTGGCAAAACTCAAACCAGCCTAGATTTTCTTCGTATAATGAGGTGATATTTAAATAGCAACTCTATTTAATCTATATCTTTGCCATTATATTTAAGTCACTGAATCTGTAATATACCAGATTTATTATTTATATGAATTTGAAGTATTTCAAAGAAGCATTTAATTAATTTCAGCTTCTCTTGGTAGCATAAGATGCACAAAGGGCCTTGCCTCTGCATAAGCACTGCTCAGCAATAATGAAATCATCCCTGTGTTAACAAAATTGTTTTTAGTGCAAATACAAAACATAGCCCTATACTAAGTGCCATGGAGAAAATTAACTATCCCAGAGAAAACCAGCACACAGCTGAAAAGTGTGAAACACATTAACCACCAGAGTGTTTACAGTGGCCTTTCAGTTGTAAAAGGGACTTTTTTTTCTACTGTAAAAAGGTTATACTTTGCAGCAGAAGCACTTAAGTCTTAGTGGATCTATTCAGTGCCACAGAACACACTTTCTATGCCTGAGTGCAGCATGTTTTAGAAGTTGCTCTAATAGATAGTGAGGTTACTTTGGGCATTGCTGTCAACTTGTGTTGCAAAGTGCATTTACTGTAGGCAGCACAGGAAAAGCTGGGTAAAGGAAAACGGGGCAAGTGTTGTGTCCATAATATATTGCCATGCTCGATTGCGGGGCCAAGCATGACTGAGGGATTTTAAAGAGGGTATTTAGTCTTTTGGAGCAATACGAGGACGACTAGAAGTTTGTAATGCACCAAATTCTTCTTGACTTGAAACGAATGTGCCTTGAATAAATTGTGCCATGATGCTTATACATATGCATTCTGTTTTACAGATGTTCCGGGAGAAAAAAATAAATCCTTCAAACCCAAATTGTCACAGTTTTCTGATATTGTAGAAAGAAACAATCATATAAAAGTATTCCTATATTTCAGTTGTTGAAAATTTTATTGGAGGTAGATTGAACGGAGGTAGATTTGGATCCAGATCAGTGTCCAAAGGTCTAGAGAAAGATAGTACTGATTTTTGTCATATTTAGATTAGATCATAAACAGGATTTATATTGGGGAAAAAAGAAAAAACAAACATAGAGGAAAAGGGTTAGGGTTGACATTTCTAGAGACATTCTTCGAAAATTTCAACATGAAATAGTTTAGGAGGGTATAATCTTTATCTACCCTCAGTCCAAGACATTATATTAAATTTTTAGGTCAAAATACAGAAGTACTTTTCACAGTGGTTTGTGCATTCTTTAACATCACTGGTTCCAGGGCCATTCCTTGTGAAATCAGATCCAAAGAAGACTAATGATGACCAGAAGAGCAAGAGAAGTACAAGCACTCAGTCATGTCACTGATTTTAGAACAACTCTTACATTAGGCTTTTTCTTTGTTGGATGGAGGAGATATTACACTAATACAAAGGAAATACACTAATACAAAGGAAAAACTATGACTTGGAGATGTTAAGAAAGAATTTCCATACACAAACTAAGTTATTCTACCTTTATCCAGTATTTGGTCATCCAGAGGCATAGAAAATAAGGAATAATTGCATAATCTGCCTCCTGAATTGTACTGACAGAGATGACTAAGGCTGTGTGTGTGGTCTAGATGGTCTGCCCTGGGACACCAGTGCATTGTTCTACTGTGCTATCCTGTGTGTTCAACCAACTTTGCTGCCCTCCTCTGTGGTCTCCTTGTCACTGTTTCTCCTGGACAGCACAGAGTTGGGGGCTTGTTCATGCAAGACTGAGGATGAAGGGTGACAGAGGGAATTGGCCACCTCAGAACTACTCCTGGTTCCTGAGATGTGCAGATGGTTCCTCCCTCTCCTTCTACTTAGGCTAAACCCCATGAATCCCCAGGTGGAGAGACTGCATATGGGGTTATGAGAGGAACTAATGACTGCTTCATGATTTCTGATCCCAAACAGCACAATCCTGCCTGTAGGGTGCACCTGTGGGCAACAGTACTATAGTAAAATCTCACAAATGTATCCACTGCATGACCTCTTTAAAGAAACATGGTCAGAATATTTACAGCCAGCCTTGGTATTTGTATCAAAACCTGAAAAAACAATAGCTATAATCAGCACATGACTTGATTTTCTACCGTTAAAAAAAATTTAAAAAAAATATTTTTTTTTTGTTTTATTTTAGTTTTAGAAGTATAAAAAAATAAGCTCATGGAATGCAAGGTGAGAGGTAATTTCATCTAAACTCAGTCATGATTTCTCCTGAGTGAAGAAACACTTCTGTTATGTCCTTAGGTAGCCATACTACGAGCTAAGTTATACCTGTGCCTGGTCAGAATATTTGTGACTGTGTGAATGATTTATACTCATCTCATTCATTACGTATTTAGAGTCACAAATTCACATGAATTTACTTGGAAAATTCTCTTGTATAAACATGCTATATATATATATGTATATAAATATAAAATTCTTATTAAGTAAATGCATCTGAATTTTAAATAACAATGCAGAAAATATAATTATCAGAAATACATGCAATACAGACAGTTTCTGTGTAGGAAAAATTACTGATTAATTCTTATTCAATTTGTCCATTCATCTAATTTTGACAGTAAGATCTCTCAGTGGCATTCAACATATCACCCCTTGCTTTGCAGTGAAATTAAGTATCCACTCAACACTAAAGTGCTTGGCTCTTATTCGACCATGTTTGCTCTTAATGCTCTTAAAATCCATTAGTTCTCATGTGTCTTATTCAGACTGACAATGCTGTTGTACAGAATGCAGTTACCATTAAGTCAGCTGCAAGACAAAACAAAACCAAAATGTTAGCTGTGAAAACCTGAGATTTTATATGTATTGATCAAGAAATGCCTGCTACAAAATAAGTGTAAAACCACATAAAAATATAGGAACATCAATACATTTCCTGGGTTGAAATAAAGAACACTTGTATTAGGACTCCTCAGAATTACTTTTTCTGTTTTCTCAGAAAATTGAAGTAGATTGATGCCTGGTATAATTGATTAAGTATTAACATTAGCTGAAGATGACACGAGGGGATAATGATAATGCGTATGATTTATTATAGATATATACACCATATAATGCTACACCAACCAAAGAATTATTATTGGCTGTATTAGCTCTCTGCATTGAAACTGATCTCATGTTTGAGATACAGGAAGTTATTCATCCTGCAAAATCTCAACTAAACATATTCTATACAATTTAAACAAGATGTGTATGTTTTATTAGAAATTACATCATAGCAGAGAAGAATCTTGTAAATCACCTCTAAAACATTAGTATCTTTTGTTTGGGAGATGGGTAGAAAATTATCTCAGATCTTAGTAAAGTAAGTATAAATGTGTTTTGACTTCAGAAAAATAAGTAATCAGTCCTTCTCAGAGGCCTTCTGGATTCAATAGAATTTTAAAGATCCTACAACAACAATCCTCCAAACCCTTTCAAATCTTTAAGTATATCCTGAAGGTATGTTTTATGTTATTTGGTTTTTGAATAGACCTAGCTTCAAAATAAAGCCAGGTGCTGTAAAGACTGACCTCATGGACACCCAAAACCAGACCAGGCTCCTTGGCTTACCAAAATCTCTGTGACAACTTCAAACAATGTCATAATCTGAAGTCTTCCAAATGTTTAAACCTTTGGGAAAGTTCGTCTTGGAGTCATAACTCTATTGTCTTAGCCTGATATTTAATTTTTAAGGGTTTTCCTAAGAAACAATGGGGGAACCATACATTCTAAAAAGACCATCATTCAAGATATCATCTTCATGGAATGATGTAAGAAAAACTAATACATTTTCTATATTGAAGGACCTAAGCTCCTGGTTTGCTGGTGGTGTGACACACAATACAGCTGCCTATTGCAGCCTTGTTTCTTGACAATAATTGTTAGGAATTCAGTGACTCCAGCAGAATAAATTTTCTGAGTTTGGTTTATAGCTCTAGGTCCAAAATTCCACTTCTTTCAGCAGTATAAGACTGGAATCTTTTTACACCATCTTCTGTGAAAGAATGGAGTGTTCCTGAAAAAAAAAAGATGTATGGTATAGCAAGAAAGACATAGAGATTTGGGCAACAGAACTGAAGAACAGCTTAGAGATCTGGTATAGGTATACATCATAGAACACTAAGGCAGGAAAGAACATGTATATAAAATTTCTAAGGGAGAACAGCAGTGCAGATCAAAATGAAGTCTGGGCCCTAGCCTGGATAGGGACAATGTGTATACATAAAACCCAGACCTTGTCACTGCTTTTGCTGTAGTGGGAGAACAGTCTGTCCCTACTGCTCCTGACAGTGCCTTGCTGCCACTGCTGTGTACCAAACTTCTAGAAAGTATGCAGACATAGTACTAACTTAATAACCTTGTACTCATCAGTTGAATTTAGAAGCATTCATACATGTCTGTTCTCTCTAGAATTAGGAAAAAATAAACTTTCTCTAGCGGGCATGACCATTGCTGCACATGTTAATGCCATGGATTGAAGTAGCAGGACACCAATACCTAATGTAGGAAAGATTAAATTGGATTTAAAAAAAAAGTGTTATTGGAAGAATAAATGAGCAATAAAGAAAAAGAATAAAGGGGGGGTTGTTTGGTTTTGTGTATCTTCTCTTTTAATTTATTTACTTTATTAAAATAAGAAAAAAACCAGTGTGACTGTAATAGTCCTTTAAATGGGCAGCATTACTTTTGTTTTAGGACCTGGTCTTAAAAGTAAATTTCAAAAAATAATGAGCTCAGAGCTTACTGTCAAGAGGAATCAACAGCTCTTTCAAAACTACTATATTCTATACTGCTTAGCAGTAATACCTTTGTTAAACAAATTCTGTGTGTTAAGTAGGTTTTAAGGTTTTTTGCTTTCTTTGTGCATACACACACTTTATTAAAAAACACATAGGGAAAAAAGATTGAGCTAAAATCTCACAGACAGCTTGAGAAGCCAAGGTCCAAAAAAATCCTAGTTCAAATTATTTCAAAATTTCTACTGATAAATAATACTAATGTTAGTGACAGCAAAAATAATCAAATTAATACTAAATTTATACAGCTCATCCATAAAATCAATCAATTTCTTCACTCTTATTCATCACCTCTGCTCCTTACAACCCCTGTTATAGATGTGCATGTGGAAGGGACAAATTACTGACTGATTGAGCAGTTTATTTGCATAAGAAATTGAGTGGCAGTCAGAGAACACGTTGGTAAAACTTAAAAGGAAAAGACTGCTAAATTCCAGAGATCAAGTTCAAACTGAGCCTGAGGGTAGTTAACAGAAAGTAGCACTTTAATAATTTGCTTCCTAGTGTAAACATTATTTATTTATTTTAAAATATAAATATGAATATTTAACACATTTTTCTGAATACATAATTTTTCCTAGGAGAAAGAATATTTCCTTGACTACAACTCTGGATCTGCTGAATCATCAGTATAAGAGAGTGATCTCTTACACCCACAGCCATACTGAGTAATTTGAGTTTGAGTACCAAAGTTATAAAGTACTTCCTTATAGCAGAAGGCAGGTAATTTATCTGTGCCTCTGGAAGTTTTAAGACAGTTTGCTGATAGATGAAGACAGAGAAAGAAAGACAGATAAAACACTTAAATTAACAAAGGCTGCACTTGTCTAACTCTACTTCTAATAAAGATCACCCTTAGTATGCAGGTATCAAGTGAGAGAATATGCAGCTAAACTGTATTTTATTCTCCTGCTGCTTTAACTGGATTGGGAACTGATGAACAGGAACAAAAGTGAATGCTCAGAGTTCACTGTTCCTTGAACGTGCTTTTCTTAAGGCAGATTTGGCACTATGCACTAAATTTGTGATTTGAGAAAATATTTTTATTACTTTCTATGTAGCTAAGCATAAGCAAAGTTTCCTGTGAAGCTGCATACTAAGGGACAGTTTTGGAAAATTCTAGAAAAAAAGCCTAACTATAAGTGTAGAAAATCAAAGTCATATCCTCCCAAACTTCAGCTTTCCATCCATCACAACACACTTGCATCAGTGTAAGCATACTGCTAACTGGCTCTTTCTTGCAATAACTAGAACAAATCTCCAGAAACTAAAGTCCTTGTATATATGAAGATGCCTTCATAGCATTTTTTGTGATTGATAAGTTTTTCTGAGTCACCTTTTTTTACCTTAACTTTCAGCCTTTTCACTGAGCATCTGTTAGCTAAAATGAAGCCTATAATAAACATTCATGTCCCTCTTTATGCTGATTGTTGTTTATACCTATATGGCAAGGCTGCAGGAATATACTGAATATTTATGTAGCAAGAAATTGCACCTCCAGCCTATTAAACACCGAGTGGAGCAGCTGGGATTCTCTAAATGCATTCAGGCCACTAGCTGCATCCATTATTTATCTACATTACTAGCTGCACTTGCAAAGACTGTTCACTCTTTCTTCTCTAACACTTGATGACAGCTGAATGGGAGCATATCCTTTTTAACCCCATCAACATCCCCATTCGTTTTGAATTACATTCTGGTTTGCATTCTCATTATGATGAAATAGCAATTTGAGAAAGTCAAAAGCCGCTGCCTGCTTTTTAAGAGAAAGCTGATATTATGAGTCTTCCTGGCTACTCTTAATAATTATTTAGGTTACAAAAGTACCAATCAGGGACAATTTTAAGTAATCTGTTGTGTACTTAACCACTGTATCAGGCAGACCATGTCTCAAGAAAGTCACAATCTAATTTAAGACAGAAGTTAGAAGCATGGCATCAGAGAGGTAAAGGAAAAGGATCTGTAAGATCTGGTGGTTGAACGGAGTTACTTCAGAAGCAACTTGTGAATCCATTGCCTAGCATTAGGATTGAAATGAGTGAAATTGAGGATGTTATTTCTATTCCCTTTAAAAAGGAAAGGACTAGACTGTTTCGAGTCAGTAAGACTATTTGAGGGATGAAGAGCAGGCTTCAAAGTCAACTTCATCTCCATGATTCTCTCATTTTCCAGTTGCATTGAAGGCAACAGAAAACCTAAAGTATAACTCAGGCTTCCTAAGGTGAAAAAAATCAGAGAACCTGGTTACAGAATCACATTGTCACAGGATATGGAGATGGATGAGATACACAGAAACTTCTTTGCCTTGATCTTCGCCAGCAAATGTTTCAGCAACAAGTTGCAGAAATAAAAATCAGTAGCTGGAAGAATGAAGAAACACTTAATGTAGGAGACAATCAGGTTCTAGATCATCGGAGGAACATGAAGGTGTATAGATCCTTGCTACCTGATGAGATGGGTCCACGGGTTCTGAGAAAACTGGCAGAGGAAGTGGCTAAGCCACAATCTGGGACATCTGAGAAGTGATGGCAACGTGGTGAAGTTCCCACTGCCTGGAAAAGGGGAAACATAACCTCCATTTTTAAAAAAGGTAAAAAGGAAGACGCAGGGAACTACAGGATGGTCAGTCTCATCTCTGTGACCTACAAGATCATAGGGCAGATCCTTCTGGAAACTATGCTAAAGCTCAGGGAAAATAAGGAGATGATTGGTGACAGCCAACATAGTTTTCACCAAGGGAAACTTGTGCCTGACAAAGTTGGTGGCCTTCTTTGATGTCATCTAACTGGACTTGTGCAAAGCATTTGACACTGTCCTGCACAACATTCTGGTCTCTAAATTGAAGAGACATGGATTTGATGGATGGACCACTCAATGGAGAAGGAATTGTCTGAATACACTCAAACTCTAACAGTTGCAGCTAATGTCTTGATGTTGAAATGGAGACAGTGATGAATAACAATCCCCAGGCGATGGTATCTGGACTATCACCGTTTAACATCTTTGTTGGGAATGTGATCAGTGGGATTAAGTGCACCCTCAGCAAGTGTGCTGATGACACCAAGTGTGTGCGGTGTGGTTGACCTGCTGGAGAGAAGGGATGCCCTCCAGAGGGACCTTGACAGGCTTGAGAAGTGGGCCCATGCAAATCTCACGAAGTTCAACAAGGCCAAGTGTAAGGTCCTGCGTGTGGGTAAAGACAATCCCAAGCACAAATACTGTTGGGAAGTGAATAGATTGAGAGCAGCCCTGACAAGAAGGACTTGGGGGTGTTGGTTGATGAGAAATTCAACATGACCTTGCGATGCATGCTCACAGTACAGAAATCCAGCTGTATCCTGGGATGCATTAAAAGAACCTTGGCCAGCAGGTCAGGGGAGGTGATTCTGCCCCCACTACTCTACCCCCATGCCATGACACCCCAAGTGGAGTACTATTCCCAGCTCTGGGGCCTCAAAGATAGAAAGAATACGAACATGTTGGAGTGAGTCCAGAGGAAAGACATGAAGAGGATCAAAGGGCTGGAACACCTTCCTGTGAGGAAAAGTTAAGTGGGTTGGGATTGTACAGTCTGGAGAGGAGAAGGCTTTTGGGCTACCTTAAAGGGGTTACAAAAAAGGTGGAGAGGGACATTTTACAAGGGCATGTAGTGATAGGACAAGGAGGAATGGCTTTAAACTGAAGGAGAGTAGGATTAGATTAGATTAGATTAGATTAGATTAGATTAGATTAGATTAGATTAGATTAGATTAGAGATAACTTCTTTCCTGTGAGAGTGGTGAGGCAATAGAAATAAATGAAGTGGCTCAGAGAAATTGTGGATGTGGTAGAGGTCAGATTGGGTGGGGCTTTGAGGAACTTTGTCTAGTGGAATGTATCTCTGTCCATGACAGAGGAGTTGGAACTAGACGACCTTTAAGGTCCCTTCCAAACCAAACCAGTCTAAAATTCTATGACTCTATTTAGTAAAACTGTGATCAACTCCAGTATGTTAGTGCCAGCCCTTTCTCTTGAAACAAAATCAAAAGAACATCATGAATCAAGGGCAAGAGAAGATTGTACTTCAGTAATGTGCCAGTTCAGCTTAATAAGTGATTCTCTGCATTTAGAATCGAGTTTCTTCTCTTTGCTGATCTTCATTTCTTACATGATTCTTATGAAAGCTCAATATAAAACCATCTGCCTCTCCTCGATGAAGGTTTAAAATGTCATGCCTTGTTGCTTTTATTGTGTATGTTTAGTTATATATGTCTTGGTTTTTATGGTATGTTACGTATATATTGATTGTAGTCCTGATCATAATAGAGGAGGGATGAATTCTTATCATAACATATTCTAGGAAGACATTTCAAGGAGATGTGTCAGGTTCTACATAAATGCTATCACATTAGCAATAAATAAATAAAAATTACCAATACTGAAGGAAATAATCCATTTTTCTGAGACAATGCAATCAGCAGAGGAGAAAAAAGATTATCTCTCCTAATATACCTCTTCAAAGACTTCTTAGAGTCTTAGATTTTCTGGCAATGAGACAATAAAGTATAAAATCAAGTAATAACTATTGATAGAAACTTGGTCTCCATGAAGGTAATAGAAGAAAACTCCTCCTAATTATGATGCACTTGCAATTGTGACAGATATCAACCTCTCAAAGCTAGCCAGCAAATCACAGGATTACACTAATATTATATTTTTATATAATATATTTATTTATATTATAATATAATATAATATATGTAGCTATTGTTTATAGAAAATAATTGATTACAAAGGAGTAGTATTCCCAGCCCTAACATCCTCAGGTCTCAGGACGGCATTCACAAAATAAAAGAGATTTGCTGCATCCAAGCTTTTTCCTAGGTATACCGATATCAAGTTCTGGTAAGTACTTACATAGCATTTTTTCAACGGGTGGTGATTATAAGAATTTTTAACTGAGCCCAAATAAGAACTCTAAAGGGTTCAGAAAAGAAAATACTAAGTGCTAATATCCTTAAGCATAAACAGTGTTTCAGTGCCCTGTAACAACATTTTTGTGGAAAATATTTTACATAATCAGTATGAAATATTTTTTTCATTTTATGGATTATATTTTTAATAAAAAAGCCATCTTAATCTCATCTAGTTCATCAGCCTGAATAAGAATGGAAATGAGTAAATCTAAAAATAGTTCTAGCAATATTTAGTGGCTGAGTTTTCTTGTCAATTGAGATGAACATAAGACTACAAGATTCGGGATTAGGAATAAAATGATATAGCACTTTGAGTGTTGAGAAAGTGTGTAAGAGAAAAGAACTGCTGAACAAAATATGTGTAAATGCATGAATATAAAGAAATGGACTTCTCCTCAGAAGCTGTAGAATAGTTCATTTTTGTCGGCACTGAGCTATTTGTATTGATTTTGGACACTGTTGTGTTTTTAGAGCTTTCAATATTTTACATGATTAAGGGAAGTCACTGATGTTGCAAACAGAACCATACCTCCTCTAGGCAGATGCAATGTCAGCTTCCTCCACTTCCCTTTGAGGCTTTGGATAATGTATCTCTAGTCTTCACCAGGAAATCTTGCAAGGGGTGCTAGGTCATCACAGTCAAGTGAGAAAGAATACCCATTACAAAATGCCTTATACTGTTTTCCAATAAAATGAATGGATTATGTAATAGATAAAACCCTCTAAATTGTAATATTCACTGCATTAAAGATTTGCAGATATGTATTTCTGGAATCTCTGCCAGAACAATGAGAATATCAGGAAACCATGAATTTATATGCCTGTACGTTTTCCAGGTTAAAAGAGCTTTCACAGTTTCAGTTACTTTTTGAGATATAATGCAAAGAGTTTCAAGACTTTAATGTGTTTTCCATTCTCTTACCCATTTGTAAATATACTTCTTACTTTTCAGAGCAATAGCTTGGTAAAAAATTTATTAATATCATTATACCAAAAAGCTTGTTGTACACAGCAGGATAGAAGTGATATGTTTGCTGTGTACTAGTGTAGCTTATCAAATAAGTCTTTTATCAATGCTAATAAAGGCTGTAGACCTTGTACTTATCTGGCACTGTAAGGTCATAGAATTTGTCTGAGATTGCCTTGACCTGAAATGTTTAACTTTTAACTTTTGCAAGCATATATACACAGTACACAATGAACAATAGCCATTGAAGTTAAGTTAGAATACTGAAAACTCACTATGGCATTCCACTTTATGGTCCAGGAACACTGGTATTGTCAGCCTAAGAATCCAAGAAGGATTTAAAAAAAGACGTAGGCATTGGTAAGTTTTCTTTCATAGCTGTTTTTAAAGCTCTGTTATTAAGGAAACTTCTTCTGTATTAATTTAGACTATTATTGGATGTAAATTAGTTATAGATCTTTTTTTGGTTTAGTTCTTAGGATTTTAATTAGGATGAGAAATTATTGGTTCCACATATTTGGTGCACTGTATTTATGCTTATAATGATACTCTGGGTGTAACATTGGATGCATATATACTAAGAGATTTGCAAAGTTAAAATCATTATTTAAGCTGAATGTGTGTGCACTAAAACAGCCCTAGAGTACATGGTATTCTTCCGAGAAATACTGTGTTATGCATGCTCAAAAGGAATGTTTCAACAGAGTAATAGTCTTCATTAGCAGCTTACAATTGCCCTAATTTAAAGAAATTAATAGAGAAGGTTACATTGAGAATGCTATTTCTAGAAGAAAGCAGAGAGAGGTCATAATTATTTGAAGACCATCTTTTTACCACATAAAGATATAATTTCTGGTGTTTTGAAGTATACTAACTTCTCAAGCTGCTTGCCTTAGATTTGAGAGCAACCATGAGAATCGTTGGTTTTCAGACTCTTTTCTACATACATGAAAATTTGCCTAAAAGTGCCTAGGGAGGAAACTAAGAATATTATATTCTCCTTAGGCTTGTGCAAAAAGATCTGCAAACATTTGTTTCTTGCAGAGTCCAGTTCTCTGCTGAAGCCTCCGAATCAAGTCTCGAACACAAGCTCAGTCCACCAAACTCTGCAGTGAAACCCCATAGACAAACGTAGATTCTCCATATATTTATGTCTATCCATTTATCCTTAATGTCCTTTAGAAGTACAGAAAGGATTTCTCCCAAATTTTAAACATAGGAAAGTGAAGACCAGAAAAAAAAGGTTTTACCAAAGTAATAGGATGCCTGTTGTAGAGCTATGACTAAGAAGTACTCCATGAAACTTTCTTTCTGTGAGTATTCAGAAAGAAAATCAGCATAGAAGTAATGTTATTATTTTCATTCTTTATCCATGTTCTGATATTGCCCAGAACTCAATTAAAATCAGGCCCCATTATACTGAGCACAATCAAAACCATATATCAGAGGAAATTTTATGCCATATGAATGAAAAGGTTTTTAACTGTGCTTTTCAGTGCTGCATATACAATCTTATAATAATTTCTACTGAGATTATTTTTATTCATAAGTGGTCAAACCAGTAACATTTCTAAAATGCAAGGTTTAATTATGGAAGAATAAATATCATTCTTTTGCTCACTAGAAAACAGCACAGAAAACCAGGCCAGGCAATGCCAGTTCTGAAAATTGTCTTTCTAACATAATTACTTTGAGTATCTGTTATCAAAAAAACCCAGTTTAATTATCTGTAATCAAATGTTCAAAATGTTTGTAATACAGTCTTAAGATCCACTGGACCTGGGAAGATTTTAATACTTTAGAAAAACCAGCCACGTGCTGGTGACTTTGCAAACATGATGATGCAAATGCTGCAGTATCCTAACAGTCTTATGTAAAGTATGCATTAACTCATTTACTACAGCCAGCAGATAAAGGAGGGGAATCCTGACCCTCCACTCAGCCCTAGTGAGGCCACATCTGGAGTGTTGTGCCCACTTCTGGGCTCCTCAGTACAAGAGAAACATGGAGCTCCTGCAACACGTCCAGCAGAGGCCTACAAAGATGATTAGGGGACTGGAGCATCTCATACAAGCAAAGGCTGAGGAAGCTGTCTGTGCCTGTTCAGTCTCAAGAAAGACAACTGAGACTGGACCTCGTCAGTGCATACAAATACCTGAAGGGAGGGTGCCAAGAGCATGGATCCAGGCTCAGTGGTGCCAAGGAATAGGAAGAGAGACAACAGGCAGAAACTGGTGGATAGGAAGTTCCTCCTGAACACGAGGAAGAACTTCTTTACTGTGCAGGTGACGGCACACTGGAACAGATTACCCAGAGAGGTTGTGGAGTCTCTGTCAGTGGAGATACACAAGAATTGTCTGGATGCAATTCTGTGCACTGTGCTTTATGATGACCGTGCTTCGGTAAGGAGGTTGGACCATATGACCCACTGTGGTCCCTTCCAACTTTACCCATTCTGTGATTTTATGATTCTTTGGTTCTGTGATTCCTCACATGGACAGAGGAATATGTCACCCAATCGAACTTCTCTTTTCTTCTTGATTTGCTTCTCTTCATATCTGTGGTTATTGAAGATGTGATGAATACAGAGTGAAGGTTTTGTTTTGTAGAGATTTTAAACCAAGGGTTGCTGTACTCTGGCTTTTTTCAAGAGATGTAAATAAACTTTTGAAATGCTAAAATATAGAAGTATGCAATAGATAAGAAGGAACCAATATAATCAGACAAGTCTTTCACATGCTGTCCATGTTTGTATGCACCTGGAAGACATGCATTTCTTGGGGATGTTTTATCACTGAAACAGGATTGCAAAGGTTGAAAATAAAATATGATGGATTACATAGTTTATGTTGGTTGACCAAAGATGACTAAGGAGTACCTCCCATCTCTTCTGCCATTAACATACCTGCACCTGTTTCCACCTTGCATACTATTCTAGTTGGATATTACCGGAGATGAAACACAAAACTCATGACAGCCCAATCAAGAAATAGGAGTATCTAAGAAAACCTCTCTTTTCCTCATTGTGGTTGCAATAAATAAGAGAAAACTTCCTTTCAAAAGGAAAGAGAAAAGGAGAAAGAGGAAAATTAAATAAAAACATATCTCTTTTTCTTAAGGAAAAAAGATTGTATTCATCAAATGGTAGGTTCAGTGTAGATTTCTAAAATAATTACATTTTTTTAATCTTTCAGCATAGACTCATCTGCTAGAGGAAAAAATGCGTTAAAAATACATTGATTAGGGAGCTCTTTGTGTGCTATCCTAAACGTCATCAACTGGAAATCCACATCCTTTTTACACTGGAAGGGATCATACACTCCTCCCATTCTCTCAGAAATTCAAATATTTCCAATGTAGTTCATTCTTATTTTCATTCTTTGGATCCCCACTTTTAGCTGTCTAAAATTAGATATGTGTTGCAGGATTCCTACATAAATCATTAACAATGTTCATTATTAAATCTATCTCTCAAATTTTATTTAATGGAGTCTTACAGCAATGGTTTCAGCTGTCACCAGGATGCCCATTTATTATGTATTTCACATACAGAAAATTTTTTTTAGTCACTACAATTTTTCTCTATCAATTCAATTTGAATAAGGGCTGGGCAAAGGAGCAGGATGAAAAATTAAATCCAGATGATCTTATTGATCAAAGAAATCTGACCCCCAAACTAAGCTTCATTAATTATCTTGGCTTTCACCTCAGAAAGCAGAAATTTGAAAGTTTTAATTATATTACTTTATTACATGAAGCATCAATATTATTTATGATGTCTATATCATTACAGACTCATTAACTCCATGCAGTCTTTACTGTAACAGATACTATGTCATCAGCTTATACATCATGATGCAAGTGGGGAGTAAATACAATCCTAGAAGTGTCTAAGTTTAAGGATTGTTAAAACATTATAGTGATGTTTGCAATACTAATTCATAAAAAGAGAAAAATCAGTTAAGGACTCTGATTTAAGATTTATGTCTCTTGCAAACCAGTTTTCAGAATAGCAACAAATTTTACTGATTTCATCTTCAAGACAGAGGCACCTAGAGTACCTACCACTAGCTTCCAGTGGATTTTCTGTGCTACACAGAGATGCTAGACAGTGTTTGTTGCAAAGTTTTACAGAAAAGATATTATAATTTTTTACTTGACACAAGAAGAAGGAAGGTTGAATATGTGATTGAAGTGCGCATTCACAACTAAGAAAAGGAAGGGGAAGGGAAAAAAAGTCAAAAGACATAAGTATGTCTTTTTACTTTAAATATTTCTTAATTCTGTTAAATATACTTCAGTCATTAGTTATAGGGTGTAAGGAACATCGCTAAATGTCTTTGAAGGCAAAGTACAATCAAATCCAGGATTCCATATACAGTTTAATTTTCCACCATCTTGAAGTGTATTCAGAGCAAACAGCTTTTCTTCTACTATTCTACTTATTCGATGTTTAGGATTTAACTGGATCTTAGCAAGTTTTACATCCCACTGCTGAAATGTCAAATGGTCCCTAAACATGTTTTTGTCTTTGAACACAGACTTTCTTGTGTTTATTTTTAGTGTATGGTGACTCCAGCACTTTCAATGCCATTAACATGATATGTCAGATGATTTCTTGTCCATGAGCTGCTTTATGCGGATGATGCCGCCCTCGTCGCCCACACGGAAGCAGCTCTGCAGCGTTTAACATCTTGCTTTGCAGAGGCTGCTGAGCTTTT
>JAWMRA010000161.1:44344519-44368077 GCA_035584735.1 Pseudotriccus pelzelni | reverse complement strand
CATCATCCCCATATCACCATTGGCGAATCAGAGCTCAAATCAGTCCAGCAATTTAATTACCTGGGAAGCATCATCTCCTCGGACGGTAAGATTGACAGAGAAATTACTCCAGTGGATTTCACTGTTTGCTATCTATCACTCAAGAGAGCTGGACTGTTACATAGAAAGTTCAGAAGAAAGGTATATCTTTACAACCTCAAGCTTCAAATATGCTTGTAGTCAAATAACTGCTTAAATACTACTGAGCAAGCTACTAGATTAACTCAACTGACAATTCACATTTCAGACTATCTAAAAACATATCGAGGTCTCTGCCCTTAAAATAAACTGAGCAGCCCTTTGAACTACCATTGTACTGACCATTCTATCTGTAGCATCTACCAAACCTTGGTTAAAATCATCAAGGTCTTAAAGTAAGAAAATTAAGTCAGAGACATATGGAGCAGCAACAGTTTTTTTGAGGTCTTGCAATTTTTTCTAGCCTGACTAATAGCCTGACTAATTATATACGCATTTACTCAACAGGACAAATTATTCATTCCTTGTTAAACCTCAGTTCTTGTAATGAATATAAAATGACAAATATTTGGTAATATATTTTTTAAACTCAGGTGTTGTGTTTGCATAAAGAAATTTTAGTGCTGACATCATGTGAAGATGTCAAGAAAAATTTAATCTGTTTGTTTCCCTTCTAGCTTTCTTCCAATGACTCATACTGCCATTTTAAGACAGGGGAAAAAAAAAAAGTGCTTGCTTAATTTATTATTTTCTTAAATCTTGGGCTAAAATCTAGAATTTTAAGAACTCTTACAAAATTTCATTTTTCCTTGAATGAATATAAACGAATTATGAGATGGCCCAAGAAAAGGGCCTTGATAATCAAATGACAGCTCCCCCAGTAAGAGGCATACTTCAACAGGAATTGACCAAGTAACAGAAAATGCAAAATTTAACTAGGTGTATGAATGCCCTACTGTAAGAAGGTTTAAAGGAAATGACATTCTCTTTTACCTTTAGTGGGTAGAGGCCAGCCCTATCTATTCTTGCTTGTGAGACTTACCACATCTGCAGTTCCATACCCTGCAGTCCTCTTCAGTAGCGATTTATGCATGTCTTGCCTATGTGAATGATAGATGACCACTCATGAAATAAGCAGGAAAGCCTTGAAACATAATGCTATGCAGTAAAGGTGTCCCTTTGGCCAGATGTGAATTCCTGTTTGACTGTCAAACCTCAATTCGATGAGACAGGTTGAATATCTCTGTGCCCAAAAGCAGCAGCTCTGTCACCAGGAGCAGCATTATTGGCTAACAGAGTGTTTCAGTCTGACTTTCTGTCTGGAGAGCCAGAACTTGGCACAGCCTGAGCCAAAGAGAAAGGAATTCATATTGAGCACAACTGAATTGCTCATATCAACAGAGATATTTCCAGGTTTAGCTGCAGAGTCGCTGTAACAAGTTCTACTGGACCAGTTCAGAGAAGCAAAAACCAAATTTCATAAATAGATCTGGGTAACCTGGTGGTTGTCAAAATGACATGGTCCAATTTCTATGACCATTACAGCATGACACATGATTTGTGGAGAAGCCAGAAACTTTGTGATTCATCTTAAGAGATAGCCAGCATCCTCAACCTCTCATTCCACTTTGCTTTTTTTTGGTATGCAAACATGCACATTATCTCTCTCCATTAGATTGTGTCCTCCTCTTTTCTCCTTTCTTTATTTTCTTCTCCTGAATAATGGGGATATATATGGCCAAGGCTTTCTTAATGGTTATGTATGAAGAAAAAACACCTGCAGAAGTAACTGAAGAGTATGTATTTCAAACACTGGAGTGAGAGTACAGCCCAAGGTGAAGGTTCTATAGGATTGTTTGGGGATTTTTTTTTTTAAAAACAGATCTTGATAGAGTTTCACTGTAGCGATACTGGCACCTGGCAGGAAAGTTTGGGGCTTTTTTTTCAAATCCTGTGTGGAAACTGAATGAAATAACACATAATATTTACATTCCAGAACTTGTGCTTTTCCTTCCAATGGAAAATTTGGTAATCTTCTATTACCTTTCTCTCTTGGAATATTTTAATTGTAGGAAATCAGCATTGTAAAACAAGAAACAAAATTTCCAGGAAAGTAGAAAGACATATGTGTGAGCATGCATGTGTGTTTTTAACATCAAGTCCATAAATGACATCAATTTGAAAAATAAACAGTTACTGATTCCTTGTACAAAACACAGCACAGTTAAAATTTGTAGTATACAAAAGTTAAATTTTAAGTTGCTGTAGCATGTAGAAAGCCCTACATTTCATCTCTTTAAAGGGAAGTTATGGAACTCCAGTGGTTACTGGTTATAGACCCACTACACTGGGTTTCTCTCTCCTTATCCTGATAGGTGAATGTGATTTCTCACCCTACCCTCCAGCATACAGTTACTTATATCTCACCATCTACAGACAGGACCAGGAGACAACCAATTCTTCACATGAAATATGCCTGAGAATTCAGATGAAAAGTCTGGAGAGAGGCATTTGCCAAAGCTGTTTCTGCAGGCTTGCTGTGCTGGCAGAGCTCTGGAGGGATAAGTGGTAGAGCCAGAGTTATTATATCCAGCACTGACAGATATGTGTGAGGTCTCAAACAGAGGAAAAGCAGTCTGCACTGTAACTGGAAATGAAGGTGAACTTGAGCAGAGACAGTTGCTTGCTTATGTCACCAATTACCTACTTCAGAAACATCAAATTTACACATATTATGCAATGAGGGGGAATTGCTTCAAATACAACCATTGAACTCGGTGTATGGTCAGAGTTCTTTGAAATCTGACAGAACATGTTTGCTTTTTTTATATTTCTTCTGCCAAGAGTCAACAAAGGCTCATCTAAAAAGAACCAGCCAAAATGTCATTCTCTGTGTGACTAAAAGAAGTGAGGAAATTTGTACTTTGAACAGCAACAAGGTAGACTCTGTTCCTAACTGAGAACTTTATTCCTTCCGAAGATGGATTTTTTGCTCATTAAGCACCAAAAGATCCTGCATCTTTGTATTAGGCGAGATCAGAAGCAAGATCAGCCAAGACAAAGGGTAAATAAAATGTGTATATATTTCCTCCCAGAGAGCATTTAAAGTCATCCAAATATTTCCTGTTTAGTCTGTCTCCTGATGAATCTGAGACAATGTTATTCCCTATACATTAGCAGTGATGTTGATTAAAGCAACAAAATTATTGATAACAATGTCTAACATCAGCAGAATTTGCAAATTCCAAAATTCCAGTTAGAGCAGCTTCCTAACAAAGTCAATTAGATTCGTAGAGCCAAATTTATATCAGATGTCTCCAATACAGTTTCTCTAAGGTAGCATTTTTCTCAGATATTAGATAGCAGTGTCAAATTTTTATTTGCTCTGCAGTGATTAGTTCCAAGTTAATTCAACTCCTGAAACTATTAGTCTTTCCCATGTTAAAAAACAATGAAAAAGGTCATGCCAGGTATAACTGTATTTCCTTTGATGGATGCATATCTTGGATATGTTTTGACTTACAGTTTAACCAAGACCATAATTTTGCTTTTGCATAGTAGTAGTTATAACAAATTAAATTCATGCTATATTCAGTCCTATTTAAAAGTTTACAGAAAGGATACTGTCTGCCTCATAAAATCCAGCAATGATTAAAATCAATGATTACAAGGAATGACTTACATTTAAAAAGGCAGTCAAAAGAAATGATGGGTCAGATGCCTTAGGTGTATCTTTAATTCATAAACTCTGTATTAGGATTTTTGTGCCAAATGTCTACTCAGGTCATCTTTTTGTCCTGGTCTCAAAATCTATCTGTAAAATCAATTACCCCATCACCCCGTGAGAGCTGGATGAAGGTCTATCATTTATTGACCTTAATATACTGCAGGGATCTGATGAAACAACTCAGGATGAATCTGTCAGGAGGGGTTTGCCAGATAAAGTCATCCTCTTCATGCCATGTCAATAGAAAGGTTAGTCTACTTTGATACTTCCACAAACTGAACTAGGTAGTCGCTGCATCTGCTGTGGTTTAGTCTTCTGTGGTAAGATGAAGTCTGAGAAAAAATGCAAATTTACTTGTCTGAATATACATTTTTCCATGTACTGTAGGTATCCTAGGTCATATTATTGTCAAAGGATACCAACTCAATGTAGTCAGTGGAGCCTAAACAGCAATGATATTGTCCTGCAGACAGTCACTGAATTACTGACTAAATCATGTTCATGGATATACATACACTTTTCCTTTGGATTTGTTGCTTTCTTCAATGATTCTGTGTCCAATATGAAATCAAACAAGCAAACACATTAAAAGCCCAATCCTTTTGTAAGTACATGCATTAATCACCATTGGATGTCTATGAGGACTTGGAGAAGGAAATCATAGACAAAATAAAATATTGCTAAAATTAATTAAATATCAACATTGCACAGGCAGTACTACTACCTGGTTTCCATGCTGAATGCAGCCAAAATGCCGTCCACACTGAGTGTAGGATTGTGTATTCCAGCCTAATCATTGGCTTCATGCAGCATTGTGAATCAACTCAACCTTTGCACCTCCAAATCTGTAAAGCTAAGACTTCAAACTCCTGAGATGGAGGCCCCTGTACAGGACCCTTGTTTATGAAATCCCTTTGCAAAACTTAAAGTAGGTTCCACAACCAGCAGCGCAAAGCCAAGAGCCTAAACATTCCTAATGTTCAGTAACCCTAACTCCTTCAGATCTGCATGGGTCTCTGTGTACAAAAATCTCTCTGTGATTAGGAGTGTTAATGGTCATGTGTTCAAATTTAAATGCACCTTTCCTATAATAGAACAAAATAAAATAATTTTTTCCCATATCTGGGTATAAAATATTTCCCAACAGGCCAAATTCCAATAAATTATATTAATAATGCTTATTTTTTTCCATGTGTTTACTGCACAGTAAATCAGAAATTATCAGTCCCATCTCTGGCTCCATGCCAACTAAGGCCAACCAAAATTGGGCACACAACTATGAACCATCTGTTCTTACTTACTATTTTATCTGTTAAATAGACTTGCTAAATCCTACATTGTGTATAACTGAACTACTAACACTGAAGCAACATCTCAGACTTCATTTCAGATGATGGCAGGCTAGGATGAGGGGGAAGCATAAAACCATACCCTCAGCCATCTAACAAATGTGTAGTGGCAGGCTCTATTAAATCTTCCTTTAATCGCATGCTTACACAATAGGATGCAAACATGCTGTTCTCATTCCTGACCTTTCCGTATACTTTTTAACACAGTGTTCTTTCTGTGAAAGCACCAGACACTCTTACATCTTCTGGACTTCATGTCCAACTCCGGACTAGGGTATGGAAGTGAAATTAAACACAGGAGTTGCTTAAAACTTAAAGCTGAGGAAGGTTCCCTGGAGATTCAGGTTTCAATCAGAAATAAAATTAATGTTGCAATGGAAAACATCTAGTCCCTGATATGAAGACTGTAGAACCAGTGCACAGTTTGGCATGATTAGCATGCTGGTACTATGTGCTTTAACAGAATAAGGATCAGCTTAGATGCTTAGACATTTCTGGACAGAGTCAGTGAGATGTAAATGCCATATGAGATATAAAACCAGAGCACATCTGTTCTTAAGAATAAAACACTGTCAGATGTACTTCTGATTGAAATTTTGGTCTTCTTTACTTCATGGAAGAGAAATGTCACTTTCCATGGTACAAGGAAGTCACTTTGGGCTTGTGGTTGTTCTTGCTGTGCCTTGGAAAAAACATCATTCTGGACTATCCTCATTAGATTTCAGAGCCTCAAAACTACTCAAGGTTTCTCTGTGGTGTTAAGGTGGTTCCTGTAACTGCATCCATACCTGAAAAAAATAAATTATGTATTCTCCCCACAGCCAGAAAAGTTAGATAGTAATATTTGTCAAAAGCTCTACTGGTTGTGTTGAGATTCATGTATCATGTCAAATACTTCTGAGAAATTTGCTGTCTCTTTCCTTTTGCCTATGAAGACTTACTGTTTGCTATTTTTATAAAGTATTTATTATTTTTCCTTAGTCTGAAATAAAATCTATCCAGCTGAACATATCTACTTCTGATGTTCTGGTGCAGTGTAAAATATTGGTTTAACCCCATCTGGCAACTGCCCCACATTGCCACTCATTCACTCTCCCTCCCTGATGGGATGGAGAGAATCAGAAGAGTAAAAGTAAGAAAACTTGTGTGTTGAGACAGAGACAGTTTAATAAGTAATGGAAAGCCAGGACCACAAGCTAAACAAAATAAGGAATTCATTCCCTACTTTTCATCAGGAAGCAGATGTTTCACCATTCCCAGGAAAACCAGGCTCCATCATGTCTAGTGGTTACTTGGGAAGACAAACACCATTACTCTGAACACCCTACCCATTCCTTCTTCTTCCCCCAGCTCTGTATGCTGAGCATGATGCCATATAATCTGGAATATCCCTTTGTTCAGCTGGTGTCACCTGTCCCGGCTGTGTCCCTCCTTACTTCTTGTGCACCTCTAGCCTACTCACTGGTGGGGTGAGGAGCAGAAAAGGCCTTGGTTCTTTATAAGCACTTCTCAGTGGTATCACAGAATCACAAAATGGGTCAAACTGGAAGAGACCACAGGGGATCATCTGGTCCAACCTCCATACTCAAGCAGGGTCACCCCAGAGCACATGGTACAGGATTGCATCCAGACAGTTCTTGAATATCTCCAGCGGACAAGACTCCACAACCTCTCTGGACAACCTGTTCCATTGTGTAATCACTGCACAGTAAAGAAATTCTTCCTCATGTCCAGGAAGGACATTCGGTGCATCAGTTTCTTCCTATTGCTTCTAATCCCACTGCTTGGCATCATCAAGAAGAGTCTGGTTCAGTCCTCTTGACACCCTCCCTTCAGATATTTATATGCATTGATAAGGTCCCTGCTCAGCTGGCTCTTTTTGAGCCTGAACAGGCCCATCCCTCAGTGTTACCTTGCAAGAGAGGTGCTCCAGTCCCTTAGCATCTTTGTTGCCCTCCACTGGACACACTCCAGAAGCTCCACGTCTCTTGCACTGAGGAGTGCAAAACTAGGCACAGCAGTCCAGATGTGGCCTCACCAGGGCTGAGCAGAGGGGCAGGATGACCTCCCTCAACCTGCTGGCAGTGTTTTTTCTAATGCACCACAGAATAACTTTGGCTTTCTTGGCCACAAGGGCACACTGCTTGCTCATGGACAGCTTACTATAACAAAACCTGATTATAACAAAAACATCCCTGAATTTTCAACACTCTTTCCAGCACAAATCAAAAACATAGCCCCATACTAGCTACTGTGGAAAAAAATTATCTCTATCTCAGTCAAAACCTGCACAGATAGAGCAAGTGATAATTTTCCGTGAGAAAATCAACAGTCAATAGAGAAGGAACAAAGCAGATTTAATATTGGGCTGTCAAAAGGAAATGTTATTTAATAATTCAGTGTAAGTCAAGACTACACAAATGCTCTAGAAGGAACTGTGAAAATAAGTTCTCATAAACTATGTTTTCACCTGTCATTCATTTTTTTTCCTAAAATAGATATTAAGATTATGATTTGACTAAATTTATTTATTTGAAAAATATATCTTATAATTTCATTAGATTATTATTTTATATAGGTGTAATTTGTGACTGCATTCCAAATATTCAAAAATTATAAAAACAAACACAGAATTTTTATTTGATCAGCTGTGCACATCTGTCTCTGAACTATGTGGAAACAAACTCATTGTTTGGTTTAGCCATTCTGTTCTAATGTATGCAATATACATTATTTAAATGAATTTGAATACTAGTGACTTTTTAGAAGATACAAACACACCAAGATGTGCATCAGTTTCAAAGGAAAATTGATTTCAGTTTTCAAATACATTTCAGCTATTTTTAGGAGCATCAGCATATTGCAATATACTTCTCTCAGTAATACTAAAGACTTATATAAGGAGTTGTCACTAAAGATATTGCCTTTTCTGTTTGTGTGTGTAAGGGGTCTGAGGGTTTTCTCTATGTCCTAATCAAATTGCAGTTTGAGATACCACACATTCTTCAATTTTACACTGTTACAAGGATTTTTTGTAACACTCCTGTTCTCACTTGCTAAAGACCTTCACTGTTGACAAAAATTATTTCCAGACTGCTTTGAAATATTTCACAAGCAAGTAGATATAAACACAATGTGCTGTTTTTATTAAACCTGGGAGAACCTCTTCCTCACCAGATGATGCCTAAAAATAATCAGTTAAAAAATCCAAACACAATAAGAAGATAATTTTAAAATCAGTTCTTTCCAAATCAGTCTTTAGCCTTTAAAATACAATACAATAAAACAACACCCAAGTTTATGTGTCAGTTACTCTTTTGTCATGAATTTCTTCACACTGACAAAACTCACAGGAGGCATATCAAGAATGGTTGGGTAATAACTGTAGCAAAATAAATGTATCCATGAATGAAATGGCAAAACAGTAGCTACCATTTAACTGAATTCAAACTCAATTTTACAACCAGCTGTATCTTATTTAAAGCAGATCAAACTGTTGTCTAGGATTTTGACAGCAGGAAGTTAAAACAGGTTCCCAGCTAAAAGGATGTCTATTTTGTAAACTAGACAGCAAAAACTTCTCTGATTCAAAAATAAATAAATCCCACTGTTTTCAAATCACTTTGCGGTAACTCTGGATTTATAAGGATCATTTATTTGACTGTAGATTACTGTTCCTCCCATTGTGCATCCTAATCAGATTTGCATTATTTAAAGAGTTAATATTTATTCTTTTCTTTCAAAGTGAAGAGGAAGAAGTGATGTTGGGATGGCTCACAGTGAGCTAGACATAAAATTTACCAATTCTTTTGAAAATTGAAATACAGAAATGCAATATATATGCCACATTCATTTAGATGCCACTGCACTATTTGTCTTTTACTACCTTCTTCGTCTTTTAAATATGATTCTCGAGAAGGGCCCTGTATTTTCTCGTTAGGAGTGCAGCTGGAATCAGTGTAATGCAATTCACAAAGCGTGCCCAGGGGAGAATGTTTTCCTCTGATATTAAATGTGAGCTTTCTGAGGCACTGTTGCAAAAAGTCTGCTATGCTGGAGTCATCCTCTTTCAAGCAGCTTATCTTCTGGTGGTATCCTGAAAGGACTGTTACATTACATACCAATTGTACAGATAATATATATAGTGCAACTTCTTTGCAAACTGCCCATCTGTCCATCAGGCCTAAGATACCCAAGACCCAGGACTCAGAAACAGCCCAAATTCAGGCAGTTATTTGAGAACAGGCATAGGATCTGCTCTGTTTATGAAGATCAGAAACACAACTGCCATGTGAAAGGAGAAACCAAAAAAAGATACTGGGAAAAAGCAGAGCAAAATTAATTTTTTCGTATGAATAGGGATGTTTTCATTAGGACTCAAATGTGCACACATGAGAATCCTGTTCTGTATTTCTTAAAGTATACAAGGACAAACATTCCCTTTTAAAATATCACGTAGAAACAACTCAAAGGCTGTAATCTAACATTAGTTGGAGAATAAGTTGGAAGAGCTTTAAAACCAGCTCTTGAAGGAATTTTTAAAGTTGATTTGAGCCTACTTTCACAGATCTTACAGCTAGGATATTTTCTAGAAAACTCTACTATTGTCCACAAATCGTTCTGTAAGTTTGGTAAGTTCTAGTCAAGCCAAGTCATACATTTCATGTGGTCACTTGTAATCACAGTGTGCTACTTACACGATGTGCAGATGAATAACATTCTCTGTCTTAAGAATGCATCACTGACTTGCCCTCATCTTACACTGGAAAGGTCTGGAGCAGGGTCTGTAACACTGCACAGCACATTTGGTTTTTTCTCAAGAATGCTTAAGTCAGAACCCTCAGGATTATTCTTAAGAACCCTTAGGATTATGATACAATGCACCTTTTCTTTGTGGAATGGTTAAGAAAATAAAACTGTAGAAGAGGAAAAAGAAAATTAATTTTTACTTTTTGGACCAAAAACTCATCATTGACTGTGATGTTAGTGCATATGCAAACATATATGTAAGAACTAAGCTGTCCCACTTTTCTGTCTTCCTCTTCTTCATACAGATGGTTATGCATTGCTGTGATCATTTCTGTGTTAAGACATGCTGAACTGTTGCTCATACTCTAGCCAGCTGCAGGGTTCACCTGTATATTTGACTTACAGGCTGTTGAAACCTACAAGAATGACTAAAGGTGAAGAAACCAAAGCAAGAGCTCTAATCACAACTGGACTGAGTAGCTGCTGCTGCCATGTTGTCATGTGCTGAAGGACTGTGAAGAAGTAAATGATGATTTAATAAAATAGAAGGGAGCCATGTAAAGAAAGAGAAACATTGCAGAAGCTGACTACATACAGCTCATGCTTGGACACAGCTGAGCTTACTGCTTAGCTGATGACACTAGCTTTCCTTGCACTTGTTCACATCCAAATCTTTGAATATTTATTTCAGAGGTGAAGGATCACATTAAGATCCAAAGACTCAGCTTTATGGTTCACAGTTTTCCAGTCTAGGACTGTTGTTGGAATCGATCAGCTCCAATCACATAGAGCCAATGTTTTGATCAGAGTCAGTATCCCATATCTGTGAAATATTTCAGCAGGTCACAGGAAAAGTTTCAGACTATTTTGGTTCCAGAACCACCAGAATTTCATATTAAGAAGCTTACATACAGTGCAAAATTATTCAAGATCAAAGACTAGAGCTCTTATTCTGACTATATTTAACAAAGCTATCTCCAGTGATAGTCTTCAGCAGTAGATTAAGTCCTACTTTATCAGCTAGTATGATAGGAAACCCACTTTCCATTCAGCTGGTAAAATGAAGTCATGAACACAATAACATCTTTCACTTCAGGATCTCAAAGCACTTTACAAGCACTGTAATTAAGCTTCCCATCTCTCTATGTAGTATAAAAGATTTTTAATGGCTTTTAGCAAGAGAAGAGAGAAAAAATGAGCAGGAGATAAAGTGGTGTTTGCTCATTTGATGCAAAATGAGTAGAAAAATATGCACAGCTTAATAATTGATTTTATTTTCATTGTTCATAATGAGCAACCTTCCTCCTTCCCACCTTAATTATGGGGAAGACACACATGAGTATGGAAAGCTGTGGAGCTTGGGATCACCCGTAGCATGGCAGGTTAATTCCATTAATACTTTCTTTCCTACTTCTTCTAGTATTTTATAGGTCTCAAGTTATGAAGTTCTTTTCATCCACTGTTTTCTCCCGATTTAATCTTTTAATTCACTTTCCTTGACATACTTTTACTCTCTCAAGTGTGTGTTGTTTCTCTTTAGTTAAGATTATGTGAACCAATCTCAGCAGAGAGAGGAGAAAAAAGAGACAAGATGTGTTGTTTTAATTGAAGAGTAAGGAATTTATTATGAGATAGTCTTCATTCAAGAAAAAATGTAAACCTTGGACTAAAAAAAAGGAAAATAAGAAATAACAACACTTCATGTGATTATGAAACATCTTGAAACTGAAACATGAACTGAAATGGTTTTGTTGTTTTAAAGAACAGTTTGTCCTTTCCTCTCCTCTCCTCTATTATCTCAATAGTCTACTATGAAATCTGCTCAGCAGGGAACATTTCATGTCAGAATGCTGTATTTTTAGCCAATCAATTGGTTCTATACCGTGGCAGAGGGCTAGCTGCCTTTCGAACTGGAAGAGACATCTGCAGCCAAAAGAAGTGCCTCTCCATTTATTCTTGGAACACAGAAATGACAATGTCTTTCTTTGTGCTCTGGAAGTTCAGTGAGTGTTAGCAGGGGTCAGGAAGCATTATCTCCCATCAAGCAGTGCACACAGTTCAGCTGAAAGTTACCCTACAGGAACAGTTTGTGAATGCTTTTTAGTTTTCTGCTTCTGTTCCCAACACATCCTAAGTCTTATTTGACTGGGTCTGGAGGTTTGCACTTTCTGTGTATGTGTGCATGAATGTGTGTTGACCATTTATACTGCAATATCCAAGGAGAGTAACTGTATCTGTGCCATGAGTTTTTAAAAGACTGGAAACACTAGGAAGTCAGTGGAGTTCTCTTACTCCTGTAGCACTAACAAACATTAGTTTGAGACAGTAAGAACAGCAGCAGTATAAAGTTATCTTAACTGTTTGAGACAGTAAGAACAGCAGCAGTATAAATTTATCTTAACTCAGTTCAGCACCTTACAACATCCTCAGAAACATGACCCATCTGTAGCTATTGTATACTGGCCTTAAATACAATGGTAATCTTCTCCCCTCATCAACAACAGAGAGTTCTCAACACCTTAAAAAAATCACATCTCCTGGACATGTCACTCTTCTTAGGCAATTTATTGCAACTGTCTGTTCTGTGAAGTGACCCAAAAAATCTAAAATGTGTCAGTTTGTTGCATGTTCTATAGCTGCCTCATTATATATTTTGAGACTGACAGTGTATTAAATGTTTAGGGTTTGTTTTTTTTTTTTTTCTATTCTGATTTTTATAAATACATTTTGTATTTGATTACTACACAAAATGAGTTTATTCAGAGATAAGGGATCAGCAGCAGTAGTATCTCTGACTCAGCAGGGATGGACAGTGGACTAGAACCGCCTCTCAACTTTGTTGTAATGAAGGGAGCCAGGGGCTGGTCCAGCTTCTATTTCAGACCACTTCCACGAAGTTCACACAACACTGCTGACACATGCCAACAGTTTCTGATCTTTTTTTTTTCACTTGCCCTTTGGCAGCTGTGTTAGCCAACACTCAATCTGAAACTTGATACCCTGAAATCTATCAAGGGAAACTGTTTGATGAAGGGACATTCAGTTGACATCAGGGCATAAGGACAAATACACTCTTAAATTCAGCATTGTTCCATTTTTAGTACATGACAGTTATGGGATTTATGGTGCAACTCTTCTCAAGTATTATTTTTCATTTATTTAAAAATAAGCATTGCTAGCATTTTATCTGTTGTGTCTATTAGAGTTTTTGTGGGACAACCATTAGAATGACTTAGAACTGTATTAGGTATATTTTATATCTTAATTATGACATAAAATATATAGACTTGCAATGGTCACTGAAAGACTGAGTGTCTTACCCAATTTCACAACTTGGCCTGTGCAAGTCTCAGTGCATTTGAACAAATAGACCAGCTGGTAAAGGTTTGCTCTACATCAGTCAGGACTTCCCCTCTCTTACCTGAAAATCTGGGAGACAGACAGCAACATTTGCTCATTGAGAAAATGAAAAGGAGCAGCTTTTTGAATGCCCATTTCTCCTCAGAAGACATATTCCTGCAAAA
Organism: Pseudotriccus pelzelni; assembly: GCA_035584735.1. Taxonomy (NCBI): domain Eukaryota; kingdom Metazoa; phylum Chordata; class Aves; order Passeriformes; family Tyrannidae; genus Pseudotriccus; species Pseudotriccus pelzelni. The sequence continues at coordinate 44,354,710 of JAWMRA010000161.1, read as the reverse complement.
ATATTTAATAAATCTAGAGTCTATTCCTCCTCTCACTGATGTCATGGTAAGCCTTGAGTCATCAATAAAGTCAGTAGGGCTCTGGGAGAATCAGAATGGTTCCCTACTCCCTCATTCTATCCTCATTTTGACGTGTTTCACACCGGTGCGTGCAACTACCAACTTCAATGAGTTAGTTCCCTGTTCCCATTTGTGTAACAGATCTCCATCTTGGCTTTGGGGTGATGTACCAAAAGATAACTGAAACAACGTATCACCCCTAGCTAACAGAGATATCCTTATGGATAGGAAAGATAAAGTTGCTATAGTGCCAAACTTTTTTGTCTCTGTCTTTCGTTTTGGTTTTGGGGTTTTTTTACCTTTTTGGGGAGTGAGGTGGGCTCTCTGTGTATGGAATCCTCATCTGTAACCCTGTCACCTCAACACCTTAACATTTTCTCTGAAAATATAGATGAAAACTAGCATATCAATAGTGCTCATTTGAAAGATGAATTATAACCTTATCAAGTTCTTAACAGCCCTAGCTGATCCATTCAAATGTATCTGAAGTAGCATCCAGGTGCCTGGAGAAAGCAAGGGCTGAAACTGCCAAATCACTGAAGTAAAAATATGTGAAGAAGATTAAATACAGTTGCTTACTAAATTTATCTGAGTCTAAATGCAGCTGGGATGTGAATAAAGGACAGAAGTGTGTAGGGGAATGGGAACAACACTATAACCTCCCACTGAGAATGAAATTAATAGAGGGTTACAGCACAAAACGTAAATACCCACAGATGGATTTAACTTGCTTCCAGTGTGACACAACCTGAAATAATCCCTTCTGTCTGGATTTTACATTACTTTTTTTCTTTAAAATGATTGATATCCATGACTCACATAATTAAATATAGAAACAATAACTAGGATGATGAGAATTGGTATTGTTCAACCTGAAAAAGAGAAGGCTTTAGTCTAACCTAATTGCAGCCTACCAGTACCTGAAGGGAGCCTACAAGAAAGATGGAGAGGGACTTTTTATGATCATGTAGTGGCAAATCGAGGGGGAATGGTTTCAAATAGGAAGACAGTAGGTTTAGATTAGATATGAGGAATAAACTATTTACTGTGAGAGTGGTAAGGCACAGGTTGCCTAGAGAAGTTGTGGATGCCTCATTCCTGGAATCGTTCAAGGCCAGATTGGATGGGGCTTTGACCAACCTGGTCAAGTGAAAATTGTCCCTGTCCATGGCAGGGAGGTTTGAACTAGGAATCTTTAAGGTCCGTTCCAACAATATTCTATAATTCTATGATAATAAAAGTTCAAGGTTATTTTATTTAGTGGAGGACTTTTATTCAAGTTGGACAACAGCAGAGCTTTACACCTTGCAGTCCCTCACCTTCCTTCAAGATATAAATACTGAGACATACACATGTTCTGTCTCTGCTATATTCCTAAATAACCCCAATGCAGGAAATCCTGGATCTGACAGAGATCAACACACAATCTCGTTTTTACTAATGTTAAATTTGCAAGATTACATATAAAGTACTGTAAAAAGTACGTGTTTTGCAATATATGGGAAAATATACAGGCAGGATGCTGTCTTCTCCCAATTTGTTGTTAGTAGCCACGAATACAGTTCTGCTCAAGTTCTAGGTCAGACTCTGAAAATGGATTCCGTTCACAAAAAATATCAAAGCAGTGTTATTTTGAAGTCACTTAAAATGTAAATCAAACTAAATAATAGGACATAGAAATCACAGTTTTTGAAAGATGTCATTTACCTAAACAAGGTTCCAAAAAAAGATTGCTTTGTACCACCCTACTTGGTATATAAAAAGATTTTTATTTTAGTAAACAATAGTTTCTACAGGTCTATATTCTCCTTCATTCTTTTTGCCTACCATAGCATATTAGGAGTCAAAAGGAAAAACAAATACTTACTTAATACTAAGCGAAACAAGCAGTAGTAATTTTATTTCTCTGTCACACTACAAGACACAACATAGAACTTAAATGCTACTGAATCAGCAGTAACAGAAGTATAGGTGACTAATTTAATTGTGTAAACTCAGTGATAAAGCAAAGACATTAAAGCACCTCTTTACTCTCTTCCAAGTATTTTTGAACTAGGCACATATGGGAGGTAGTTGAAATTTGTTAATTAGTCAAATATACACAAGGAATTTACATATATATACATCTGTGCATGTGTGGAAATAAACATGTCAACATGCACAAGTATTTAGGGTATGTCTCTGTGTTCATAAAGAAGGAGCAAGAGAAAGGGAGGGAGGCTTGAAATTCCAGGTTGTTGTCCCTTGATAAACGAGAGCCTAACTTGCACTGAGTCATAAACACAGTACTGACAGCAGAGATGCTCCCACTGGTCAGGTGGGCTCCTGTAGCAGAAAAATGTCTGTCCTACCTTCTTCGCTGGATGTGGTTCCAAAGAGGTGTGGCACTCTGAGAAGCAGCAAGCAGACTCTGAACCACCCGCTTGAATTTCACTCAGGTGCCCTTACTCTGGCTTCTTGTTCACCACTGCAGATCATACCAGAAAAAAAAGGGAAAAGATGAGACTGGAAAACAAGAAAAGTTAGTGATTTTTCATGTTTTGGGTTTGTTTTCAACATGTATATGAACATTTCAAATAGATGAGAAGTGGACTTTTGAAATCTATCAAAAGAAATACAGTATGTGCTGTTATTGAAGCAGAAGATATGTCATCCCTTGAGGGAGTTATTCATAATGTTATTTTCAGATATAGTTCAATCAATAAATCTGTGAATGGTTACAGTCTTGTTAGCCATGTCATATGATTCAAAGTCTTCAGAAAGCCGTTCTGACTCTACAGGCCATGATAGATTGGTCTGTCACCTTTTTTACTCTGCATTTCAGTGATCTTGCCTCCTACCTTCATCTTTCCTCTTCCACCCTTCCTCTCCCTCCCCAAGCCATTTTCATTTGACCTTCATGGCAGTCATTCATTGTATCAGCACTCCTCTTTAATCAGAGCACTGCTTCCATCTGACATAACTGGTTAAATGGCTGAGGGTCCATTAAGTGAATTATTTCAAGCTCTTGCCCCTTTCACAAATCTGCCCCTAAAGCAACACAACAAGTAATAAATTTCAAGTACCTTTCAGTATGGTGAGGGAAGTAGACTGCACTTTACAACTAGCAATTAGCCTTAGGGCTTCAGGTACTTTTATTTTCTCACCACAAATGATCTCGCTTGTTTTTTTTTCTCAGGCAGGGTTGAAAGGAGGGGAGTGGAGGGCTTTTTTTAAAGGAAAATGCATGCCTTATCTGAGGTTCAGGGCCTGAGGTTGATAGCGTGTCTTCATATTCTATTCTCTGGTTTATAGTGTCTTAATATATGGTGACATTCTGTAACATTTTCTATTCTCTCAGTGTTCAGGAATTATGGGAAATTATGATCCAACAATGCCAGTATCATGTAGATTCAGTGCCATCTCAGCAAACTTGCTGGCTCTTACCCGTTGAGGTTCACATAGCTTTAGGAAATGCAGGGAAGCATAAGACAGGTATGTACAAGGTGGGTTTAGAGAATTAATCGCCCTGTAATCTTAATAAATAAGAGTAATTTTGTGCTGTGGCTCTATAGCATGGTGACAGCAGTTGTAATAACAACTAGAAGTATGTGAAAGAAAATCCTTTTTACCTATATAATGTCGTACATTTAAGCAGTTTGATCCCAAACAGCAAAATGCAGAAGGAATCACAGACGCGTTTCTTGTCTATTCAGTATATCATGCTGTGTGTGAAATCTGGGTTACTTCACTGGCTTCTTGCTCAGCATTCTAATTTGTCATTCGTTTTTACTGGAATTTGTTTTGCAATTTTATTATCCAGCTCACCAACCTTTTATCAGCCTGCTCCTTTCCCCTTTCCCAAACTTTTTCCTTTATTTTTTTTCTCCCTCAGTACTGTGAGTGTGGGAAGAATTCTTTTATCTCCCTTTCAGTGACATCTTGTAGTACTTTTTTATTCACTGGCTTTTTTTCTTTTTTGCTCAATTCATATGCATTGTGATACAGCTTTTATCAGTCTTACATGTACTGTTGCTATTGCTTGTTCCTGATCATCTGTTTGTATGTCATCAAGTACACCATGTGCTCTTGGCAGAACATCTGCAATTACTAGATAGTTTCTCATCTGAAAATGCAGGCTGTTGCCATCATTGATATAACTGAACTCAGCTATGTTTATGGACTGCAAATAGGTGTCTTTTTCTATGCCAGAGACTATAAGGGAACAGGAAATGTGACCCTGCACAGTTTTCTGAAAGGACAGGTGAGGGTTTTTAGCAAGGCTCAGCCAAGCATGGAGCAGGCATAATATGCTAGAGCCTTTAAATTTTGTTGTCATGAGAGGAGAAGCTGTCCATATAAATGAGACAGAAAGGGGTTTGATTTGGCATCATGGTTAGTATTCGGTTGTGCAAGAAAGGTGAATGGCAAAGTGACTGTTAATTTAGGGATTATTTTTCACAGTTCCAAATGATTTATTTAGGGAAATATTTCTCAGTCTCAGATAAAATTATGGTTAAGGCAATATACAAATGCTTCTCTCTATTCATACTGGAAGTCAATAGCCATGGCACTCATGTTTGTAAATGAGACTACTATTTTTTGTCAAACTACGCTCTTACTCATTTAGTTTACTATGGAGTGACCAGTGGAATTCAGTAATTGCCTCCTAGCTGATAGCTGTAGATATTGTTTTAAACAAATAAAGATAGAAATATATAGCAGCTATGCAAAGATCAATCTCAAAATGCTTAGCAGCAAACAATTTCAGATTTCAGATGTTGTGTTCTCCCACTGAAAGGAGTCAGCCTTGGTATAACTGAAATAGATTAAAAAAACAAAAATATGTGCAAAAATATTAAAAAGTTTGACTTGCTGTTGCCCAATAACGCAGGCAAATTCAAGGAGATCTGTGCTGCCATTATAAGGACCACTGCGTGCTAGGGTAGCTCTTACTTTATTGTTTATATTTATATATACCTAAAATACATGAATCACTGTTTTAACTCAAGTAACTGTGCACAGCAACAAATTTCTTGGATTTGTTAGCCACTGAAGCCCATATACATCAGGTAGTTTTACCTCTGAAAATGTCTTCTAAGAACTGAACTGAAAAGAATCTTAAGACAGTGGTAATTCTGAGGCAATTCCCAGAAAAAGCATCACATTCCTTTTCATTATTTACCACTTAAAGTATCACTGAACCAGTTTTCCCATCCTCTGCTATGTCAAGGGTTCATTTAAATCAGAGAAATTCTTAATGAATACTTGCTGTATCTGTCACAACAAACAGATTTCATCTAGATTACATCCTCCAAAAATATTAGACAGGGTTGAGTTGTTAGAGAGCCTTCATCTGTGTGACAGAAGAGTTGTGCTGTGAGGAAAGAGGCAATGGAGGGCTCACAGAATTGCACTAAAGGGGTGATTCATTTTGATTTTGAACTGTGTTTTGCTATCCTTCTTTGAGTCTAACAATGACAGCAGGGCACAAAAGCAGCTGTTTGGCACTTTTATGTCTCTAATGTATGTTGATCCACAAGACAGATGATCTGCATCAGACTTTTCTGCATTCTTCACAGTTGTCACTAGTTATGATTTAGCCTGATCCAGCCCACAGGTCTCCAGCAAGTTTTCTTTCATTGTTATCTGGATGTAAGTTCTCCATTTCTGATGCTTTCAGCCCTGAGGTGGCTTTAGAGCTCTTACATCTCCCTGACATTAATTGTAATTGATTAGCTTTCTTCTTCTGACACATTCCTGATCAGCTCCAGCACATCTTTCTTTCTCTCATGCAAAGATTTTCCCCCTTTATCTCTGTTAGAAATCACAAGTGGCAGGTGTGGGAGTAAAGAATTTCCTCTATGAACTCTTCAGCTTTTCTATTACTACTTTAAACTCCTTGCCTTTTACAAAGCTTGCTTTCTATGCCTGCCTTTCCATCTCCTTTTTTCATCAATCTGCTTCTTAGGACCACAATGCAGTTCTGTTATTTATCTAAAATTGATAAACACACTTCTAGTATGTATAATGATCTCCTCACAGTTCTCTTTTCATTAGCTAGTTCCTTTTGATTTCCACAATTACAGTGTTTGAAAGTCTGTCATGATTCAGGACAGTGATGTGGTAACTATTCCAGTCACCCAAGGTATTGTCAAAAAGTTGTTGGTTTCAGTTCATTGTCAAGAGGCCATTTCTGTGTTCCAGTTTCTTAATATCATAATGATAGAGAACCTGGATCTTACTCAAATTGGTGTACTTACTTTTTACCTACTGAAAATTACTTATTTGAATTCCCAGTAGCCAAGGAAATCCCCATCCATTGTTTTAACAGTGGGCTTAAAAATCACCCTGTATAAAATAGCTATTCACTTAATCCACTACTGAAAATCTGGAACATTTTATTGCTGCTGTATTTTCCTTAGTGCTGGTTAATTTCAGACATAAAAGTTACTATAATTCATAGGGAAATGAACTGTTGCTTACAGTCCCCACATTATAAAACAGTTGTGCTGCAATTGTCTTCCTTCTGCTGCTTTTATTCAGGACAGAGTCCCAGAGGGCTGCTAAAAAAAAGAAGTGTTCCTCGGACACAGAAAGGAGAGCACTCAGACCTTTTTGTTAAGAAATGGAGTAGGTGTACCTAGTATAATTTCTCAAGATAAGAACTTCTAGACAGATGTCAAAATTAAAAATAAAACCACTGTTGACAATTTAACTGCTCATGCTAGCTGCATGCTTAAGTAGTGAATGATAATTGTTACCAGCATTTGAATTAACAATGACTAAGTCACAAAGGAGATCTCCTTGTTCTCTGTTTCTTTTAATTCAAAATGTCATTCAAGAGATGTAGAAAAGGCTTTGTTGGAAGAGAAAAAAATTAAATTGTACAAAGCAGGTACAAGTTGCTGTGGCTCTCCTAGGATTTTTTGCTTGTCAGCTCTAAACTTACTCAAGCAAAACACTGAAGTCAAAGACTGTTTTGGCTTATTACTCTGCAGTTTTCCACTTCAGAGTCTCAGGCCATCTTAGATTCCCAGCACATTGCATACACAGGACATTTGCTCTCTGAGAGCTGTCACAGAGAGTGCCTTGCTCTACAGCAAGGCTTTTATCAGTTGTAACGATTTCTGGATTAAGCAGCTTGTCTAAGAGTAACAGACTGTAGACATTTAACCCCTGAAATCTACATGAGCAGTGGGAATCTGAGGAAGTCAGATACCAAATATCCTGAAAGTCCGGAGCCTATCCTTTTGCTCTCACCAGAATAGGCTGCTAGACTGGTTGTATTCAGGCAAGACCAATATACACACAGTTGATCTATTCATGGAGAATTTTGCTATAGTCTTAAAAACAACTAAGCTTAGATACCAGAGAATTACTGCTTTATTGAGAGTTAAAGGACTGTAAAGGTCAACACTATCCACAAACAAAAGACCATCAAACTGGGAAAAGGCCCTCACCATGAGCCCCTCCTTTATGAATATTTCTGATTCACACCAGATATTTGGTCTCTAAACTGTAATGAATATTAAGATCTTAATTTCTAGTGCCACTCTGCATATGTTTTTTCTCATCTGGTGTACTTTTTAGTAAATAGATCTCCTCAGTCTTTTCCCTTTTGAAAGAAAGAAGGGAAGGAAAAATACCCTTTGCCCCAGGATCTTTATCTTTGTTAACACGACCTTACATTGTACCCCTGAATAACGTAAGATTGGTTTTGTTGTGCCCTGCAGGGCTTCCATGTCCCCGGAATCCTAGGGAAATGGCAGTGTCAAACTGGCACACTGTAGCAGAAATGTCATTTTTTAATTATGTGGTTCTGAGGGAATCTATTATCTACTGCTGAGAAGCTGAAATCAGACGATTTATCTCCAAGGCAGCTCTGTCTACAATCTAGAATATATATCTCTTGTCACTGCAGGAAACAGAATGAAAGGATGTTTTTATTTCTGGAGCCTTATGTTTATAAATTTATTCTTTTAAGTCTTGCAAGCAGATTTCTGGGGGTAGGGTGCTGAGGGCCAGGGTATAGAAAAGTCACAATCCGATGTTTCTTCAGGTTCTCTTGATCTCCCTAGAAGATTACCCAAGGTCAAAAGGGATCTAGCTGCCCTTCAGTCATACATATCCTCAAGAGCTCATGTGCCAACCATAAAGTAACCTAAGTATTAGTCACTGTGCTGAGAACTCCAGGCACTTAAGTGCTGAGAGTGCTGTGAAAGTGAACAACATCAACAAATGGGCCAGGCAATCCGTTTACCTTAATTAACATAAATATTAACATCTGCTTGACATTTCAGGGTAGTTTCTGCTGTGTTGTGCCTACAACAGTTTGAAAAAATCTTTTTCTCACACACTAGATGTTTTGATTTAAATGAATACTGATTTAACTACCAGCTTATTCACAATGTTTCTAAATTATTTCTCTTTCCTCCTTAAGGTATTGAAGCAAATTAGAGAGTTTAATACATGTTGTTTGTGGGGTTTTTATCTGCAAAATTCATTACACAGGCCACTCCATAAAGCAGGATCTGAGCTGACAGCAGTTCGCATCTATTAATAAAAAGGTACATTCCAAGTACTTTTAAAACTATCTCGCTCTGGTATACTTTAAATTAATATATGTTTTCTGTATCCTGTAAAAGTTTACAAAAAAGTTGTAGAAGGGGACAGAGGGAAAAAAATATCAAATATCCCCTCAAAACTGTAATTCTTGCATTGCCCTCTAGTGCATACATAACAACATGACAACTTTTTTTTTTTTTTAAACGCTTGTCTCTATAAATTTCTAACATGAAACCTTTATTTTTCATTTGATGGTTTGCCACGTTTAATTTTGACAGAAACATAATAGACAATTTGTTTTAAACATATGACTAAATTCTTACCTTCTCCAATTCATTTTGGCAAATCTGAGAAACATCAGTTTGATTTGTGTTGCTGGCAGAAAAGCAGGACGTGTCTCTTCAAAACAAAATGAGTATCATTCAGAACAATCCAGACACAAAAAATTCATTCCTTCAAAATCACCTGAAGTACAGCATGTATAAATTAAAGGGTGCCTGTATAATTTACACTATAAGGGCAAAGAAAAGTCTTTAATAGTATGTCATTGGTCTGGATAAGCTTACTTTTAGAAGTCATCTGCCCCCACATACACACAGAAAAATCAGAATACAGAAGAACACAGAAACATGCAAAATAGTTAAAGTGGGCATAGAATTCACATAACAGGATGAAAAGTATTGTAGGACATTGTAGAGACAAACATTCGAGAGGCTATGGATTCAAATAATGCCTTTGCGACTTAATTATTTACCTGTATGAATCACTAAATTTCAGGCCAACTGCCTGTGATTTTATGAATAAACTTAGGGACACATCTATAACATTTGGCAAAAGTAAATTAAGTAGCAATTTCCTCTGGCATTACATAATTTATCACAGAAAACCCATTTCTCTCTGCAATAACTGTGCTAGTAAAAGAAAACATTTTACAAAATATTTAAAAAAAAAATCCACCAAGTTTTAGTAACGATTGTTTGACACATCTGTTTGTACCGTTGTACCTGCAAAACATGCTATGGTTACATTTTGGGTACTACAGTATAGACAAAATGCTTTTGTATTTGAGAGTTTTGAGGATCTTATTTCACCAGCTCTTTTCCAAATAATTCTTAAAAGCATAATATTTGTAAAAATTTTCATGTTCTGGTCCACAAGATAGCAGAGGATTGTGGAGAAAATTAATTTTCTTCTCCACCTCTGCCCAGAGAGGCTGTGGACTCCCTATCCCTGGGAGTGTTCAAGACCAGGCTCGATAAGGCTCTGAGTAACCTGGTCCAGTGGAAGGTTCCCTGTTCATGTCAGGGAGAGTGGAGATAGTCCATCTATATAAAATCATAGAACAGTTTGGGTTGGAAGAGATCTCAAAGATCACCTTGTTGCCGTGGAGTTTTATTTTTTAATTTTTTAATTTTGTAGCTGTTAGAAGTAATTATATAGTAAATGTAGATGTAATATAGTAAAATCCTTTACCCTTTGACACAGCTTTCACATAGCAAGGCTATGTGAAGACCTCCAAGAACATCACGTCACCTGAAGAAGATGAAGATGAAGAAGAGGGGGTCCCAAAACGACCCCAGACCC
>JAWMRA010000161.1:44296751-44344419 GCA_035584735.1 Pseudotriccus pelzelni | reverse complement strand
ATCATAAAAGGAGATCAAGTTGGTCAGACAGGACCTGCCCCTCCTAAACCCGTGCTGGCTGGGTCTGATCCCTTGTCTATCTTGTAGATGTGTGATTGCAGTTAGAATGATCTGTTCTATGGACTTAAGTGCTGTTTAAGGCAATGTAGAAAGAGACCATGGCCATATTCAACACAATTCTTCAGTAATGTGGGAAAATTTGAATTTGTGAATGATGTCAATTTCTCTCTGCGGAAATTATATGTGTAGAAAGCTTCCTCAAGACAATCAGCATAGCTTGGTGGGAACTGTAAAGTGAGGTATGTGTGTGACTGAGTCTGGTTTCTGATTCTTGGGAAAAAAACACCAAAAACTGAATTCTATATGTCAGATTACTGCATGGCATACTCTCTGGCAAGATACTATTTCTGACTAGGATAATAGTTGTGACTGTATAACTAGTGAACATAGTAGAGAATTTCCTCCCCAAACACACTTACAAGTTGCTGATAAACTTGACTGCACAGTGAAGAGGGAATAAAAATTAAAAAAACCACAAATGGTGGAGAAAGGCAGGACGTAGCAGCCCATCCACCTCACAGGTAGATCACTGAAGTGACTGGATTTGGGAATTTTGTCAAACTACACTGGCTGCAGTAATTCCACCTCCTGATGACATTTTGTTCAGTTTGCCCAAGTTAGTTTTTATTGTACTGCTTCAGTGACATTCTGTCTATTTTTAAACTTTTTAACTCATAGCTTATGAGCGGAAAGACATTACTCACCAAGAACACCTGCAAAAAATAATCTGATTGGTCAGGGTCCTGCAGGGTCTTGAGCCAATATAAATTTTCCATTATATAATCTTAGAAATTAAGAACTGTTCTTTTTACAGTCATATGGTGCCTGGAAGAAATTTTACATATGTAAAATAGTATCAAAAGTACAGAAAACAACACGCTTGAATGCATAAGAGCTGATAATTGATGGTCATATTTGGTTAAGAGAAATTTTTCCTTTGTAGTTATATTTCACATTTTTCTTTCATCACTGACCTTTCTACAAGCTTCCTAGTGCTTTTCAAGGTGTCATTAATAAAAGCAGAAGTCTTCCAAGCTGGGTCTTTTTGATGCCATTTCTGGAAAGTAGCCTAAGGAGAAAGTTAACATTTTCCTACATCAGAGACTTCACAAGAGTTGTCCCACTACAGGAGAGTGAAGTGACCCAGCCTTAATAAACGAGTAGCACATTTAAGCAACAAACCTGTACTGTCAAACTCTACCTTTGCGAAGCAAAAGAGATGTTTTCATTGTATGCACAACTCTACTGTGTGTGCTCAACTGCTTTGTGCTTATGTGAGTTGCTAAGGCCTATGCAGAGCTCTCCTTGCCTGAAGTGGGATAGTTGTACCACTCTAAACAGAAAAAGGCTCATTAGGGAGACAGATGTGGTTTGGGAAATGGATGCAAAGAAACATACCTTGAAAAATAGTCATATATGAACAGAGGCACATTTGAGTAACTACAGACTGTGGCAGGTTCTGCTGTTGAATCCATTCAGTTTCTGAACTGATTATGCCTCCTTTAATTACATACTGTATTTTCCAGTTCATTGCCACATTACATAACATATTTTCAGTGGAGAAAATGTGGACATTTTCCAACAAATCACAACAGGCTTTCTTGTAAGTCATCCATTATTTATAATAAAGTCCCTGATAATTTATATCCAACATGTCCAAACACTAAGAAATAGTGCCAGGATATTATCTGATCAATAACAAATACAAATGTATTGAACAATACATTCACCACTGTGTTAATATTAGAATTTGTTTCCCTAGAGGGGAGAGCTGGTCCATAAGAAGGAATTAATATCTATCCTTTATAAAAAGTTTCACTAGACCTTTTTTCTTACATTTGAGCAGTTCCCCAGAGACATACTTTGCTTTGGAATGACTTGAAATACATCAAAATAAAGATGATTGGAAAATGTTTGATAGAACATTATTTTATTTTTCCAAAAGAAAATGCTGATTCTGCAAAACTGAAATATTTTATAAGAAGAAAACTGATTTAAAAGTAATCAGAAAGGGTTCTTCATGGGAAAGCGGCTTCATGATATGGAATGGTTCTATCAATGGTTGACTCAAAGAACAGCCTACTCAGGGTCAGATGTCTCACGAGACCACAAGTTTAAGCATCTCTATAACCTCATTTTCACTAGAGACTAATAATTAGTTACCTAACTTCTGAGGAGACAGTCTTTGGTAGTAAGTGTGAAAGACAGTTTGGACTGGTGAATGTGCAATCTCTGTAAGAAGTAAAACTGTTTCTACAGCATATATTTCTTCAACCTAGCTTAAGGATAGTGCTGGAGAAAATGCGGACTAAATCTCTTGTTTGGGAAGGGAATAGGAATTTGAATTTTGATCTTACTCTGGGGTATTTTGGATAGTGTTGTACTCATCATTCTTGGTCCTTTGCTATTCTAGACTCCTCTTTTTGTTTGTTTTGCACAAAACTGGGTTTTCAGAATGTCTTTTTTTTTTTTTTATTTAAGCTTTGACTAGAAGAAATTAAAAAATCCATCACTTTTTCGGAGTGGAATTCAAAAAGGACTCACTTTTTTGTATGAAAAGAAGCTTTTTCTAGTAATTATGCTCGATTCTGCATCTGAGAGGCTTCTATTTGCTTTGTACTTTTGCTCCTTCCAATATCTTTTTAGTTCTCTTGCTTTTTTTAACAGAAGTGTGAGCAAAATAACACCTTTCATCAGCATTAGTGACAGCTACCAAGATGAAACTCCTGTGTCAGTACTAAATTTACTCTTTCTAACTCATACATGCTTGAGACTCCTAAAAATTAGGAGATTTTGAGAAATGTAGGTAGCTTGGTCATCACCATCTTAACCTTTTTTTAGGTCAGAGTGTCGTTTTATTTCCAAAATTAATTTTCATTAAAAAATCATTCAACCAGGTATTCCATATCCAAAAATTCAGTTTACTAACACCTTCTAAAAGGCTCTTTAGGTGAAAAAATATTTGTTTTGTGGGGGCTTAGGGTAGATCTTTTCAAAAGTTAGTATAAAAAAGTAGCTTGTCTTCCTTATTAATGTACTTGCTCTATAGCTTGCAGATGCATGAGAATGATATGAGTCACTAATCTGATACATTCAGGAGTAGAAATATAAATTAAAACAGCTAATTCATTAGAGTTTTTTTACAGAAACACAATGTCCAATTGTATTACACTTTTTTCTTCTTATCTCCTTTATAAGGCTTAGGACAGACTAGTAATTCTGTTTCTGGATTCACATACAAAAGAGGAAGATGTTGAATTCAGCACAGTAGTTGTCAGGCTTCAGCTCTGAATTCTCTAGAACCAAAGACATTCTGTGCTAGTTTAGATCTTTTGTTTGAAAATCTGTAATTCTATGGCTTAGTTTTGTTTTCCCATTAGAATGGAAGGCAGCTCCAGATCTCCAAGGAAAGGGAGAAAGTAGAAAGGTGGCACACTTTTAATTGGCAAAATAAAAGAATTTTTTTTTTTCCTTTGGCCACTATCCCACACAGTAGGTTCAGATAAATTTAATTAAGGTTACTGACATAGTAATTTGCATTGTTACTCATGATGCTTTCTGCTCTTTATAAAGCATTTCCTTTTGGAAGTGCCATGACTTTTATAAGCATATCACTTTGTCCCTGTGGCTGAAGTATTAGATTCGCTGTGAAATTTCTGCAGTTGCTATGCCACTCGTATCTAGTTGAATATAGAATCGTTTTCAGGGCTCTTTTAAAAGCATGTCGTTGAATGCATTAGTTTTGATGATATCTCAAGACTGCTTCTCTATAAAGACTTATAAATTGGTAACTTAAACTAATGCTTCTTCATTCTATGTTGCATATTTTCAACGTCCAGCTAATTCTTGTGGGTGAAAGCAAAACAATCAAAGCAGACACCCTTAAGGAAGATAAAGAAACTGAGACAATACTGGTTATTCTGAATGTTTGACCTACAGAAGAAACTCTGACCCTCCACATGCATTTGCAAAGAAACATGATTTAGAATTTCCTAATACTAGGAAAGGGGATCAAAAAGTCATATCAAAAAGACCTTAGGTTTTCTGCTAGCTAGATGGAGCTAAAATTTCCACAGCTCAGATGTTTTGTCTCCAAAATACGAAAGAAATGTTGCAAATATACATGAGTGCTGATGAAAATGCCTAATCTCTGAATTTGAAAGCTCCATTATCTGGTATGAATATTTGGGAAGGCTAAGTTGCTTGCAGTTTACTGAGTAACTTCAGGTATTGTATTTATTGGTGATATTCCACGTTGCAGATCTTAACTCAGTATATCGGAACCTAACCTGAAACTTTTGTTTCGGATAGATTTTTTTTTTTCAGTTTAAATGAATGCACAATTCTGCATTGATCTAACATAGTAAAAAGTAAACTAATCCAAATATATCTTTAATATTAGCATTGATCAAGACATATTTCACTTTTGAAAAAGTCTGTCTGAAAATTCAATGCAATGGTTGTGCATGAATCATGGGGAATATTTGAGCCTTTTACCTACATATTAATACCGAAAATCTGCTATAAGGTGGATCTGAATTTACAGCTTTCCTACAGTTTAATGTCACAGAATCAAAGAATGACTGAGGTTGGAAGGAACCTCTGGGTGGCAGGGCCACCTAGATCAGATTGGCCAGGGCCATGTCCACATGTTTTTTAATATCTCCAAAGATGGGGACTTCACAATATCTCCGGGAAACTGTGCCAGTGCTCTGTCACTCTCACAGCAAAAAACCTTTTTCTGATATCTGGAAAAAATCTCTGGTGTTCCAGTTTGTGCCAGTTACTGTTTTTCCTGTCACTGGGCATCATTTAAAAGAGTCTGGATCCACTTATTTACATCTTCCCTTCAGATAACTGTATGCATTGATAAGATCCCCAACTTGAGCCTTCTCCAGACTGAACAGTCACATCTGTCTCAGTCTTTCCTCATGGAAGAGAAGCTCCTATCCCTTCATCTTAATGAATCCCATTTTGATAATAAGTACAAAGAAGCAGAAAAAAGTTTTCTTGTCTATTTTCTTGTCAAATTCGGGTAATACTATGATACCAGGAAGCTGGATGGATAGAAAACTAGGTTATAACTACCTCTTTCTCAAAATATCATTTAAGTGAATTCGAGAAAAACATTGGCTGTTAGGAAGATAAAATTAAAATTGTTTAATTTGAACATAATTAAATTCTCTCAAAGCATGTTTATACCTTTAACAGAAACAGGCCTTTAGTAACCACTGAAGTCGGCTGCTATTTCTTTTTAGTGATTTAATTTTTATTGTGCGGAATGAGCAATCTAGCTTCTCTGTCACCCTGCCATTTCCATACAGAGAGGGCAATTCTGAATCACATCACCTCTTGAGAAGAACTGAGCAAAGCTGGGAGACAACTGCTTTGGAAGAATTGATTTGCAAATAGGGAAAGTGGACAGGCAGAATTGATTCGTGCAACTCTTCTCTCTTGTTGTACCTGACTGCTCTGCTTCATAAACTTGCAAAAGGAACGTTGAACTGCATCTGCCTAGCTCATTTTAGGATGGTGGCGGATCCAACATGATTCACATGTCAGATAAACTGGAATGCTTCTCTGTTACGTCTACAGCAGTTCAATGTGTCCTAGACTTATGTGTCATTGTGCATGAGTAGTACTGGGCTTTCCTGCCATTTGGAAATCTAAACTGCTTCGTACACAGGTACCTAACACTGAGTCATTGTCCCAAGTATTTTCTATCTGGCATTGGAAGTTCACAGATTTTCAGATTTTTCTAAATTTTGAAATGAGGCAATTATTTGGTCACTGGCTAAAGCCAAAAGGTTTGTTTTTGAGTCAGTGTTTTCCTCATTTCAAAAGTCCTAAGCTGCAGATGTTCTAGAATTGGGCACTTTTTGCTGTCCTGACCCCTTAGAAATTTGTTCATCAGTAAGTCTAACAAGTAGCATTGGGATTAATTAACGTCTGTGGAATCACTCGAGGGTTGAAATAAATGGCCGGACTGTAGTTGTAACTTAAAATTGGATCAGAGAGTGATACCTGCAAAGTATTTATGAGAAGAAGCAATATGTTACCTTAGCTTTACTTTCTGCAGAAGAAATATAAAAGGGATGAAGGAGTCAATTCTTTTACTACTCTTATTAGTTGCTGTTCCTTGTAAGTGTTTTGTCTTTCTCAAAAGTCTACCCACAAAGGGATAGATTTGGAGTTTAAATGTTGTGCCTTCAGTTCAAAGCAAACCCTTTCACTCAGGAAGAACATGGATTTCCATCAGGAGATTCCAAAGAAAACAACTGATATGAATTTTTTTGGCAGAGTAGTTAACATAAAATGTATGTTTCTGAAGGTAACAAAATCAAGAACATGAAGGGATGTCCAATCTAGCTGAATAACAAAATTAATTACAGAGCAACTAAAAATAAGTTTTAACTTTTTTTCTTAACAATCTCTAGCTTTCTAATCCTGTTTGGAAACAGAATAATATGAAAACATTTATAAATAATTTGCATTATCTTAATCTCATGATAATTTGACATTTCATTCTTAATGTTGGTTTTCCTAATTTAGATTTTTGCTTGAAATGCAACAAGTCTATCTGCACAAGGTTGCTGTATTGGCTGTTGGTATGAAAGGAAAACTTCTTTTCTTTTTGTTTTGAAACTTGTCCTAGAAACTGAATGTTTGGGGTTTTGGGGTTTTTTCCTTCTTCTTCAGTGATTTTGCATTTCAGAATTAATATTTTATTTTTTTTTTTATTTTATTTTTTTATTTAAAGAGTTTGTGCCTAAGAAGTGGATTTGAGCAGGATGTTTAATTAGAGGACCTTCTAGGTTTTCTTCCAACACATGATTTTTCATAATTCTGTAACATTGAATTTGAATCTTGATCCTTAAAAAAGTACAAATAAAATGACTGAAAATGTAAAAACAATGTGATCATGGCAGCAAAGATAATTAAATTTTCTATATTCAGTCCTACTTAGCAAAACACCAAGCTACTTGCTACAAAAAATATCAAACAAAATGTACCTAAGAATAAGAAAAATCTCATTGAAAATATATCACATATTTTTCTCACATGTCTCTCCTTCTCCCTCTCTATGTAGCAAAATTCAATACAGCTGCTTTTGACAGTAACTAAGGTGGTGATCCTTTGGAGGAATTAACTTTGAAAAAATAATTTCATTCTTCACATATCTTGGGTTCTAACATTTGTCATCATTTACTGAAGTAGTTGAAATCTTACCGGAGGATGGGGACCATAGGAGGCTGAATGAATGCTAAATTTGCTCTGAGTCTGTGCTTATCCCATCATACACAGAACTGTAGATCTTCTTTAGTCTCCATAGCTATATTCTACCTTTATCCATTAATATGGGAACAACTCAATTAGTGGCTCTGTAGGGATCAGAGCATAACCCTCCTTTCCACAA
Source organism: Pseudotriccus pelzelni (assembly GCA_035584735.1). Classification (NCBI taxonomy): domain Eukaryota; kingdom Metazoa; phylum Chordata; class Aves; order Passeriformes; family Tyrannidae; genus Pseudotriccus; species Pseudotriccus pelzelni. Next base: position 44,336,942 of record JAWMRA010000161.1, on the reverse strand, counting down.
TTTAATAGCTACCATACATCATCAAGATCTAATTCCCAGGCTGAGAAGGATGTAAATGGCAGCAGCCTGCAGATCCATTTTTTAAAAATGTGAAGTCTTTGTGACTTAATACTCTTTCCCAAGTCCAATTGTATTGTGCATCCTGCAATTCTTCCTATAATTCACACCTGGCATCTTACAGATTAGTATTTCTGACTGTTTTGTGGTTACTTTATTTGATTTCTTGATACATCATTAACATGAAAGGAAATTATTTGCCAGCTAGAATTTGTTTGAATTGTCAGAGGTTCATTATTCTAGCAAAGTAATAATTTGAGATTTAGAATGCTCTGTGTTTTGTGCTCTTATCGGTCTTCAACAGTATTACATGACCTGCTTATTTCAGAGAAGGCAGTTGGCAACTCACTGAAGTTCAAAATAAGTACTGTTCTTACTTACTCCCTTTTATCTGGACTCTAGTATTCACTCTTCCTTCTTAGGATTAGTTTAAGAAGAACTAGAGTTCTATTTTAACTAGATATAGTTCACTGTGCAGAGTAAGATGGAAACAAACAGCAAGAAAACAATTATACAGAAAATTTTCTGAAGACTATACTTATAATGCACTAACCATGAATCAATGAGCCCATACTCAGGTAATAAAAAATAGAAAAGGAAAGAAAACTATCCCACTCAGACTGTACACAGCCACATTGCACATGGAATGTATTAAATACTCCTGCGGGTTTACTGCTTTGGTCACTCAACACTATTAAAGAGTTTATCTAAAATACTCACTTTGGGTCTATGAATTTAAAACAAACAAACAAACAAAACCAACAAAACCTAAAAAAACAAAACCCAAAATCAAACCCCAAAACAAATAAGAAAACAAACAAAAACCAAACAAAAACACACAAAAAAACCCCAACCAAAACCCAAAAAACTCAGCAGGAGCTTTTCCTTCTCATTACCGAAGGAATCATGCCCAAAGGCATAGGACAAAAGAGTGAACAAACTGAATAAGGAAAAGAAAAAACTGAATTAAGATACGACAGAAGTTTTAAAAAGTTAAAAGTTTGCTATAAAAATAAGCATAATTTTTCTTGTTCACTATGGCTAGAATATCAAGGAAGAATCTAAGAAAATCTCTGTTATTTGAGGCTTTTAATAAAAAAATAACTACCTAGAATAGCTTAAACTAACTACCAACTGGTATTCCTAAAGTCCAGGACTGAAGTTTCATTGTGAACTTTGGAAATGCACAAAGATTCTGACTTCTCCATCAAATGCCTTTGGCTAGTCATCAACAATAAAGGTCAGGTTTTTTTACTTCTCATACAGTTTTTGGCTTTTATTTTTAATTTCTGCTTCTGAACTGGGAAGTTTGCCTTGGAGTAGAATCATAAATGCTAATAAACCCCAGGTAAAGTAGATTTCTCTGTACTTACAGGTGACTCTCATATAATATCCAACTTGACCAGAATGGAAGGTATTTGAAAGCAGGTTTTGCCAAGCCCTAGATAAACATGTGACTAAACTGCTCAGATTCAGTTTTTGAAGTTTACTTATCTTCAGTGATTGTGGTGATTTTTTTTTTTTTAATTTCTGTTTTATTCTGACTGTGGTTAAAATTCCTTAGACAGTCCTTAGGCACATTAGAAGGGGAATGGAGAGTATTATGTAAATAAAATTAGTTTCAGTATTAATTGATTTGATGTTTTTTTTCCCCAGGTTTCAAAAGTCTTCTGCTAATAACCATAACCACATCAAGTACAGTTCCTTTCTTGGTAAATAATATTCTGAAGGTAGAAAAATACAGAAAAACACAAAAATGTCGACAGTAGAAAAAAGGCTGTTGTTTAAGACCCACTTGAAAACAAAAGGTAGGACCACGAAAACCACCTAGTATCTCCAGACAAGCTGAGCTGCTTCAAATCCTACCAGTTACATTTCCCAGCAGGAATATGAGCAATGGTCACTTAAACAAATAAAAACCAACCAAACAAACAAACAAATATTATGGCTGTCTTCAAGTTCCCCTTTCTGCAGGCTCATTACATGTGACATGCATGACTCCAGTTTGTCCTACCGCAACATTCAGAGATTGTCATCTAGCAGTATAATTTTTATGACTCCATCTTACTCTCGTTTCCTTCCTTCTGAAAATTCACAGCTCTTCTTCCATCTTCTTATGGGCATCTTCACACAAAAGGGCAGAGGGAAAGAAACCTTGGAAAAGATGATAAGAGGAAGCCTACAGAAGACTTCTAGCCATTTACTGTTCAGTTTTTGAGACCTCAGGAACTGGAGTTTGCAGAGCATCAAGGTGATTACAGTTCAGATCTGGACGTCCTCTCTACTTTTTCCCAACAGGCTAAAATGAGAAAGTAATTGTGAACTGTGGGAAAATGCTGCATGTTCATTTGAGTATGTGGAACAAATCACTTCCACTCACTGTCTGACTACCTGCCCATCCTTCCTTTCCATACTGCCAGTCTGGTTGTACTGAATATGCACAGTGAGTCACTTCATGTGGCAGAAGGTGGCAGCATATGGGTATGCTGTAACACAGAAATAATTGAATGTCTGGCAAAGATGAGTGTCATCGTTCCAGGCATTCATCAAAAACTAAGTGCATCCTTTGCTACTCTGCAATATTTTCCCATTATCCTTTTGTATTTTTCACTTCTTTGACTCAGAAGTTTACAGAGAACCCCATCCACTCATGACTACAGAACTCAAGCACTGCCACAAGATAATGAGTAATAACAGATGTCCTCGCCAGGACATCCTCTCCAGATTAGGATACAATGCTATTTGTCTCAAAATCTTTGTAAGACTATCAAATTGTATTTTATAAGTAGGGAAGCAAAAGTGGGAAAGTGTTATGATATTAGCCAGCAGCATGATTTAGAGTCTTGTCTCCAATTCTTAGCTCAGTATACCATGTGGAATTTGCTTTCAGTACATAATCTTCTATTCCTTATTAGAGGAAATGCCCATATGCCTACTTATCTCATATTTCAGGCTCTGAATTCTACTTTAACATTCATTGCTCTGACTTTTCCACCTGTTTTGATTAGTTACATAAGTTTCTCACTCAAAGGGTCACAAAATTAATCCTGAGGACAGGTACAAATTAAGTTGCAAATTCTGTAACACTGGGTTTGCTACATATTGATGTTTCATGGAACATAATATTTTTTCTCCTTTGTGTTACTTAAATTTGAATTATAACACATTCTCAAAAAAAATAATTTGCAGGCAGTTTAATGTCAGATCCATTTTAATAGAAAATAATTACAATAATTGTTTTGAATTCTTAAAAAAATAAATAACCTCAAGAAACATGAGTGGCAGATTACCTTTATTCTCCGCTGTCATCCAAGATTTTTGTGGACAGAAATCCTTCTCTGCATTCACAGCTTTATACACAGTTTTCATTCTTAGTGTCCTTCAATCATGTCTAAGGCTTTTCACTACAGAAAAGGTCTTTGACTTGGTATGTTGCTGTTAAATGTGGAAATTGTGTTAAATGCTTGGAAATTGTGTTTTGTAAATACTTAGTAATTAAAATACATTACCAATACTCTTGCCAAATGTGTTCCAAGATAAACCCTAAAGGTGTTGCTATGAGTGATGTGGGTTATCACAGTACACCTATAGCACAGTATACAAATTGAGGACTGAAGAGTCATGGAACAAGTGCATGCATAGCTGCAAGACAACAGAAAAAGCTGGAAATGCAAACTATAGGAAGTCAGGCATGAAATCCTAGCCCCAGAGAAAAAAATTGCAAATTACAATTAATTTCAGGGGGGACCAGGCTTTTACTGTAAGCACAGATGGAAAAAAAGAATTCTTTCCAGCTCCCCAAAGTCATTTGTGTAGGTGATGCCATTTGTGCACAGTGCCAACTAATTTTTCCCTATTAAAACTAATGATGCATAATTGCTTTTGGAACGGCAGACCATAAAAAAGATTATAATGTGGAAATCTGAAAATGACTAGTACAGCGTGGTGTCAAAATTTCGCAGATAATACGTATATGGACTCTCTAAGAGTGTCCAGAAATATCCTTATTATTAAAGATGTATTTTTGTAGTTATGCATGTTCAAGTATGTTAATACCCCAAGAAGTTATTTATAATTGTGTCTATGCAACAGGATTTGAGAGCATTTTCACCCTTTAGGAGCCATATATGGGCCTTTGAAATATTCCAATTCCCTGACAAAGTGACACTCCAGCATGTCCTATTCTCTGTATGCTGTATGATGGAGACCAGGCATATGGGTCAGGAAAGAGGCAGGTCCTAGTCTGGATTATCAAGGCATTTTAAAGCTGCATTATGACCACTCAGACCAAAATTACAGGCAATATGATAAAATATTGTCTGGGATTAATTTGTGATTTTCATGTTCTTTAAAATTCTTTTTCCAAGACAGATATTCCAGAATTATTGAAGTGTTTCAGAGATATATGAAAGGTGGCGAAAACTATAAAAAACTAAATTACATAAAAACATGAGTATTTCCTTTTTCCAAAAAATTTTAGTGTGTTTTGATGCCAGGAGTCTTATTTTCAACAGAGGAGTTATTCCCTTGTTCAGTTCTCACCATTACTGTCTTATTAGACATTGTTTGAATCTAGAAGTTATAATAATAGTGACATTATTAATTTTTAGTAGTAGTTGTAGTAGTAGTAATAGTAGTAATAGTAGTAGTAGTAGTAGTAGTAGTAGATCAATCCTTATCTTCCAGTCTATTTAAACAAGCTTGACCAGAGCCTATAGACAGCCTAGGGAGAAAAAATACGCAACTTTTATCTCCTTTAATCATACCACTTTCATACATGAAAGATATATTTGTTGTTGGAATTATTTAATCAAAATGCACAAACATAATTTTCCTGTGAGAAAAGGCCCATAGAGCACTAAACTGTTCAAGCACCTTTGTTCTCAGTTTCACAATTGTTCTGAATTCAGGACACAGAGAGTAAGCATTTGTCACATTTTAATGGATAATTGCTACCAAATAAATTATGGCTGCAAAATGCTACACATAGCAGAGAGAGACTACAGCTACTCATGACCTAGTAAATTAAAACTAATCCTTCTGTGTGCTGAGTATGTTGCATAAGATTAATTGGATAATATTAGGCTGCCTCCATTATAAAGATCAAATGCAAGGAGAAGAGATATAAACTTTGCGTATGTATCAATGTAACCTCAACTCAGCAGTTGCTGATTATTTATTGGGCACATAAACAGATGCGCTTAATGCTACTGTGGCAGCTATTCAGGATGACAAAGAGAAAAAAGAAAATTTCCACCATGCATAACTGAGAAGAAGATAAAAGATAGATCTTATAAAATGGTGATTACCTTTGGCTTCTTTTGAATTCAGTGACTACTCAGCACTAGACAAGCAAGAATTTGCACACAAAAAAATTATCCTGTCGTTTTCCTTATCCTTTTTTCTATAAAATGTTTTGGACTATAATGACTCAAACTGTGAAATTACATCAATTTATTTAATTAAAATAAAATTTAAAAAACATTCCCTTCTTTTTTAGGTCCAGATTTTATTTGACTTGCTTATAAATTGTGCTTTCTATCTACCATACAATGAAAATGATTGTTTGTAAGCAATTTGACAAAATTTATATTTTTGCAAAGAATACTTGTAGACGGTCAATGTGAATTTGTTTCTGGCTACTAAGATATTTATAATTTGATGTCATCATGAATTTGAATGCACTTGGGTGTACCATAAGCCTCTTTTCAAAAGGAATAAAGTCAGTTTTGAAAATAGAAGACTGACAGGAACAAAATTTAACAACTAAATTCTGCTGTCAAGTACACTTTTTTTTAATATTGTCCTGAGAGGTAATCTTAGTATAATTATAACTGAAGATAATCTATATAGGACTTAGCCCAAACCTTAAAAGTTCAGTTCAAGCCACTCAAAATTTTTTTGTTGCCTTCAGTAGTGACTGATTTAGTCTTGCATAAACATTTACTACATCAGACCTTGCTGTAAGCCTGCCCCAGTACAAGCCAGTGCCACATTCACTACTATCCCACCTTTGCGCATTGACTTTGAGGAAATTATTTTAAACACTATAAATGTCTTAAGCAATCTCATTAAGACAAAGGAGTATTCCCATGGGCATAAATATGCATGGTCATAAATTTGGAGCAAATTCTTCTAATAGTGATTTAGTGGATTTATCCCAGTTTATCTTAAGTTCAAATGTGTCTCTTGATTCTTGGTGTCAGGGTTCAACTGAATTAGAAAATACTGAGGAGTGAAACATTCCATTAGAGATATGTGAAATATTATGATTAATAAATGCAAGCCTTTGGTAATTATTATTCCACAACAGCAACATTCAGTGTGTAAAATGTGAGCATGAAGTATATGTTGGAGTGATACTTTGTTCAGCTAGGAGGGCCAGTATTTAAGGAATATGTTTTTAAAAATAAAAAGTAGTGTTTTCTGAACAAATTATCAGGAAAAAATTGTCACTAAAATCTTTTATGAGGTACAGAATGAAAATACGTTCTGTTTCTGACAGAAGAGAAGTGGTTATACACTGACTGATTGAATTACAAATGAAGAGATATTTTAGCCATTATTCATTACTTTATTTGAGGAAGTAGATTTCTTTCATTTTGGTGAGAAAGATCAAGTGTTTTCTCTTGACATGAGTTATGTCTTCATAAACAACATAAACTCTTAGATTTCTTAAAGCTGTGGTCAGTCTACGTTTTAACATGATAACTGAATTGTCTTGTGTAAAAACCACCAATCATACATTGCTAAGTAACCATTCACTTCTGAACAGGCTTCTTTTAATTAATACATTAACAATCCACTACACACTCTGCAAATTCTCCAATTGCTTGGCACAATTTCATTCCTTTTCCCACAAGTTTTACGTGACAATTATTTTCATCTTGTTTGGAATTCCTGAGTTGCCTCACTGGAAATGGTCTTCAAAGGCATCTTAGAATAAATAAGAGAAAGAAGCTAAGCACAGTTATTACTGAACTATTGTTCATTAATCCTTCCTGGGGGACTCCAGTACATGGAATTTTTTACATATATATATATATATATATATATATATATATATGGCATTAGTTATTATTTATTTGCATTATATACAAACCAACATTTGAAATATTTGAACTTTCAGAGAAAAGTATGGTTGATCTATCCATTATATAGAATGTTCTTTTAAAAGAATTAGTCCCAGCAATGTACAAGTAATAATCCTGGAAACTCTGCCTATCACAAGAGAAAGTGTATTGCTTTCCCCTGTCTGATAATTCAAGGTTTCATTGGACTTTTAAAAGTGTTGCTTAAAGAAAGCAAATTTTAATTTGAGGTAATTGTATTCTGCTTCTAGAGTTGGTTTTTTTTTTTTTTTTTGCACTAGTTAGATACAAATCGTGAGAAAAAATACTGTGCAGTTGACAAAATATGCCACATTTAATACTAAAACCAAACAACTATTCAAGTTTTTTACTATCACATCCTTACTTTCCCCCTTCTTTCTACTTTTCCATCTTCCTGAGGATGTATTCTTCAATTATCTTATTGAGAGTAAGATGTGTCCGAGGTTTTGGTCAAAGAGATGTCAGGAGCATGTACCCAGAGCTTGAGGGCAGAATCAGGCTGAGCTGAGTTTAGGTTACTATGGATTGATTCCTAAAGTATATTGAAGGATAGGGGATACATACCGACAAGAAAACCACCTCTGGAAAAGACATGAATTCTAACTCATAGTAATTATTAGAACAGTCAAAATGGTCCAAGATCTGGAAAAGGCAAATGAAGCAATGGCTTACCCCAGTTATAAAGGAAACTCAGTTCTTGACTTTCAAAGTTTCTGATCAAAATTTCTTGATTTCTTATCAGCAGTTGTTGCACCCCCACACCAAGCTTTAGCTTTTGCTTCTTTGCTCTATTTTACTGTTTACCTCTGTTGTTCTCAAAAGTCTGGGTGCTATCTGGGAAATGGAAGCACCTCTTAAACGCCTTTTTTCTGCAGAAATCCACACACAGTTCTGCATGTGTTAGAAAACTGCATAAAGTGTTAGAAGACAATGAAAACCACTGAGTTATTTTCAGCCTAGACAGTGCGGTTTCTTCAGTTGCTGACATCTCATCTACATTCTCTTAGAACTTGAAGGAGGCAAAAACTGTAACATTATGAAATTAAACAAACATGAATTAAACCTGAAATCTACTTCAAAATAATCACTGCTCTTAGCTCCGATGGGAATGGGTTTTCTTTGAATCCCATTATACCAGGGAGTGTGAAAAGAAGTTAAATCTCCATTCTGATTGCTTTACTCTGTCAAGCCCATTCAACATTTCATTAGTTTTAATTACTGCCTTTGTAAATAGTTTATGATGTTCTGGCCATGAGCCATGCTCCTTTGCTTAATCAGCAGGTTGCCAGTATGACACTTTCCCTATGACATAATGAAGAAAATAAGCTATTCAATTAGTCTATCAATTCCACTTTCACAGTCACACTTTAATGACTTGAATTTACAAGGTCTTCAGAGCTTTTCATTTCCATTTTTTCTTAGCTGTGTCTAACAAACATTACAACACTTTGGCCAATCTTCAGAAACAAAAGGTGTGTAATATTGTGTCTCAGTGTCCAATGTTATCAAGCTGTTGCTGTGCAGGCAGATGAACCTAAATACATCAGAAACCCAAGGAATTTCTTGTGGGACACAGTACATCTATCAACTGCACCACAAGCCTTTAACAGTTACTAGTCAGTTTCTAACATTTATTTTGGCAAAGTATTTCTATTCCCATAGCAACAGCTGTCCCAAAATTCAGATTCATAATAGTAAAACAAATTAGCTAATTGTACTGAATGGGGTGGGAGTTTCTGTTTTCATATTGTTGTTAAAAACATATACACAAAAAACCTCATCTCTCGTGAAACTTTTAGGAAGCTGCTTTCAACTAATTCTGATTAAATGTATGTCTTGCTTTTGTATTTCTGGTTTTCTGTAGGGTAAACCTGTAAAAAAATAGAGAGCCAATGGAAACATGAAAGAGTGAAGTTAACTTCCTCTGGCAAAAACCAGTTAGTGTTCCCTAATAAAGGCAGGAGCCTAAATGGTAGATGAAAAGTGCCACACATTCCTAAGAAATACTGAATAATTTCACCGTTCATGTTGGGATAAAAAATAGGTTAATAGAAGTGGAAGGATATCTTTGAATAATTTTAAATGTTATAGAAGAATATATTTATGAGTCAGACTTACACAGAAGTTTGTATTCTGTGTTTCAGAAGGAGATTTTTCCTACTTTATATTGTAACAAAGCATAGCTTTAGGGATTTTAACCCCTGCTGATGTTTTTTGTTGTGCTCTGTTCGAAAAAAAAAAAGTAACATTTCAGTGAAATCCACCTCAAGTTCTCATGTACTACCATATTATTCCAGATTCTCTAGGGGTGCAGGAGGTTGGCAGAGCACTGAGCAGGACTGGAGAACAAGCACTCTAGCACTGTATTTCTATATTTTAATTTCTCTTTCTTATTTTTGTCCCATAAGCAACAAACTGGCCTTATGGCTGCAGCAGAAAAACAGACCTGAATAAACGCAAGAGAGGCCCAAACATTTCCAAAGAACATGATCTTGGAAGAAAGCACTAAGCAGACAAAATGCCAAGTTTATTCCTTATAAAAAAGTTATCTTACATGAGTCATTTCAATTTGTCAAAGCATCTCTGAAAGGTTTCTCCTCTTCCGCTGACATCATGAATTCATATTGGCTTTGTAGAAATGTCAAGTCAGCTCTCCACTGCAGCTGGTCCAGCAGCACATCCCAGGAAAGTCAGATGCACACCTTCACTGCTGGAAAGGCATCTTTATCTTACTCTGCATATTTACTCACATAAATTTCCGAATCTAAAGACAGGCAGCCAAAACTAGAGACTTCTACCTACTACTCTGTTTAGCCTTTTCCATAATAAATTTTTTCAGTGTTTGTCTATCTCCGCAAAAAGTCTCCTCACTCTTGAAGGGGTTTTGCAGAGTTCAAATACCTTGTCATTATTGTTAGCTCACCAGTCAACAGTAATAAATCAGAGTTCAAAAAGTGGCAGAAATACTGACAGAAACCCTTCCTGCATAGCTGTTCGAGGACAACTCATTTACTCAGGGGTGCACAGATGGGGAGAACACTAACCAGGTGATCAGTCAGAAAAATGGCTCTTATGGCTGCACATCCCAGTTCTCTGAGCTGACAGAAATTGTTCAACTACTTACAGTCAACTCAGAAGCGCTAAGGCAGCACTTCACAGAAAAGAAGGTACACATTTGGTTTGGCAGGCTCTGTTCTGGGTTTAATGTATCAAAGGACCCCAACATGACATGTAATAGAAAAATGGAAATACTTGATGGCAGGAAGCATGTTATAGCACTGTAATATAAGTACACATAAATGTTTCAAAGTCTATGTAGGTCATTTGTTCTATTAACACATATACACTGTGGATTCAAAGGAGGGAAAATACTCTTATGATCAGACCTGTCATCCGAAAGGGCTTACATATTTTATATTAATTTAATATGAACATGGTATTTTCTACAAATACATATTTTTAAAAACAAAATAGATTCCATCCTGTATATCCAGTCTGGGTAAAACTGACAAATATGATTTCTCTGAAATACTAGGAAGAAATAGCCATCCTTATCGTACTAAGAATCCCATCGTCAGAGTCTACATGTACAGCAAAATCTTGATACATCAGCTCTATATGACAGAAAACAAAATATACTTTAATATAAAAAAATTGTACTGCTTTACAACTTGCAAAGGTGGGGTTTTTTATTTTCCCTGTGATTAATATGAAACTACATATTTTTGATTTTTATTTTACGGAATTTTATTTTTCTGTTTTGCAAATTCTAATATCTGAGAAAGTTCTTTAACCAGATTTTCTATTCAGATTCATTGAGCATGATCATAATTCTATTCATACTTTAGACTAGCATGAAGAACTTACTACTAATTCATTGTATTATCACTTCTCATCCTGCTGGAAAACTGACTGCAAACAGGCTGCCATGGCTTGACATGGAATTTTTACATAAAGATAAATTATCATATCATTTCTGTCAGTAATTATCAGTACATCAATTGTCCACATGCAATTCACTGCAAGCATCTGATTGCCAAATTTTGACCTACAAACAGCCATGTGTTGAAACAGAATTTTTGCTGATATATTTGTTTCTGGAGTGTAATTGTGGTATTAATTGAGCATAGTTTTCAGGTTTTAGGCTCAGAAAATTCTAGGGATATACAATGTCAAATTTTCCCTTTCTTTAAAATTATCTAGCAACAATTTAATATTTTTACATCTGTAGAAATTCCTACTGATAAGGTTATTAAAAGAGTATAATAAGAATTACTAATGATCTCATATTAAAATTATGATAATGCATCTAAAAGAAAATATATTTAACAACACAAATAGACTCAAAAGAGTTGTTGAATTTTTTCTCAGGTCTATCTGGTATGTTCCCAGGACATTTGCATTTTGAAAAGCCTGACACATCAAGCTGTGCTTTGTTTGTATTATCAGCAGTTATATCATCCATCTCCTTTTAAGCATCAGGCTTCATTCATGTAGTAACCAACAGTTTTTATTCTCAGGTGAAATAGTCAATCTATTCGTTGTGCTTTAGGTATACAGTTGCAAGAGCAACTTGGTATGAATTTTATTAGGTCTGTTATGTTTTCTGTCACTTTCTGAAGCTGTAGATTTATACCTGTCTTTGTATTCAGGCCCATTTAAAAATGAAAACCATTATAAAAGAAAAATACCAGAAAAAAAATCCCACTTTATTCACGAAATGTGCAATTAACATATGAGCTGACATATGGCAAGGATCGAAAAATTCCAAGGTCATTCAACAGCTAAAAGTTAAATAAATGTTAAATAGTCTCTCCTTACTGCTCATGTCCCTGAGTGATCTTGCTTTCAAAAACGTTTTGTGCTTAACAGGCTATGAAAGTGAGGAGTAATGTTTTCCTGGTTTATATTCTTTATTCTCATCTTAATTAAAATGGTGTTATTCATGTTATTATTCCAACAGAAAGTGAGATTATCTGATGTGTGTGGTTGCTCATGGGAAGTGAGGTGTTGATCTAAAATGTATATTTGTACTTCACTGTGAACTAACTGATTTGCTAATAAAACCTGAAAACAAAATATAAACTGAGATAATAGAAGAAATGTAAAAATAGGTAACCTAATCAATGAATAAGGTATATATTTTCTTCTTGGCTAGACTAGAACAATCCATGACATTCTCTATATCAACTTCTCAAGGTAAGACAATATCTTCTGACATCTGTGATAAATTTTAAGGTTGTAAAAATAAAAAATTGTATCCACTAAATAGTCACAGAATCACAGAACTGTAAGGTTGGTAGGGACCACTGGAGGTCATTTGTCCAACCTCTCTGCTCAAGCAAGGTTCCCCAGAGGATATTGCTCAGGACTGTGTCCACATGGCTTTTGAATATCTTTAGTTAGGCAGATTACACAACCTCTCTGGGCAACCTGCTGCAGTGCAAAGCCATCTTCACAGTAAAGCTCCTCATGTTCATGAAGAACGTACTGTGTTCTACTTTTCTCCAGTTACCCCTCATCCTATTGCTTGGCACCACTAAGAAAAGCCTGGCTCCATCCTCTTGACATCCACCCTTCAGATACATTCCCCTCTCAGTTGACTCTTCTTGAGTCTTAACAGGCTTAACTCCCTCCGCCCTGACTTCCTCATGAGAGAGATGCTCCAGTTCCCTAACCATCTTTGCTGGCTTCCTCTGGATCCACTCCAGGAGCTCCAGTCTCTCTTGTACTAAGAGAACTGGAAGCAGCACTCCAGATGTGGTTTCACCTAGACTGCGTAAAGGGGTAGGATCACCTTCCTCGACCTTTTGGCAATGTTCTTCCTAATGCAGTCCTTCTTGGCCAAAAAGGGCACACTGCTGGCTGATGGACAGGTTCTTGTCCACCAGGATCCCCAGATCCTTCTCTGAAGAGCTGCTTTCCAGCACATCAGGTCCTGCCTGTACTGGTGCCTGGGGTCATTCCTTCCCAGGTTCAGGACCCTGTATTTGCCTTTGTTGAACTTCAGACAGTTGTTCTCTGTCCATCCTTCCACCACCTCGAAATCCTTCTGAAGGGCTGCACAACATTCTGGAGTATCAGTCACTCCTCCCAGCTTTGTATTATCAGCAAACACTCAATGTCTTCACCCAAGACACTGATGAATAATTTAAAGTATTAACCCTTGGGGTCACCATTAGCAACAGACCTCCAATTAGACCCTGTGCCACTGATCGCAGCCCTCTGAGCTCTGCTGTTCAGCTAGGTCTCAGTCCACCTCATGTGTATCTCTTGTTTACGCCTGAGATTTGACAGGAGTTTCTTGTTCATCCAAGCAGGTCTCCTGTCCCTTTGTTCCATTTCTTGCCCATAGGAATCCAGTCTTCTTAAGCCTGATTCAAGTGATTCTTGAATGTTAACCAGCTCACTTGGATCTCACTTCCCCTCCAGGGCATGTTCTCACAGGATTCTGTCAAGCAGGTCCCTGAAGAGACCGAATATAACTCTCCTGAAATCTGGGCTGCAAACTGATTCATGGCCCTTCTCTCTCCTTGCAGGATACCAATCTCCATGATCTTGTGGTCACTGTAGCCAAGGCTGCCCCCAACCTTCATACCTCCAATGAGAGCTTCCTTGTTAGTAGAAGGTCCAACAGCAAACCTTTCCTTGTTGGGTCCTCCATCACCTTCATCAGAAAGTTACAGTCAATGCTCAATCAATATTAATCATAGCCAAAAACTTGTTCAGTTGCAATCTAAAGAATTACTACAGAATCTAGGTTAATTTGTTGAAATTTTGCAACATATATTCAAAATTTCAAAGCCCAATATGCTTACTTTCAAAACAGTCAGACAATAATCGTTCAATTATTAACTATGAAATTGTATATGAGACCAATTTAGGTCAGTTTAATTTAAGAAGGGGAAAATAAGTAAAAAAATAAATAAAGCAAAAAAATTAATTTGTGAACCTAATTTGAGAGCTTTTTGAACATTTATTTTGGTTTTTAAGTTAAAAAGAAAGAAATTTCTTTTCATTACATATTTTTCCATTTATTTTTTTTTAATTGTTATTCAGATTTTTTTGTCTGCTGAACTACTGCTAAGACTGTGAAAGCAAATTCTGAATCTGCTGCCTAGGGTTTCGCTGCAGACCTACCCAGTCACAACCGATATATTGTGATGACGTTCTCTGAACTACATTATTTAAAAAAAAAAATCAAAAAATGTTAATTGGCTTATTGTACTGCTTTGGTGAAAGGAATTGCCCTCTTTGATCTGCAGCATAATGAGATTTATTTTCAACATCAAAGTAATCTATGAAAACTGAACAAGGAGATGAGCAACTACATATTTTCATGTCCTCTGAGGAGCAGGGTAGGAATCAGCAATGCAAATTCCATTGGATGAAGGGACAGGCTGAAAGAAAATTAATCCTTGAAGAAAGCAGCTGAACTTTGCATTCTGTCACAATGCAGTGAAAGACCTTGAACCATGTTTTTTTCTTACACTGCTATAAATCTGACAGAATCCATTGACTGCCATAGACCTGATCTGAATTCATGTTAGAGAACATTGGGTCAGAATCTAGTCCCTGGACTTAGTCTTTTCTTAAGCTATATGATAAACAACTTCAACAGCTACACCTGGGATCTGTATAACAGACTATTAATGCCCTTCACCTGCCTATACCAAAATAACCCAATATTGGGAAACAAACTCTTGCAAGACTCGAGTCTCATGTTGCCCTTGATCAACCTGTGCAGATCTCTACACAGCATTTTCATTGGCTCTTTGCTAAGGCTTTCTATCCAGGTGTCTTTAAGTGTGAACCATTTCAATCCAGTAGTGGAAAGAGGCTCATAAGTAAAATGCTTCAGCAGCAGTGTCATTTGACAAAAACATGTCATTTATTCCATCTACCTGTAAAAGACATTCTAGGAAAGGAATACCTGATAGAGCAAACTCTTCTTCCAACACTGGAGAGATTTATTTTCTTCGAAAACAGACAAAACAATTTGTTTTAAATATCAAAATGTGGAGGGTTTAGAATATATTTCAAATTTATACAGTTATGACATATTCTTCAGTTTCCAACAGAATCGCATAATACAGCACTATTTCAGCAAACAATTTCTAAAGGAAAGAATGTTCTTTCTTTTAGATTCAGATGTTCAAATTATCACTACTTAAACTAATTCATGTGCCCTTCATTGAATCTGTTTTGCATGGTAAATGAAGAAAAGTGTTATGTAGCACAGCAGAGTTTGAAAAATTTCAGATAGCTCATCACAAGGGCATGATGTTCACATAGAAATATCCTGTTTTCTTCCTCTTAAGTATTAGTTTTCAATGGATCCTCTTGTGCTTTCTAAAAAGCATCAAGTATCCAATTCCCACAGATAGATAATGCTGAGTGTGCAGCACTTGTGCAAATCAGGCTATTCATATGGATCCCTAAAAATAAAATGCTGCATAGTGGAAAGACTTGGCTTTGTTTTTTGGGAGGAGGAAGTAATTTGGGTTTTTTTTAATATCTTTTTTTAATATCACTGTAAAACAGTGTAAGAAAATGTCTTTGAGGTAGAAATAGATCAAAAGATTGTGAAAAAGGTCACTTACAAGGCAAAGTTCACAGAAGTGGGTGATTTTTTAATAATTTTGATGGGGGCAGAAGACATGCAACATGTTGTAAATATATCATACTAAAATTCATGTTGAAAAGTTCCATATTGATATTTTAAGGAAAAAAAAAACTAATATTTTCAAGTTTACACTATAAATTTTTAAACATCAATATCAAAATTCATTACTTCTACTGAAAGTATTTAAATTATGTTATTTTAAAAATATTTTTTTCAATAGAAATGTGAGTGTTCTTCCACTCGTTTTCCCTTCCCTCCTTTCCCCTCCCTCCCCTCCTCTGCCTTGCCATCCCCTCTCGTCCAATCCTCTCTCCTCTCCTTTGCATATTTCCACAGAAAGGTGAAAACTGGCTCCCTCCCAGATCTGTTAGGAATCATATAAATTTTAAACCTGAAATAATTAATATATGCAAACACAGCACAGAAAGACTGCAAAGCTTGTTCTTTTGAAAGCATTTCACAAAAATATATAGGGGATTTTTTTGTAAAAGGGTGCAATCTTTGTTTGTTTGTTTATCTTATATTTGATTGTTCATTAACCTAGTCAAAATTCCTTTACTAAGTTGAAAACATGTTGTAAAATCAAACATGCTAATTTATATAGTAATCATGACATTCAGAACTGAGAAAAGTGGAATGCAGACAGCTCTTGAAAACATATATATAAAATTAATTTTAATTCTGGAGTACTTTATTTGAATGCAATACTAATGTAGTCTTATTTTTTTTTTAAGTCAAGATTAAGAACAGCCATTAGTTGTGCTTTCCCTGGTGGAACTACTTATAAGACCCATCTAAAGATCTAACTTAATCAAGAACTTAACACCAGTTCCAATGTAATGCAAATGTTAACTGGAATTATAGATGAATATGACAAAATTCACATTAATTCTGATTTTTAAGATAATTTTAATTAATGTGCATGCATTACTTTATTTAATTATGATTAGAGGTTACTCTGAAGACTGGTACTATATACTAGTCAACAGATCTTATAGCTGGGATTAGTGACTGTTACCTATTAGTATTCTTATACCTAGAATGACCTACCTTCAGCTGCCATATTTTAACCTCTGGCTCTGGCCATCTACCACCCACTTCACCCACTTCATGACCCAGCAGCGTGACGCTTAATGTTGTGTAGAAGCCATTATTGTACATCTTGATAAATGCCCCCCTTCTCTACAAGTCCATAACGATCCTATTCTAATTATCTTGACTAATATCTAATTAGTCTTGACTACTTAATGAGGCTGCTGTCTTTCAGACTGCTGCCTCTTTTGTTCTAACTTCAAAAGACATGTATCAATGAAAAAGTCAGCCAGAAAAAAACAAAGAATAGTTCCTTTCTAGCTGATAGTTGAAATACACTGAATATTTGCATTCTGTCCTGGCTCTGGCAGCTGTTTCGTACCCAGTGCCAGGCAATTCACTCACTTAAAAATTTACTTCCTTGCAAATGTTCCCATCATAGTGACCATTAAAGATAATAGAAATTTTGCCATGAAGAAATTAAGATAATAAAAACTTGTAACAATCTTGTGTCCTAAGGGAGACACCTAAAATTAAAATAACTTCTGAACTCACTGAGACTGTCAAGAAATTTCATAGAGACAGTTATGATTTAACCTACTCTGATAGTGGATAACCATCATTTGTAAATTCTGAAGATTCACATATGGATTTTGATGGTTGTAACATGAAGAGTTGCCTCCATGTATGATTTTTGAACTAGATCCTGGTAATCCTTTTGAAGAATTTTCTAGCAACAGTAGCTCTTGTTTGTACCTTAACAACAAATATCTTCTCTTCTTCCAAATGGCAGTCTGTTTTCATGGTTACATGCACTTAGGGAAGATAAAAAAACACTGGAGTGAGAAGATGAGATACCTTCAGTAACTACAATGGCCTTTATCCTTTGGATAGAGGGACAATGCTATCTTCGCAATTTAAGTTTTATGTGCTTTTATGGAAACTTTCAGTTTGCCAAAAAATATTTTATATCTCTCTAGGCTTTATGTCAAGTCTCAAAACAGAAATCTATATTAAAATTACTGTATGAAAATAATTATTAAAAGTTAATAGGAACAACTTATTCCTTATAGGAAAGTGTAGTAAAACAGTGTTATAATCAGCTTCTATTCAATGTTCACAGGTGAAGGTTTGGGTAATACAACTGAAAATGTGAGCATACTTCTGGTTTGTTTCTTTTTCAGTGTAAATTCTTTATAGAAGACTGATCAATCACATTTTTGGTAGGCATGGTATTATTAATTTTAAATTAAGTGCTTATGAATTACAACACTGTTTATGGTATAAATCACAGAACAAGATATTGTGGTTAGCAGGGAAATTCACTTTGATGAAGGTTGCATACAGAAGCTTCTATTGAAGACACATGGTGCAGAATCAGATCACTGGTTTGTATTATACAGTATTTTAACATCAGTTGATGACAGTAGATTTATAAGTATTAACTTATAGCCAGAACGGTAAAACAAAGATACATCCAAAAGAAATACTGAAAGGATTTCAATTTTTAAAAATAGATATAAATATACACATAGGCAAATGATAATTTTTCTTTTGAAAATTTGAATATCTTTCTTAGTTAAAATAAATTTGCATCTGAAACATGAGAAACTGTGCATTCATTCATTCAGAGAGGCATTATAGCTGAAAATGTTCATGTAATAAAAAAATGGAGTAAAATTCAAAAAGTGAGATCCTCTTTCAATTCTTATTGAATATAATGGTAGTTCCACAGTCTACATTGGCATCAGAGTTGTTAGATTTCACACAAGAGTCAGGCAAAAACATGTCCCCATATCCACATGTGTAGTGTGTATTATGCACTTCTTCCAGCTCACATGTCTCTGCTCACCTTGTGTGGAGAGGGTTCTCACAGTACATGTCAAGACTCGTATGCTGTGATGCCCCAGACGTCCCAGCCTGGTGCCCCCCACCATGTACCCTCCCTGCCCAGCCCGGGATTCCATTTCAGCTTAGATCTGGCCTCAGTTGTGACAATGGCCAATATGGGGTCACCACTGGTGTCAAATTAAAACCTGAGGTAAGTAGGTGCAAACCTGTAACTGTTAGACTTGATCTATTTCAACAACAATTTAAAAGTGGAGGATGGCAAAAAAAGTTAAAAGAAGACTAAGCAGACTGAAAAAGGAGAAATCAGTAGATGTTTTGGCAAATCTGAACACTTGAGAAAAGTAAGAGCAATTAAGAATTAAATGCATGCTGAAAGGAAACCAAGAAAATTACGCTATTTATTTTTCCTATTAACTATACCTTTGCTATTCACAGAGATTCTTGTGAAACATTCCAAAAAATGTTCCCAAATTAGGTAAATACTTACAAAGGGTTTGGAATAATGTAAAATAAGAAGCCCTCTGTATTTATCTTTCTCTCATTATTAATACTAGTTACAAAAAGTCACTTCAAACCTCTCAGGAGTCAGGGATTTTTTTCCTTATGTGGAATGATTATTGCATCCCATTAGAAATGTATCTCTACTCAGTGTGTCAAAATGGACATTTCAAATGTTTTCTATCTGCCAAGATGTCCTCGTAAGTGTGGGCAACTGTCTGGGATTTACTTTGTCAGAGAGCTGCTGTAATAGAAACTCAAGCATAATTGAGACATTTAAGCTGCCCCAGTGCAAGAAAGCCTCTCTGCACATCTGTGCTTCCTGGAAACTTAAGCACCAGGGACTTCACTATAATTTGCTTAATACCATGTTCCTGTCAGTAATGACGTCTGAGAATTATCCTGTAAATCTTTCCAATGTCAATTTCACAGACAGTGGTCATCACAACTCCATTAAATTTCTCCAGGTAAATTCACTTTGCAGTAAGCTCCTACATCACATAGACACATTAGTGTGAGCAGGAACTGCACCCAGCTAAGAAACTCTTCTGGGGCAAGTGCCACAGCATCTCTCCTACAGCTGTGTTCCTCTGTCACACAGATGTGTGAATGAACTGAAGGGCCTGAGGGATAGTTCTGTACTGTTTCTCAGGTAAAGTTGTGCTGAAACAGGTCATGTTACACGACAACAGTTGTCAGACCAGGCTGAGATCAGTGGCCACAGATTCAACTCTGGTTCTGAAAATTAGATTTAATGAATCTGAGGAGTTCATTGTGATTGTACAAAAGAGACAGAACTACTTCCTAGATGCGCAAAAGCTACGTTTGTTTTTAACGAAGACTATAAAACACCAAGAAGGAACAAATAAATTCCTGGTTGCCAGTAGCTAACTTGCTTGTTAGTTTTACTAAAACTCAGCTACAAAGCTGTACAGAATTTTTCTGCTTTCATAGAAATAAAAATGTCAAACTCCTTGTTCTCTGACAGGTATCATATAGAGAGGTACAAACCTTTCTAGCCGTGAAGTGGGAGTAGCGATCTGAAAAGTTCAAAAATTATGATAAAAGAATGTTTTCCACTTGTCCTTTTTCAGTCTTCAAAACTGAGCATGCTTCACACACTTTTCACTATCAAGAGAAATACAAATTATTCTACTCCCAATAAACATTTCTGGACAATTTATTTTACCATCTGTCATTCCTTCAAACTTATCTTCCTCATTTTTACTCGGAGGATCTATTAGTGGTATAATACATAAACCCGGGCAGGTGGAGCTCGTTAGCCCTGTAAGGCAATCCACCTACATTCTAAGGACCTCGCTGCCACCGTCCAAGCGTGCTTGGCCCCGGCAGATGAACCTTAGGATTAAAGGGTGGGCTCAGTTCCGCGCACACTGTGTCTCGCCTAAAAAATCCAATGCGCAGGCTGGAAGGTGTAAAGACCTTCCCCGGTTCTTCGTTCATGAAGACTGGCCATTTACTTAATACATAAACCAGGATTTCACTGGATGTTTCACAGAACTCATGTATTGTTTTCTATCTTTACACACACATTGGTGCTCTGTGTGTGCAGCAGAACAGGAGCAGCCTTTAACTGTAATGCTTAAAAATATGCAATTTAATAACATATGGAA
The DNA here is from genome assembly GCA_035584735.1 of Pseudotriccus pelzelni. Lineage (NCBI taxonomy): Eukaryota > Metazoa > Chordata > Aves > Passeriformes > Tyrannidae > Pseudotriccus > Pseudotriccus pelzelni. Next base: position 44,316,132 of record JAWMRA010000161.1, on the reverse strand, counting down.
TTTAATAACAGCATAAGGCTGTTTAAAAATATGTTGGCTTCCAATACAGTTTGAAAAGTCCTTTGTTACTTAAACTGTGAATTTTCAGGTAATTTCTCATGTCTTCACAGCAAAATTAGCAGATATTACTTTAATTTTCTTGGTCAAATTCTAATTTTTTGTCAACATTTCCCCTTCAATATCATTGTATTCAATAATTTCATTAAATTTTGCACTGATTTGTGGCATATTGCTGTGTCCCACTAACTGCTGCTATTTTCTGCCCACAGAGGATATATTTCTCATAGAGGGATGAGATCACATTCATACAATGGTTTTACTTTGTCAGATAAAATTGTTTGGCTGTTAAGTTTTCTCTGTATATACATCTCCAGTTATCATCAAAGTCCATTTTAAAGCCATCAGAGGTTTTAAAAAATTAGTCTACCCTTTAAAAATCCTATAAATTATTAATTGTGTGTCTATAGGTCACTCAACACAAGTGTAGCCATTTATTTGTTGTCTATTGTTTAAGCTGCATCTCATAACAAAACTCTTTGTTATACATGGAAGATTTTGAGAAATAGGAAATGGAAATGTGTGGAAGAAATTAGTTGACTGGCATGAACCTGGCAATGAATAAGCATCAACTACACAGTACCTGCATAAGCACTCAAGCTGACAGAATCTGTTTTCTGTAAGTCACATAAACTGAAATATTATTGCACTTGTATTTGCAAAGAGGTGTTTTTATTAATGCTACTAGCAAGTAACTCCATCTCATATGATCCGGTTGGCAACAGCCTAAGCCCCAGATACTGTGGAAAAGAGGATGGATGGTTAGCTCATGAGGTCATATTTTGCATTTTTTCCATTAAACTGATGAATGAATGTCTGGATACAGGCCATTCCATAGGTATTACTTACCTTCATTTGGCCAACATTACACTAGTTTTAGTAAGATTTGTTTTATCCTACTGATATTCATTCAGAATACCTTTCAGTTTCCCCACTGGAAGAGGAAACGTCAATAGTTCACCTTTGTGTCCATTCAAATTGCAATGCTGGAGCACAGACAATAGTGAATGTTAAACAAGGTGCTCTGATAGTCTTAAAAAAAGAAACTATTTGGGCACACACAAACCCGCATCACCATATGTGTGGCCATCAAAATAAGTGCAAAATTTGCTCATAAATTATTCAGCATATGTAATATGTAATTTCACATTAAGTGGAAATATGCAAACACTGAATTGATTTTGTTATAGATGCAATTGTAAAGTCTTTCATGTAAAGTTCTTCCAAAAGCAAATAAGATAGCTCTACCCAATACCAAAATAAACCAAAGTCTTAATTCTTGATATAAGACTTAGGTTAGTAGTATAAGGAAAGAAAGGTAGGTTATTAGCCTCTATCAATCTCGTTAGCTATTGGTACTTACATTTTACTCTTGCCTACATTTCTTTGAATTTTTATCAGTAATCTGTGACAAAAGAAGTGATTTTTTTTTTTTAGGGAGCTTACTCAATAAAATTAAGAAGTGATTATATGGAAAATACAGATTTAAATTGTACAGACAACTGTAACTGTTAAACTGTACAGACAACATCTATTTTGATGAAGCAAATTCAAGGTCAGAATGTGAGAATGAAGAGTAGGAGCTAAGTACACAGGACAGAACAACCCATCGTTGCGAGCAAGAAATCTGAAAAATAATTAAATAAGATAAAAGCTCTTTATGTCTGAAAACCAGTCAAGGCCAAAAAGTAATTTGAAGCTGACAGATTACATGCAAAATACACATGCAAAATCTGATATATTTACTTCTTTTTTTCAACCCTTCACCACAGTTAGGTGTTTTGATGACATGTGATACTTTCCCTTCCAGATTATATGGAAAAATTAAAGGTGTTTCACAGAAGAAAGACAGGAAGTAGAAAAAAATAGAGGCAATAGGTAAGACAATGTTAGAGATATTACTGAAAATAAAAGTTAGTTGGGAAGGGAATGTTGAAAACAGTGGGTTTTTTTGACCTAATACATAAATGTAAAAAGATGCAAAAGGTGGTAGTTATAAACAGAAAAATGCAAATGAGACATTAGATTCATGTGGAGGAAGAAGAAAAGCGAGTCACCAATATAATTTGAAAGGATTATAGGGAATTTTTTTGTGCTGAATGGTTTTTACAACAAATGGTTGGTATTTCTTCTAAAAGAAAATAGCTGTAGCTCAACTACAGCTATTAGACTTACAGAAAGTATCAGTCTGCTCATTAGTAGCTCAGCTTAAATTTCAAACAAACTAAACCATGAGTCTAGTCGTCTCCTGTAATATTTTTAATTCTGAGACAGTACTGAATTTCTTCCTCATCCTTACAATGTCTTCAAATTCCCAAGCTTTTAAAAAAATTTATATCAGTTTATTTATATCAATTTATTAAATTTTTTTAATGAGGTGAAATTATCTCAAAATATTTAATCTCATATTTTATTACTGTTTCTGTACTGCTTTTATCAGGGAACTCATAATCCCTGTCCACAGGTAGGAAGAGACTGGGTCTCAATTATCTTTGAATTCAAGATGAATAGATGCTATCAATTTTCAGAATTTTGTGAATATTTCTTGGGTTTCTGATATATTAAAATTAATTTTTAATCCAATTCAACAAACATTACATTCTCTTATCAATTAGTTGCTCTTCTCAAGTTTCAATTATACAGCATAATTCTCACAACTTCTGTATTATTAATTAATAATGTTAATTATTACTTGTGTTACTCATCTACTGCTGAAGTTAAAAAAATCCCAAAACTCCTATAGACCATACTTTTTTTCCTTTTTGTTATAGCAAGCTGAAGGACACTTGAAATAGATCTCATGAAAAAGATGAGGACACTGTATTGCTAATACTTCGAAAATGTATCATTTGAGTGGGTAACTACTGCCAGATAAGGTCAAACAAAAAGAGTTTGGTGTTAATAATGTTGTCATTCATGGCAAGGCTCCTTTTATAAACTTTACAGAGTAAGCATCAAGTCATCTGAGCAGAAAAAAAGGACTTGTCATTTGTTTTTTACTTCTAACGTTGGCAGTTCAAGTCAAATGTCATCAGTCCATCTAGACCAACAGAAAAACTTAAAGCAGAACAAGTTATGCAGTTATGCAATAATAAAAGAACACTTAGGTATTCTCTGACAGTGCAATTGATGCCTAAAGATGAAATTTGGGAAATTTGGGACAGGAGAAAATACATGAACATATAAATTAAAATGAAATCTCCTGTTCAATTAACAGGTTCTAATTACACATCAAAATTCATTTCCTTTTAGATTACTGAAAAAATTTATTGTGTAGGACTTTAATGTAAGTGAACCTAAAGTTTTCAAGAATGCATAAAGAAACAAAAACATATTGTCCATTATTATGTTATTTTATAGCTGCAGTGAGATTGAGCCAATAAACATTTATTAGTAATAGTTGGTAAGAAAGGAATAATATATAGAACACCTGCCTAAGGAAGGTATCTAGCTATACCTACCTAGCTGTAACAATAAACCTCAAGAAAAGTATATTTTTTCCTATTTGTATACATACGATTGAAAAAATATTAACAGATGGCATTATTGTGAGCAATCACATACACTCCATTTACTTGAAGGTGTACATGTTTAGATGGTGAAAATGTTTTTATTGTTGGTTTTGGAGTTGTCTGTTTCTTTTATGAGAGCAATATGTCAGGAAAGCATTTGAGTCTAGCTGCCATCTGACCCGATGTAACTTAGAAAGGAGCTGGTACCTATCAGACCGGCTCTCAATGACGGGGAAAAAAAAAGACATACACAATGTCAAAAACTTTTCCAATCACTTTGTTCACCCTGCTTGCTTTGTGAAAGCCACTCCAGTTTCAGGGATTTACTAACAGGAGTAGTGTGTGGGGTTTTTTTCTTGTAGATTAGCAGCTCACTGAGGTTCATTCACAAGGTCTAGAGAAGGTTTTGTTACTCATGTACCTAGAGTTGATGTGTAGCACGTAACTAACCAACTCCTTGTCCTGGCTGTCTTTTTATATCCTTATATCTTTGTAAATGCAGGAGATATTTACTGTATTAATAGTATTTTATATTTTTTAATAATCCTTGTGTCAGAGTACAAAATCCGTATATCAAATTATTTTTAAAATCGCTGCAATCTGTTGGGTTTTTTTCCTTACATTCTTAAGAAATTTAAATCTAAGGCAATTTAAAATTATTTAAATGGGTTTCTCAACTCAAATGATATGTGTTGCAATAAAAGGAAGTAGTCCACACAAATAAATTTACAATCAAAGTGAGAAACTAGTGAAGCAGTTCATGTGTTGAAAGCATCCTGTGATTTAGACTGTGAAAGTTCAGTATTGTGTCTAAATCCAGTATCTGAAATTTTCAGCCTCTGACCCTTGTGCATTTCTGTTTCTTAGCTGTGATTTATTCAAATGCTTTTATCCAACATCCTTGATCAACTGTGTTAAGGAAAAAGTTTTATTCCTCATTTTTATTTTAGTTTATTATTTTAAATATTTTATTACATTTAATCAAAGTAACTAAGTACTCCAGTCAGCTACCTCCTAAATATGAAGAAGAAAATAATGCAGCTCATAAGGAATGATCCCATACAAGCTCCTTATTTCAGGCAATGTCAGATCAGTTGATTAACCACTCAACACTCCTCTACTGAGAGCTGGTACTGGGAAAATCAACAAGAGAAACGAGGTTGCTGAAAAATACCCTAAAGATGCGTCTTGATCAGACTGATATGGCTTATCTGTGCAGCAAGACTGAGGTACTTACTAGAAAAGTGACTTTTGTTATCATAAAAGCTGTATTTCAGAAGAACAAATATTTTCAATTATTAGACACCCTCAAGTTAGACAAGCAAAGATTTGAAGGATCTAAACTTCAGATTTATGCAGCTAGGTATGTTCATTCTGTGTACTTTCAGTAACATCTCTCTGCATCTCCTAATTTGAAGGGATGTTTCAAGGACAACTGTCTGGAAGACTGAAAGTGTAAGTTAAGTAAATATTTAAAGGATAAGGAGTTTTTGTCATTTTTATCTCACCAGCTTATCCAGTTCCCTAAAACTGCTAGTGCATTACTTTCAGTGTACTGGAAAGTCCCCCAGAAAACACACTGCAGCCATCAGACACACATATGCGTCCAAGCTTGCCCTGTTCTCCATGCAGTCTTGAACAGATTTTGTTTCTAAAAGACTGTTATTGCGGTTAAAAGGGTTATAAATTTCATAAATTCTGATTATGGACTTGTATTTCTTTTTATTGATCCTTTTGGGGAGGCTAATATAATAACTTAGAGGAGGATGTGTCCGCATTTGTTGGGAAAATTTGTTCACAGCCATGAAAATGACATTCTGAGATGGCTTAACTGGTCCTTTGCCAGCATGCTTCCCATCAGGATATAAGCAGCAGAGTAAGAAAGACCTCAGATTTGTTTCATAATGACAAAATAGAAGGTAATCATGCTGCACAGTTTTACTCTTTAAAAGACTGAAAATACAAACAATTTTTTTCTAGTGCTATCATAATTATATATTATAGAGCTAATGTTTAAAGATTTTGGTTTCAAGTCTGGCAGCTGAATTGGAGGGGGAACCTCGAGGGTCTGGGTTTTCAGCCCATTACCTTGAGAGGGAAATGCTCCCTCCTGCCCCCTGCCACGTGGTCCCCATGGAGTCTGACAAGACCCATACAGAGACCACAACGAGAGAGAGCCGAGAGAGAGTTTATTGTTAGGGGTAGGGTGATATATAGGATTTGGGGGAATACAAAAATGACCAATTACAAGTTTCAGAGGGTTTACAGAACCACCAATAGCAGGCAAGTGTTAACAACCAATAGAAGGGGGTTAACAAAGCCAATGAGAAGACTTCCCGATATCTGCCCAGGACATTCTTGAATAGAGTTAACATTTATCCAGGGGGGTTTTGGGAAGAAGACATAGTGAGTTTGGAAAAATCTACTAAAAGCTATCTTGAAGCATTCACTTAAACAAACCTTAAAACTTCTGTTTTTCTTATATACTGCAGATACACTGTAACATGCAAGGAGTATTGAATCTGTAGTTTGCTTCCCTGGAGGTTATGCAGTACAGCACATGAGAGGATATATTGCCGGAGTACAAAAAAGTTCTAGAATATAATAACTCTGGGAGAGAATGAGCTGTGCTGGAACCTGGATTTTGTTCTCTGTTCTGCCATTTGAGCTCCATCTGACCTTTGTCAAGTCCCTTAAGCGACAAATTATGTTGCTGTTTAAATCCAAAACCAATCTCAAAATCCTCAGACAGGACTCCTTGTAATATTAAAATTCCCAAAGATATCTCAGTCTCTTCCAGTGGACAAACCTAGAAACACATCAGTTTCTGCACAGATCGGCAGCTACAACCCATACTTTCTCCTTTTTCAAAAACAATGCAGAAAGCTCCCTCAAAAAGCAATCTGAAGCAAGATGGAAAGACTGAGAGACTCCTGCTTCTATCAAGCACAAATCTGTCTGGATGATGTGAGTTTGGAACCAGGCAAAGAGGGAATGATTATCTGCACAGTTAATCCAACAGTAAGGTTACTGCAGAAGAAACAAAGCTTCTGTGTCTGCTCACGGTGCCTGCCCACTGTTCCAGATTGTAAAGACTTAGGAACCTGGTAAGAAGATGAAGCTGCCCTACTCATGGCAGCATGAATTATGAAGTACAAATACTATAGGCCTAGTTTGTGCTTTCCTCCTTGATTATCAGAATTATTAAAACAAAGAAACTTTTCTAATTATTAATTTCTGTAGTTCACCAATAGAGTGATTTAAAGTATTCATTTTTCTCCAGGATAACATTTTTATTTTCTCTTCTAACAGAGGCATTTAAAAATATAATAATTACAGAAACTGGAAATGTCTATTCAATAAAACAAACTGATACTTATCCTAGAGTGCCCAGCATATATACTTCTCATAAGGTAATGCATTTCAGCAGTTCTCGCTAATAATCACATTAGGCACAAGTGCTTCTAACAGACCAGCACTGTCTTTACTGCTCAGTTGGAATCTTATATTTTTCCTAGTTGACTCCTGGTTAGAGACAGATATAGAATTTAAATGGCTAAGTCAACACACTTCATTCTTCAATTCCTAAAAATAACCTTGATGTTGACCAGCTTGAGAACAAACCAAAATTTTTAATGTTAGAAGTGGCAGCTTTCACAAAACAAAATCACATTCTCTCCTCCAAAGTTTGTCCAAGAGTATTTATTTCTAACATTCACTTTTGAAAGTTTTTCTGTTTGGTTAAATGTTTCATGAATAAAGGTGAGTCAAAATAGGCAATAGAGAAAGTAAGAGGTCTAAGGAAGGCTTAGGAAGAAATGAGATATTTATATGCAACAGTTTATTGTATTAAAAAAAATTGTAAAAAAAAGAGTTTGTACATTTGTCCAAGGATGCTTAGCATGGTTCTCATGAATGAAAAAGGGTTTTTTAACCAATAGCAATGACAGCTCTTTTTATATAAATGTAACTAAATTAATGTTTTCATCTGAGAGGAAGATTTATTTCCCCTACTTGCAAATTGAGCTGGATGGCTCTAAACCTGTGTTTCTTATTTTGTATGTATTCACAGATATTTTTTCAGTGTAACATTTCCAGAATTAATAAATAGTTTGAATGGGTGTTTTCAGATTTACTAAACTCTGATATTTACTAAATTCTGCTTATTATTACAAATTTCTTTACATCCCTTCTCTTTTTGATACAGTGGCAAGTTGAAATGTAAAGCCACTCTTTTTCTAAAAATTCTCAACCCTCCTCAAATATATTATAATCTCCTTCCATTAAACAGTAGATGCTTTTTTATGTATGAACAAAAGCAATTTTACCCTTTACGATTATATTCTTCTTTCAATGTCCTCTATCAGAATTTTCTAAGTGCAGAAATTTTTGATACATAAATAAAATATTGTGCCTATACACAGAAAAAAGGTCAGAATATAAAGAAACATAAAGAGGAATTTCCTAGCTTTTGCTTAAAGGACTGCTTCCCTAGCTCAGGCAATATTTATTTACAAGAGCAGAGCAGGTCAGTGACTTAATTTTGAGAGAATTATAATCTACATCTGCCACAGGAAGGCTTTGCTTTGATTATAGGTCCTTTTCCTAACTATCTGCAAACTGCTTTGCTTTTACCTTGGATGGGTGCAGCAAAACTTTGGCAGTCTGATTCAAACTTAGTATAGTCACAGCTGTCAGATCTGTAAAAAGTCAAGTAGGGATTTGTATTAAAAATCCAGTGGTGCAAGTACAAGTATATTTAGTCCTTGCCAGGAATTAGATAACATGGGTGATATTACAAACCGAGTTGCATTTGCATTAAATGAGCTCTAACCTTTTCATACCCTTATGAAACTTTGTATATTAGTATTTCTAATTCTTGCAATTATTTAATTCCTCAAAATCTTCATTGCATTCCAAATTTTGGTAGAGAATATCTAGATGCACTAAACTTTGCAGGATATTTTTGTAGTTCCTTTTATCAGGCTGTTCCATAGGACAGGCCATATCACCAAGGCCTTAATATTGTGTTTACATGGCTAACGGGATGGAAATGACCAAAGAATAGAGTACATAAATGAACAAACAATTGGTTTGCTCACTCCCTGAAATAATGATGACCGCACTCAAAGCCAGTGAAAATCCTAAACATCTATATTCTTTCTAAAAAGTAACATTCCCTAAGACCCTTACATATTTCAAAAAGCTTTACTCTTAGGCTAAATAAATACACTTTATAAGGCATTTCACAATAGCAAGAAGGAGATTAACAAAATTATCTCCTCATCTGTGTCCAGCTCTGGGCCCCTCAGTTCAGGAAGACTATTGAGGTGCTGGAGCAGGTCTAGAGATGAGCAATAAGACTGGTGAAGGGAAGCGAGCACAAGTCCTATGAGGAGAGGCTGAGGGAGATGGGGCTGTTTAGCCTGGAGAAGAGGAGGCCCAGGGGAGACCTCATCACTCTCTACAGCTACCTGAAAGGTGGTTGTAGCCAGGTGGGGGTCGGTCTTTTCTCCCAGGCAATCAGCAGTAGGATAAAAGGATGTGGTTTTAAACTGTGCCAAGAGAGGTTAGGTTGGATATTAGGAAGAAAGTTTTTACGGAGAGAGTAATCAGGCATTGGAATGGGCTTCCCAGGGAGGTGGTGGATTCATCGTCTCTGGAGATGTTTAAGATGAGACTGGATGTGGCACTGAGTGCCATGGTCTAGTAACCACGGTGGTGTTGGATCAAGGGTTGAACTTGATGATCTCGGAGGTCCCTACCAACCCTATTGATTCTATGATTTTATTCTATGATCTATAATTTCTGTGGTAATGTTATAGATATGTATTACAGTAAATCACTAAATGAAGAGATACCATATGCAAGTCCCTTGCACACACATCATTCCAATAACTGGTAATGAACTTTGCTTCATCTTTGCAAAGATAAAAGGAAAAAACGCTCTTCTGATTCTGAAAGATTTTAGTCCACAGTAAACACTGAGATATTTACATGCACAAATGCATTTGGGCTTCACTGAATAGCTGACCAGAACAGTTATAAACACAGCAGGCAAACTGTTTGTTGATAGCACTGGTTAGTTCAGAGGCACTATGCAATTTAAAAATGAGAATGTCATTACTCAGTGCTTCATAAAATTTGCAATAAACAATTACAGAGTGATTCACCCACATTTTTAATACCTCTCTACTAAGCACATTATAAGGTTCCATATAATTTAATTTTTCTGAATAGATCATTTGTAACCTGAATACAGCACACTGTCTTTTTGTTCTTTATAGAAGTAATGCAATCAAACCTAATCACCATATACAAGGGGTAGTATCGATAATAATGTTAGGTCTGGGGTCTTTATTACAATTATTGCATTCAAGTGGAGATCAAAAGGTTAATTCTCAATGTGTTCCACAGTTATTCACAATTTCAACCTATTGACTGAACTATAGATCAAGGTAACAGTTTCTCCCTGGCTAAAAAGAAGAGAGTCTTATTTATTTCCTCATCATTGATTAATCCTGAATGAAATTAATGTTTAATAGCTGCATTGTTCCAGTACATGTACATTTGACCTTCTTGTTAAAATAAACGTGTACTTCGATGGTATTATCAATATCATTTACTTGAAGAATCTTCTTCTACCTGGGAAATAGGAGTATATTTCTATTTGCTAACAAACACTTGGCTTTTGACCTTTACAAAAGCAGTTTTTGTTCCTATGTAGGTACAGATTTATTCAAAAAACATTTACAAATTTTCATTGTTAAGCAGGGAGAAAAAACCCTTCTCTAAAGACGGAATAATAACAACACCAACATCATTTCTATAGTGGCACAAATTCAATTATTAATGTATTCTCAAACAATAGGCAGGTGCAAATTTCTCTGGCACTTCAAACTTTCAAACAAAATTAAATAGGTGACCACCAGCATCTGCCCTTATTGTGCTACATGGCACAAATATTAGGAAGTAGCATTGCTCTTCAGCAGCTGGACCTACCTCTTTCTCAAGGGTTTGATGAAAACAGGTGAAAACTCCCACAGGCAGAAGGACTGTGATGTTAATCTGTCTCATACTTCCAATCAGCCAGGAATGAATAAATTACGTGCAAAGAGTTTGGAACTCATTTGAAGACATATGAAACAGCACAGTTTTGAAAAGACACAGATGTAGAACTTGAAATATCTGAGAAAACCACAGTGAGGCAGACAATATTGTACCATTTATAATAAGAATAATCTTAATCACAGACCAGACCAGTCTTCAAATGTGCAGACTAGAATGCACCAAAACCTGTGATCTAAACCAAGCTCTAACCATTTGTGAAATAATATTCCAGCTAAGAAGAAACCTGTCTTCTGGTCTGTTTAATTAGCCTAATACTACAAGCACAGATGGCATTTGGAACCAAAGTTGGATAAAATGCAGTGATGGATCTGTTTCCTCATGAAGCACTGGACTAAGCTTATCAACACACTTTACATCTCTCCCAAAATTGCCTTCACTTTCTGTATGAGCTCAGAAGCAGTCACAGTAGGCATCACAGAGCTCACAGTCCCACAGTCAGAGCAGGATGATGGAATACATTTCCAAGCCATCAGAAAGGGAGGTTAATTTTGTGGGTGTAAGTTCCCTCTGACTTAAAGGCACGGGGCAATAACAAAATACAAATACTTTCATAAAACAGTTAGGACAAGTGTTACTTATGAATTTCCACCAAGATCTGTTTTCAGAGGTTCAGTCATAAAAGTACACAATCAACAAAATGTTTTCCTTCTGTGAGTAATACATTCTTTATAACCCTTTAGTCTTGAAGCATTGCCACACTTTTAGAGGGTAATTATGATTATTCCCATATTACTGCTGGAAAATGATGCATAGCTTTGGTGATTGACTTTGCCAAGGTCAGGAAATGATTTAGTGGTGCAGCTCAAAATAGCTTATTCCAAGTCCTCTGTTATAAACACTGGTCTCCATTTCCTCCATCAGGCAATTACCTCTAGGGAAAAGAAGATTTGAGGATGCTGGAAGAGAATGATACACACTTGGTAGTCAATACTGATGAAATCAGGTAATACTGTTCTACACTGGTTAGAAAACCTGCTGTGCTTATCTAGATGTAATCATCATCTAACAATTATTTCTGGCAGTAGCTTACAGTATTTCTGTCACCTTTCCACTGACAAAGCCTTTATTTCTTATTATTGCATTACTTATAATGTCTTTTGCCAGCCCACCCAGCATGCTTCTTAAATAATTATAAGTTGTAATATGTTTCTGGCAGCAGAGACAAAGAACTCTACTTCTACCAGTGGGAGATTAGCAATCTCCTTCATTAACAACTGTAAAGAATATTCTATTATTATGAATTACAATTTTTATTACTGTTATTATTATTTAACAGCAAGCCACATGCATTGGCATGTTTGAGACTTTCATAGTGAGTCCTGCCATAAGTGCATTTCAATGATGGGTCAACATCCCTGTATCTGTCTGTTTGGATATTTAGAGGTACACTTCACAGGGCTCTCTGAACAATTAACAACTACATACTCCGTAAAGAATAGTCTGCCAGATCCAGATAGATTTTCTTGCTCAAACAGACACAGATAATTTCATCTCTTCTAGTTGTCTGGTTTGGGTATTTTTTTCTTGTGTGTGTGTGTATGATGTTTGTTTTGATTTGGGTTGGGTTTTGGTTGGTTGGTTTGGTTTTGCTGTTCCTTGTTTGCTGTATTTGCACACTATTTATTTCTAGAAAAATTCTAGCAAAGACATGAATCTTCATTTTGCCTTAAAGCATTCTGTCACCCTTGGGGTGACAATAAAAAAAGGGCAAGATTTACTTTGGAAGATTTTGTGAAGTAAGGTTGTTTTTCCTTCCACTGTTATTACACATCATTGCCACTGAGGGAATTTCCTTTAGTGGCAGGAAGTTTTTTAAATTTCAGTCAGTTGTTGTTCTAATCACCCATGTCTAATCACCAGTCTCTAGATATAATGAAAGGAACTGCATGGGGGTAGTGAAAACTGGCTGGGGTGGGATTATAGTGGGATAAATTTGTGCTACTAATAAAAGAGATGTTGTGAGAGTACTCTTTCCTTTGAGAATGATAGCTTGCCTAAGTTGCTTCAAAAGGCTGAGACGCTTTAAAATATCTGTCTTTCTGGCTTCAGGACATTCTTAAGTGGTTTTGCATGTAATGAAACAAGGCAGTAATTTTGAAAGATCAAGCTTCTGTGCCCAAAACAAAATTTAAGCTACTACCTTTCCCCTTGCTCTGCCACAGGGAAGGGCTCATACCTGCAGGCAGATCATACTCAAGTGGATGAGATGGTTACAGTCCTCCATTGCTGTTCCAGTCTTTTTGCAAACATCTACTAGCACTGCAGCAGAGTCTACTGAGCAGTTCAGCAAACACATTAGGACGCCGGACAGTGGCATTTTCAGAAATCATCCAGACCTCTGTCATTCAGAAACACCGATAAATCACATTTATTTTTCTCACCAAAGGGGTTGGTAAGCTGCAGTTGAGGTTTGAAGCAGACAGGAAAGATGGTAACCATTTCATTCGGCCTAGCTAAGTCTGATGGTGAGTTAGAAGTGCATGATGCTGATACAAAATGCCTTAAAGCACAGAAGTGTTCTACTGATGCAATATACAGGAGAAAAATAGCCTTCTTAGTCGGCATAACAACTGGTAGTAGTCACCCACTGAGTCTGTACACAGTTGTAATTCACTCTCATGGCTGATCACAGCTATTTCTGAACTCAGGACTGTCATGAAAGAAGTCCTAGGGAGAGAATTGCAACCTTGTGTGCTCAGTAAGTGGCCACCTATTATTTCAGTGTCATAGGTTTCCCAGATGTCTGCTTCAACCGCCAAATTTATTTCTGTTCCTCAACAAAGACAGAACAAGTCATATTTGTATAGTAATATATAACACTGGGTCCAACAAGTTGTTGTGACAATTAGACCCCATTTTCACTAATCCCCCTACTGAACCTAAAGCAACAGGGTCTATTAGAAGTGAGAAGCACGTTTACAGAGCTGGAGACAGATATAGCTGGGTCCTCTGCCTGCATGGGAAGCTGGCTGGTCACATCATAGCTGATTGGGAAACTTTACTGTACACCCACCCATAGGAATAGCAGTACAGGCTATATCTACACCTAGAAACATGGAATTTAGAACAGGAGAAGTTTCAGTGTGGCTATTGGATGTTTTTATCCATTCTACAGTAGGTAATACCAGAAATTTCAAACTGAATTTCCAGGAACCACAAGATGCAATTATACAGAGCAAAATCTCATCTGGATTATAACATTCTCTGTCGATTTGTCATGTCCAAAAAAAATTGAATTTAAACTGATATAGACTCTGCAATCAAACTTCCTACCTTAATACATATATATCCAGGTTTTTGAAGCAGGAAGCATTTCGGGTGGTAGATCTACTGTTGCTTGCATACATATTCAAATGACTATAGCTTTCAGCAAATTGGATATTGTAAGCTTTCTAGATAGTCTCGGTTTTGGCATAATACTGTTCTTGTAATGCGTGGATTCTTGTCCTCTACATAAAAATGTATTTTAGTTGGTGTTTTGTTTCTAGGAGGAAGAACCTTGACTAAATCCATTTCAAAATTCTTTCAGTTCTAAGCTTAGGGCAATTGAATCATTCCTCAATTGAGAGACGTCAGTGTTATTCAAGACAGAAATTTTCTCTTTTTCTCACCTGCCAGCTGTGCCTGAAAATGTAACCTCTTACTTCTTAACTGACAAAAGCACACAAAGAGATTAGACTTTCAATAGCTTTCTCCTGAAACTTTTTCAAAAGTTTTGGATACAAAAATGATAATTCCCATACTGTCTAGAAAAGGACATTTGACAGGTTATCAACAAATAGCATCACAAACCTATTCCGGTTTCTGATGTATGCTAAGTACTACAGTGCCATGCCCAAAGACAGAAAGCACATCCAGAGGATCAAAAATGCCTCTAATCTGGTTTCTAAATTTACTGCTAAAGATTTCACCAATACACTATGAAATTTTACAACTTAATAAATTATGCTTGAGAACAAAGAACTCCTTTAATTATTGAAGATGTAAATCATGACGCTTAAGAGGTCTTAAGGATTCTTTCATGGCTACTAGTGGGAGTTCATTTATGATGGTTGCCATAATGGTTACTAAAACTCTGGTTGGAGTGACAAGAACATCTGTTCAAAATGAATGGTCTTGGAGATAAAGATCACAACCAGACACTCAGCAAAGAGAGAGGTAACAATGTTATGAAGAAACTATAAATAAGAGAAAAACCACTGTGGATACATGATTTATGCTGGATAACATCTAATCCCAGGGCAGCTTTCTCTGGAAAGGATAGTTCATTTGTTTATTTGCAACATTTTTGATTTGATCATCTACCTTTGGTTGATTTTGTTGCACGAGAGCAGACCCTGTGATACTACACGGAGCTGTTTGCTATGCAGAAATCTGTATTAATATCAGCTTATTAATTATTACTTTATACGAAGCACTTGGAAAAGAACAGCTTGTAATGTTTGAAATAACTGCAAAGGCATGTCCAGTTCATCTCATTACTCCTCTTTATTATGAGTAACTAATGTAGAGTAATTGCTTAGTCTAATGCCCATGACCCACTAAGCGTGGATCTAGGCATCAGAGGTAGCAAAAGACTTAAGGGAACTTCAGCAAGAGAGACTGTGAGATTTGCAAGGCTCCTCCACAGAAACAGAAACCTTACGTAAGAGGTGATGTACACGAAAAATTGTAGATGTTTCACAGTTTAATTATCTGTATCACAGTGTACTGTTTCTTCGGTCTTTTAAGTATATTTTCAAATGCAGTGTCATCTATCATCTGCATAATGGAAATAATTCTCACTCTTTTATCTGAGAAGAATCATCCTGACTTGCACTTTGACTCTTTAAACATACTCTGCTAATAAAAGAAACTCTGTGTCTTTGAAGAGAGGTGAGACGTGAATAGAGGAAGAGAATGTGGGACAGCTTCTTTTGGTAGCACAGGCCCAAGACCAATTACAGTGTTTGTGGACAGCTGCTACCAAACTGAATTACAGTTAGAAAAGTCCTAGAGTTAGGCAACCCCCTTCTTTCCAAAATATTCAATGAAGTCAAGATCTTTTTGACTGCTTTAAGGAGGCCTCATATGTGCATGAATTATGAAGGCAGCGCTAAGGGATCACCACCCCCTAGGGAATGACAAGTATGTTACCACCTAATACACCTAATGCAGGAGTTCCAGATGTCAGCTGTCACAGCATGTAGCCTCCTGTAGTCACCTGCTAAGCAGCCAGGTCTCAGATAAGTCATCAGTAAGTCTCTTGATTTCTTCATCATCTGCTAAAAGGGAGTGATAACACCTGTTCACCATCTACTGTGTATTTGCTTCTCTTTAGGATTTCATTAATCAGTTAATGGCTACAAAGAAAACAGGAAATATTAACAAATAGTCACATCCATTCAGAGGTGCAAATTGGTGTTTGCTAGTAGAATTTTCACACTGTGCAACACTTTGCTTACCAAAGTCTGTAATTGGATGCTATTACAGCTGATAATTGAGTCAGTCTCACCAGGAGTGTTCCAGTGTTTTGGACAGACTTTCCTTGGGAGTCTTTTCATGCCGAAATACCTTATTTTGAATGCTACTGATGAGTCATTTTTTAATCTTTTGTGTTTCCTGTATAATCCTCAAACCACTCTGAAGATTCTGCTTTAAGCATAATGCCAGTTTGGGCCTTGGATTTTCTGTTATTATTTTTTCTTGGCATTAGGAACTTAAATCAAGACAACACTTTGCCACCTACAGAATTTTCTCCTGCTCTTACCTTAGGAGCACCAAACAAACAGAAAAGGATGATCAGTGTTATTCCTTTTTGTAAAATCATTCTGCATTCTGTGGTGAATACATTAGACCACTACAGTTACCTCTCCTTGCTACAAGGCTAACCTACTGCATAATTGAATTGTTTCAACTTTCTCTGTTATTCAGGAAAATGCATGTGTAATTAATCCCTACAAATAATAGCAGATTCATCAGGGGAGACTGATTAAGTCCATTTTAGAATTACCCTGTACTTTTGTGGAACAATAGGAGTGAGTATCCAGAAATCTTTTACAGAGGAAGATAGCTGAACTTCAGTCTAAATGCAGGGTCCAAAACACCTTTTTTATTACATTTTTTTTGCTTTGCATGTGCTTAGAAAATGTCTCCTAGATTAAGAAAACACAATTCATTAATATTTTGAGTGCCTATATGGTAAATGGACTTTATTTTCAGTTGGTGAAGCAAAATAAAGAACAAGTTGAAAAAAATTCTAAAAGCTGAAATTGCTAAAGTAAGGTTATGTTATAATGGAAAGTGTTTTGTGGCAGTATATGCTTAAGGTTTTACTGCTCTCATGTTAAAGCTTACCTTCTTGTCAGCTGAGCTGACAGTTTTTTGAGAGACCTCTTTGTGACTTAGTGAGAGGGCAGCTTATCTGTCTCCTGAAAAAAAAAATAAAGCAAGTTTTTGCAGTTTGTTTAAGTCAGATGAATTCTTTTTCATTGCATTGCCCTTCAAAGAGCTGTGGTTTTTTACAAGAAGGAAACAAAGAATGAACAGATTGTGTTATTTATAAATACAAAATCATAGTATGGTTGGGTGTTGTAAGGGACCTAGAGATCACCTAGTCCAACCTCCCTGCTAAAGCAAGCTCACCTAGAGCAGAGCAGCCTGCACAGGACCGCTTCCAGGTGACTTTCAAATATCTCCAGAGAAGGAGACCCCACAGCCTTTCTGGGCAGCCTGTTCCAGTGGTCTGTCACCTTCAAAGTAAAAATGTTTTTCCTCATATACAGATGGAACTTCCTATATTTCTGTTTGTGTCCATTGCCCCTTGTCCCATCCCTTCCCATGGCATCACTGGAAGGCCATGGCCTCATCCTCTTGACCCTCACTTCAGACACTCATATACAGTGATAAGATCCCCTCTCATTCAACTTTTCTTGAGGCTAAATACACCCACCCCTCAGCCTTTCCTCATAAGCAGGATGTTCCAGTCACTTTATCATCTTTGTTGCCCTTCTCTGGACCCACTCCAGGAACTCCATCTTTCCTGTACTGCCGAGCCTAGAAATAGACACAGCACTCCACTGTGTTATCACTAGGACTGAGTAGAGGGGCAGGACCAACCCCCACAACCTGCTGGCAATTCTCTTCCTGATGCAGCCCAGGATACCGCTGGCCTTTTTGGCCAAAAAGGGCACACTGCTGGCTCATGGACAGGTTGTTGTCCACCAGGACCCCCAGATTCTTCTCTGCAGAGCTGTTTTCCAGTACCAACCTGTAGGGGTGCGTGGGGTTATTCTTTTCCCAGTTTCAGTACTGTGCTTTTGCCGTTATTAAACTCCATTAGGTTCCTCTCTGCACAGCTCCCCAGGCTGTCCAGGTCTTGCTGAATGCACTCAACACAGAATTCTCATATATCAACCACTTCTCCCAGTTTTTTATCATCAGCAAACTTGCTGAAGGTACCCTGTCTCTTCATCCAGGTCCTTGATATATACATTGAAAAAAACTGGACCCAGTACTGACACCTGGGGAACACCATCATGACTCCAACTTGATTCTGTGCCCCTAAGTACAGCCCTCTAGGACCTGTCATTTAGCCAATTCTCAGTCTACCTCACTGTCCACTCATCCAGTCCACGCTTTTTGAGTTTTCTTATGAAGATATCATGGTAGACAGTGACCAAAGCTTTGCTGAAGTCCAAGTAGACAGCATCCACTGCTCTGCCCTCATCTACCCAGCAAGTAATTTCATCATAGAAAGTTAACTGGTTGGCCAAGCATTATTTCCCCTTAGTGAATCCATGTTGACTACATCTGATAACCCTATTTTCCTCCACATGTTTAGAGATAGCATCCAGGATGAGCTGTTCCTTCACCTTCAAGAGATGGAAGAGAGACTGAGTTTCCTGGGTCCTCCATCTTGCCCTTTTCTTGACTAGAGTGTCATGAGCTTTCCTCCAGTTCTCAAAAACTTCTCCTGTTATCCATGGCTTTTCAACAATAATAGATAGTGGCTTAGCAAAAAAAAATGCCAGTCCCTTCAACACTTGTGGGTGCATCTTATTGTGATGCACCATGGGGTCCATGGATTTGTGAGTGTCAAGTTTGCCTAAATCATAGAATCATGGAATCAGGTGGGTTGGTAAGGACCTCTGAGATCATCAAGTCCAACCCTTGATCCACTACCACCAATTATTAGACCATGGCACTAAGTGCCACATCCAGTCTCTTAAAACCCTCCAGTAACAGTGAATCCACCTATCCCTGGGCAGCCCATTCCAATGTCTGATTACCCCCTCTGTAAAGAATTTCTTCCTAATATCCACCCCTGACACAGCTTGAGACCATGCCCTCTTGTCTTACTGATGGCTGCCTGGGAAGAAAAGACCAACCCCCACCTGGCTACAACCTCCTCTCAGATAGTTGTAGAGAGTGATGAGGTCTCCCCTGAGCCTTCTCTTCTCCAGGTTAAACAGCCCCAACTCCCTCAGCCTCTCCTCAGAGAACTTGTGCTCCAGTCCCTTCACCATCCTGGTTGAAGGTCCCTTCACCTTCTCTGGACCCGCTCCAGCACCTCAACATCCTTCCTGAACAGAGAGGCCCAGAACTGGACACAGCACTCCAGGTGTGGCCTCACCAACGCAGAGTACAGGGGAAGGATCACTTCCCTGCTCCTGCTGGCCACACTGTTCCTGATCCAGGCC
>JAWMRA010000161.1:44279671-44296651 GCA_035584735.1 Pseudotriccus pelzelni | reverse complement strand
TACAAATACACTTTTAATTGGTTTATAACAGGTATCTAGGCAGAGTGAGATAATTATTTACTTTATCAAACTCCACCTTCTTCTTGGCACTAATTTGCTTTTGTTCTAGCTAGGAGACATATTGGCAATTACAATTTACAGTGTTTATAAAGCTATATTAAAGCAAAGTTTACAAAACTACAGAACACAATATAAATTGCTCATATTTTCATCATGTTCCTTCCACAGTATCTCCTATTGACCTGAATACTAGAGCTGAATACTCAATATTTACACAAGAAAAGTCTGGGTGCCCCAGCAAGTGATGAACACAGTTACTCTTTTGAGAGACGGAGTGGAAATATTTTGCTTCCTGTGCCACCTGAGACTCCATACAATGAAAGGAAACAATACCTCAGAGCTTGCCTCCACTGTGAAATAAATCTCAGAAGGTATCACAGAGCAAACTCAAACTTGACTAGCATGCTCTCATCATTAGGAAAGCTTTCTAAGTTTAAATGTGAAGACCTTTAATTTCTAGGACAATATTCCCAAAAATAAAACTCTAACCTTTAAAAGACTGTGACCTATATTCTGTGCTGCTCAAGAACAAGCTTGTCACCTGAAGAATGCTTCTAGCCCTTTCTACATGGTAATTTTAAGGCTGCTACATCATTTTGTCTTGTAGAATACAGACAAGATACTAAGCTATTGATTAATTTCTCTTTTCATTTCATGTAAATGAAGCATTTCTAGACGAGATTTTAGTAAGTAAACAAAGGCAAAGTGTGAGCGGAAGCATATTTTTGCTTCTTTAAGAAGTCAATAAATAAATTTTCACTTTTAAATACTTTGAAAATCTAATTGTATTCATGCATGAATAATTGGCTTTTCTAGTCTTCATGATTTTTTTCCTGGTTATTGCCTCCTACTTGTATAGAATTTTCAAATGTCTCATAGCATTCTTCAGCATCAAAATTATTTGATAGGATTAGGTTTTGCTCTGTAGCTTTAAACTATTTGGCCACAGTCTTTCATCTGTTTCCACATGACAGAGAGGCAGAATTCTGGTGGAAAACTCTGAGGCAAAACAACCCGCCTAAAGGCATAGTCAGTTGCAGATTTCTGTCTAGTATCTTATCAGTTTCTAATATAAATTAAAGGTAAAAAGTCACTGGGGTGGGAAATCACTGTTGGGTGGAAAATGGAAATTCTGACATTTTCTGAGAGTTTACAGGAAATTTAGCAATTACAGATTTGTGAGAAGCTTTTTCAACTTTAGACCTACACAGTCAATTGATTTAGAGTGAGAAAGTCGTGACTGTTCAGCCTGAAGAAGAGAAAGTTGCGTGGAGACCTTTGCGGCCAAAGTGCAGGACCCGGCACTTGGCCTTGTTGAACTTCATCCCATTGGAATCATTCGAAGTCTGTCCAGGGCCCTCTGCAGAGCCCTCCTGTCTTCCAGCTGATTGACACTCCCTCCCAGCTTGGTGTCATCTGCAGATTTGCTAATGGTGGACTCAATCCCCTCATCTGAATCATCGATAAAGATGTTAAACAGAACTGGTCCCAGCACTGATCCCTGGGGAACACCACTGGTGACCGGCCACCAACTGGATGCAGCCCCGTTCACCACCATTCTCTGGGCCTGGCCCTCCAACCTCCTTTAACCCAATCCTCCTTGACCAAGGGTAAGTCTTCCTTCCTCCATACTTTCTTGCTTGCTTCCAGGGTCTAGGATTCCTGAGGGCTCGACTTAGCAGTAAAGACTGAAGCAAGGAAGGAATTCAGTAACTCTGCCTTCTTTGTATCCCTTGTCACCAGGGCACCCACCTCATTCAGCAGCACCTACATTTTCCCTACTATTCCTACTCCTATTGACATACTTGAAGAAGTCCATCTTGTTGTCCTTGACATCTGTTTCTTAATTTAGTTCCAAATGGGCCTTGGTCCGTACTTTTTCATGGTGAACTATGGTCTAAATCTTTTCGGTGAATCCAATTTTATAAAACTTGCCTGAGATGGCTCAAATCATTTTTATAGACTCCAAGGGTATGAACTGACTACTGCTGATTCAAAGACCAAACAATATTCTACTAATTGAACTAATTTCCCCCCACATAACTCCATTTATAATATCACCAATTATCATGGTTTAGTTGTAAATCTCATATCATTCAGTTTTCTGAAAGTTCTCATTACTTTTATTATAGTAAAATAGATTTCTAGCTTCATCCCTCTAACTTCCTCATGTCTGCAGATAAAAAGGAAAAAAAAAAAAGACCTAAGGATGCAAGCAGCTAGGATGTATGTCTGAGGAAGTCAAGGTCTGGGGGAAGAAACAGTGTCTCTGATTTAAAATGGATAGATTTGAAAACTTGAAACATTTCAAGGCTCTTATGCTAAAGTCACTAAAGCTCATATTGTTGGTCAGCAGCTCAGAATTTCACATAAAAGCAAAACATTGCTTTTAAAACCTCTTCAGTTATGCCTTCTACTGCTTTGCATCATCCAGGGTCTATTCTAAGCACAATTTACTCTCAACTTCTCTCCCTATCCTATCATTAAAAATTTCATCCTTCTATTTACAGACTGAGTTTTCTGGTTTTTAAAATGTTTTCTTTCTCTTTATTATGAATTGTATGTGCCCTTCTGGTAATGAAAGTCCCTTTCCTCCAGTCACATGACTATGGCCATTAAAAATCATGTGCTCCTGAGGAGATAATGTACTTACATTGTTTTAGTGTGAAAATATCAGTTCAGGTACACAGCGCAATCTGTTCAATAGCCTGAAGCCAAAAGACCTTGTTTTCAGGTATTCAGTGCTATTACAGTGATTACCTTCTGCTTCTGTTGTTGTTTGTGTTGATTGTTCTCATCTGTCTAAATTCCAGGTGTGGCTATAAAGTTCTTAGGGAAGCCTGTCCAAATCCCAGCATAAAATTTATTAACAGCTATTAAAAAAACTCTTTAAAAAAATCTGAGGATATAGGTATGGTTTGGATTAGTTAGTATTGTATGCACAGCCTTCAAAATGGTCAGTGTTCAGAACCCCACTAACAAGCCTCATTACCTCCTACCTTCTCATCAACAGTCTATTGTATCTTAGTGTTATTCTGGGAATCTCCTTTGTAAAAAGGACAAACCCAAAACCAACCAACCAAAAAAACACTCAAAAATTAAAACAAAAATGAAAACAGAAGACTGAGTTCAGTTTAAAAAAGAAAAAATAATAATTTACAGCAGTTTAACTCCACTGATCTGGATAGAGCAAGATAAGAATTCAACCCAGGCACTTGAGGTACTGATATCTAAATCACCCTGCTCCTTGTGTTGCTGTCAGTTTTCTTTTGCTTATTTGTGTGGAATTCTTTATCCTTGCAAAATATGGAGAAATTTCTTGTTTATGTGCAACTCACTATTGTATTAAAGCACTGTTTCCTAAAAGGGAAGTCTGTGACTAATGTGTTGAGGATGCTTCAATACTGTGGAATTAGATTGGATATTAACACAAGGATATAGCAAGGACAGTTTAATGGAAGTGTCACAACAAAAAAATATCTTATGCTTATGTCTATGGTTAAAACAAAGGAGAAAGAGGAAAAGCTCAGCTCCACAGTAAGACACTGAGAGTACACTGGGGACAAGACACTCCTTTATAGAGGGAGGATTGCCCACCAGAGGTCTGAGATTTCATGGTATACATTTGACACTCCTCAAGGTATTTTCTCCTCTGTTTCTCAAAAGAGTTCTACTGGCTTTTCTGATTCCAAAGGAGTATGATTTAGTACAGTCATTCAGTCTGAGGTTCTCAGTAGTCATTATCTCTTTGTAAATTATTATTGCTCTTCTCTGAAAAATTTATCCAGAATTTCATCTTCATTGCTGCTAAGATATGGTTATATGTTTCATATATATTTCATACTTTTAGTAATTGTAAAGTATCATATTAAATTATATAAATAAAATTCACCCATTGAGGATTCACATATCACTTTGGCCATAGCTCTGAACAAATCTGTTGACTTTTTCTTCAAGCTTTCTCACTGTAGAAGTTTTATTTCCTTAATTTATACTATTTTTTAGAGCTTGTTTATGATATAAATGCTCTTTGTTCATTCATTTGATGAATATCAACTGATGATAGCAAAACAAGCCAAAGCTGGGGAAGTTACATTGTCAACTGCTTTTAATTCAGCTCAGGATCGAGCAGGAAGTTGCTTTCTTTAATGAGAATTACTCCACTCAGAAGGAAACAGGACAGATTGCACCACTAGGAGGGAAAAGAGATGTCAGCTATAGCGCAGGGGGTAAATGAAATGTTTCCCTTGTCTACTGGTAAGACAGAGTGCATGTACAGTTTTAAGATTAATAAAGCCTAATTGCAGACAAATTGTTCTTATTATTCCCCAAAATTCACTCCGCTTTTGGAGATTCTGCTCTGCTGATACCCAGTTCTCTAAAATACTTGAAGTTGAAGGATGCAGAATTCTTCTGTCTGGTATACAGATATACTTCTGTAATTTTTCTATATCTTTTTATGAGTCTCTGTATATAAGTGTACATGTCTATTTATGCCAGCAGATAAGAGTGTGTGTGTGTGCGTGTTTGAGAGATTGGAAAATACTTTGAGTATTATTATGTATGCTTGTGTTTTCATACTTTGGAAATAATCTATAATACTTCATTTTTCATTCTCTTCACTTCCTTAGTAGTCTCTTGGAAACTTATTTCTTATGAGACAACCTAAATCACCATCTTCTTCAAGGACTGTGTCTTGTGATGTTTTACATGGTAATCCACTGCAGTCAACCTCCAACTTTATCACAGTAAGTGGACTGTGTTTCACAATGCTATGCATCGCCCAGTATCCATTCAACTTCTTTCTCTGTTACTCCAAGTAATGGAACCATTTTACAGTTCCCTTATTCCTGTGGCTTCATTCTCAACATGAGTTCAGAATCTGTTTTAAAGATTCATATGTAGGTATGCATGTGAATAAGCACCAACAAACATGACAAGTGGAACGCTGGCTATCTCCATACCTCAACACTTATATCACACAAAAATTGAAAATAAAAAGATAATATGTTCACAGTTAAATAGCTCAAGCACATATACAACTAATGCAGATTTTCACTGGGACTAGAGTTTTGGCCATAGACCATGCTCAGTGCCTAATGAGGCAGTAAGCTCTTTGTCATGTGATACAGCAGTGCCTTTATCTAGGCAATTCCCATTTTACCTGAATATATCTGACATTTACCCATACAAACACTGTTCATCCAGAAAATTTAAAATGGTTTTACCCTGACGCAAAACATTCAGTAAAATGGTACAGTCAAGCAAAGCAGCGCCACAGAGGCTGCACCCATATAATACACAAAGTACTAACATCGTGGAAGACACACACACTTCCCAGGCAGACAGAGAACTGACATTCTCACAAGCTCCTGAAAAATGCATATTCTTCAGTTCACAGCTCTGGCAAATAGGTTGCTGCAGACATACCTTAAAATCCATTTATTATCTTATGCACACATTTTTCTTGTAAAAATTGCTGCGGAGATAAAAGGGGGCTATTCATGTGTCTCTCTCAGGTTCTTTAGTTCTGGGTTGTTTTTTATTATTATTTTTCCCAATTAATTTTTGATTGATTGTGGTTCTTCAAAGGCCAAAAATCAATATGTAAAAATGTTTTTAAAAATATTAAATACATTCTAATGTCAAATTCAATAAGCTCAGCTACCACATTCACATCACATAACAATATAAAGAGAAAAGACAATGATGTCCCAAATTTCTACTATTTTCAGAGATGCTCTGAGTTGAAAATTAAGGATTAGTTACCGAAGCACTTAGAAGCCAAATTGATATTCAGAAAATGGACCTCACATAATGATTTTTCCATCCAGTTTATTTATTCTGAATCCTATAGCCATTAATACACTCTAAACTCCAGGGAACTGAAGGCACAAAAGCAGAGTTATTTTTCTTACTTGGTTTGCAGGGAAAAGCTGAATTTCAGGTCCTCATAAGGTAGCATGATTAGTTATTGCAGTATTGTATAACTGTTTCTTCACATAGCTTTGGTGCATTGCATGCCTGCAGGTATGGCACAGAGTGAGGGTCTGCTTGAAGGGGGCACCACCAGGAAACACCATCTCCAGCAGGCAGAGCTCCTCTACAGGTTCTCGGCAGCTGAAAAGGTGGCTTCGACAGCTGCAACTCCATGAGGACTCCAGCACTGCTCTAGGGTTGGTAATGTCTCACTCCAGGGATTGTTGGCTGTAATTCCTTTACAGGTGAAATGATCCATGCAGTCTTAATATGACTACTCAGTCCTTGCCAGTAAACTGGGCAAGCAATAAAAAAAAAAATTCAGAGTGAAGTGATAAGTGATGGAGAGCTGAGGAGAGATTTTGATGAAACAGAGATGGATTAATTTGAGGCTTTTGCAAATCATTGTTTCATTTTCAGAGTTAATGTTTAATGTAAGAAAAAGATTGCTTTTTAAGAAAAAATCTAATATTGAATAATTTTATTCCCCGCTGTGTTTCCCATATTAAATTATTTAGTATTAAATTCCCTTCACTTGAGATATTGAAAGATACATGTTGAATCCTAAGCCTATAAACAAATCCTGCAATCAGGATGACTGGTGAATAAAGCAAGTACTGTCTGGCAAAGAACAAAAGATATTATTTTTAAATATCATAGGGCAGGATTCACCTAAGAAAAATTACTCTAGAGAAACAAAAACTTTAGATAACTAATTTAAAGGGTAATGGATTATTTCCTAAAGTTCTCTATTTCTTTCTTCAGTTCTATAAAGGGAGCCTAGAGTGACTACCTTACTGTCAAACGTGGAGCTTTTCAGACATCTATGTTAGCACAGGTGTTTTCCACCCTTCCAAATTTCCATAGTTTGTTCCAATTTTTTTAAGGCATACATTACTTGCAGAATTTAAAGATTACTTTGTTCCCCCAAATCCTGTTTGTACTATATTTCACTTCAGTCAGAACATTTCCTCTGGTGAGTTTATGTTCTTATCTGATGCAGTGAAGCATTAAGCATCTGCTTAAGTCAACCTTTGTGAATATTTTTACTCAAACCCAAGAACTATGCTACATAAAGTTTACATTTGTAAGTTCTTTGCTGAATATTGTTTATACCATGGATCTTATAAAGAAAACAGTCCAGACAGTTCACATGTTGTTTTTGTGTGTTTTATTCGACTCTTGCTCTGATATAACAACCCTACGTGTATAGTTCCTTTATGTGTATGCTCTTTCCCATAGTGGCTATATAACTGTTAAGTGCCCTAAAGCAGGACACTTCGAGAATGAAGCATCCGGGCATGAGTTTTGGAAAAAAGATTGTGTCAACATTTTCAGAAACTGGTTTTATTTTGCTCTCTCTGTATAAGTGATACTTTTAATTTCAGTGGTCTTAGTTCTAAGGAGTATGAAAACAATAAGATGTGAATAACTGTATGGTGGTACAGTAGTTGAATTAATGTTTTACCATAAAAGAATCTCCACCAGTCATTTGAGGCTGTCCTTTATGCACATTCCTTCAACACTTTTTCAGACTATTTACATGAAATAATCAACATTACATAATTATGTTCAATCTTTGGGAAACTGCTATTCTTGAGCTTAGGTAGCAAAAGCCCCACCTCCCCTCTACATTTGGTTTTAGTGTCTTAATAGCAGATGACTTGATAAAGAATTGTACAGAGAAAGATCAGTTGTTGTGGAGAATCCATACTATAACTGTTGGATTGTTTAAGAGAACACAGACTAGGGCTGAATAATTATGCAAAAGATAAATCATCTAGCCATGTAATTAATTTGGAATTACAATGACAATAAAGGTACAGTTAAATTCTTATTGATACATTAAAATGTGATAAATGTTAATATATTTAATTGATATTTAACAAGATAGCTGTAGCAAGTTAATTAGATATCCATTTACATACTTCATAAATGTCAGCATTTTTAACAATTAAGCCGACTTCTAGAATACAGTTCAGCCTTGAGTATTCCTGGATACAACAGGTAAATAAGTAGTACTAGCTTCATTTCCCTTCAGATCCTTATAAAATGGTCAGCACGAAATTAGTGAGAAGCAAATTTCTCCTTCTTCCCCTTCTTCCCCACATTAATTATCAGGGCTTAATAAATACAAATTACTTGGTCTACATCTCTGGCAAACTAGATAAACTGGACACTAATAGCTACGGCACAATTTTGATGACAATATCTCTGTGCCTCCCCTTCACATCTGTAAATAATTGATAATATTCAAGCTGACAGTTTACAAAGAAAAGATAAGTGTATTCACCATGATTATGACATGCCCTGGTAAATTTGTGAACTGATGATGCTAGAAAGTACAGAGAAATTAAACCCAGAAACTCTGTAAGCCTTTAACTAACTACTACACATAAAAAGCAAGAATGTAAAAAGTTATGCATAAGAACTTGAGTCACTTTAAAAAGTCAACAAGCAGAAAATGTCAAAATAGTTTGTCAAATAAGTTTATAACACTTTTTCATTTTCAACAGAGTATCTTAATCATACGCATGCATAAAAATGGCTATGAAGATAAGTAGATCTACTTTTTTCTTTTTCTCCTCCCTTTATTTTTTCTCCCAGACACTAAGATAAAAGGAGACTGGCACGGTTTTTTAAGATATCATTAAACAAAGAGTGATGATGATTCTCTTAGATTTCCTTTGAAGAAGATATTATATAATGCCTGAATTACAATGAGAGAGATATAGACACTTGGATGGGAAGAGCGGGAGATTGAACAGGAGACAAGAAATAGAGGAAGGTTAAGATGGCTGAAAATTCTCAATTAGTCCCAAACATTTTTATCTGATTTAGTCTCATGTGACCTATTTGGAGACTGTTTCCTTCCAGAGATGCTCACTGTCATGGGCAGGATTTCCAGATCTAGTTGAGATTTTAGTGAAAAGGTGGCTAAAAGTGTTAAAATGGTATAATGAAAACATGCAAAGTAATGGTCTGCATGTTTCCAGAAAGAAAGCTCTATTTATTCTGATATTTTATCTAAAACAATCACAGCATGCTTTCACTATAGTTGGCTGGGAAGACAATGTTCTCTCACCCGCAAGAGTGCACTGGGCTCCTTTCTAGAGTTTCCAGGAGCTGAATTCTTGCAGTCATTGGCTAGCAGTTAATGATGAGTAGCACTGAGGAAAAGGGAATTAAATTGGTTTGCTTTGGGACGCAGGAGACTCACCCAAATTCTTCAATAAAGCCCACATATTTTCTAGTAAGAACTTCAGTGGTTTCCAATGGCTTTAGCACATAGAATATCTTGGACCTATTTGGCAAACAAAAGCAAGAGTATATGATTTATGCTAGTAGTAAGACAAAGCACCACACATATAAACCAAACAGATCATATTAATAAAAAGTATTTATCTCAATAGTACTTTCAAAACCAAAGGAAATTACAAGATTCTTCTGAAAGTTTTTCAAGATTAGTTCAGTTTTGCAAGTATTTCTAAACTCAGATAGACAAAATTCAACAATGACAACACTGTGGCCATTAGTATGTTGACTATGTTCTTATTTTCTTCTTCTTTCTCAGTCAGGTTTTAGTCCTTAGTGGCTCAATGGCCATTCACCGCTTCCCTCTAGAAAGCATTCAACACATATACAAGTCCCAGATTTGTAAGATTTCACTCAATATTTCCTGTATATTTTCCCATTCTTAAGCTTACTCACAAAAAATGATGACCCAATTTCTACTTGGAATTTCTGCTACCCTTCTTCTACCAAATATTTTGAGACCAAAAATGTTAGCAACTAAGTACCATCTCTTCAACTAGCTGTGCTGTAATAATGCCAAACATGTTGATTTCTGTTAATCTTACTTTAATTGTTCCTTCAGGTTCATAAAAATTCTTTATGTACTTTAGCACATTTGGCTAGATTCTAAGTATCATTTCGATATCAGAGAAATTATAGAAATTGTTATTAGTGTTCTAGAAAGTAAATGAAATTCTATTTCCTTCTGAAAATCTGAAAACTGAACAATAAGTCGTTTGCTATTTGGTTACTGACATGCATGAATTTAGTTGAAATTAAAGCCAAAGTAATTGAGAGCAGAACTGTCCTTTAAAACACATTCTAACTAATCAAGGAATAAATGTACTAATTTGGATTATTTTTGTGAATTACTGTACCAGTTATATTTTCTAAGTCAAAGTGAAAAACAATAAAATCAGTAAAACCTAAATATGTATTTATTTCATAAGAAACACTTAAAAGCATCCAGGATAAAAAGAATTGTGTATGGTCACTAAAAATCGTAAGTACATATTTACCAAAAAAAATTATGTGGACACTGCAATTAATAACCAATTAATAAGAGTGTCATAGACATATTTGACATTTGACCTCTGTAACCTGTGGTCACACTTCAGAAGAGCTGTGATCAGTGCAAATATCAATTAAATGATAATCTGCGTGAGGACAGGACATTTTCAACCCCATATTTTTCAGGTAGACCTGGTCCTGTGCTTTGATCATGTTACTTGGACAAGTCTAACACATACTGGTGGGAAAGTATTGGAACTCAAATGCAAATATACTTCAATGTAGTCAGATGTATTTTTTGACTATTTCAGAAATCATTTTCTATTGAAAATTTTATGTAACACAAAATTGTAATTTCATGCATTTAAAAATAGATAGATAGATAGATAGATAGAGAGAGAGAGAGAGAGAGAGAGATTAATAAAAGGCTTATCTATAAACCAGTATATATATTCGGTCTTTTTAGACGATAGAGCCTCATGATATTGTCACTGAAGTTGATGTTTGGGTTATCTGTATATTTCTCTGTACTTTAGGAACATCTGATACTTTCAGTTATTGGGTTTTCTGTAAATTCAGAAGACAATAAAAAAAAGAGGAGATAAACTGTATAAAGAGTACGGTTCGTGCATGCCTCCTGAGCTTAAGTGTCGTGAGAACTAACATAACTTCTGAATCAAGCCTAGGATCTTGAAAGCTGTTAAGATTTTTGCTGTCCATTATTCTGGACCTGAATGGTGATGACACTCTGTATGCGTGTTTAGAAATGTACTGATTTGCTATACAGGAAGTAAAACTCTAGTGGTTTAGTAGCCTGCTTCTGTGTGGACTCACGGAGGTTGAATAATACAATTGAAATTTGACTACTACCTTCCAAACTTGAGTTTTGGTTGACTATCTTGACTATCTTATAGCTGCAATTGTCCACTAGACTTAGAAACCAGGGAAGAAGCTGGCAGATGTGTACACAGGAGAAAGATTCCAAGGACTTCCTCTGCCTGTAAATATGAAGAATCAACTTTTTTTTTTCCTGATCAGTTGTAAAAGAGCAGAAATGATACTTTCCTGAGGTACTTATTTAGGGCATTCACTGAATATAATCCTTAACATGTTTACACTGACTTTGAGTAAATTATTCTTTAAAAAGATCACTTGTATACTTAGTTTGCTTTTAGCCTGTGTGATAGAAAAAAAAAAGAGATCCACATTATAACCCAGATGCTGTACATTTTCTCTCTAGTCGGTGGAGAAAGACCAGCATTTTAAGAGAGTGACTTACATTTTGAGGAAGCAGATTCACCTGCTAGGGTGTTTCACTCTGCTAACAGTACAGGCAGTTAATAACCAATCAACATACTAGCTCAGTTTTTTCAGCTAAAGGAGTGGTGAGAATGGATGAGCCCAGCCTAGAAACTGGAAGACTCAAGGCTTCTCAAGAGCTTAAGCTAACAAAAGTTTCTGACTCCATTCCAGTTTTCCAGGTTCATGGCCCAGAGCTGTAGGCAAAACCAAACATAACAATTTGCAATTTTTTTTAGTTTTTTTCATGAATAATATTTACATCTCTTCAGAATTCTCTCAGAGAACATCCTAGTCAGCTTGTAGTAGTGGTCAAGATTCAGAAGGATCATTGCTGAGGGCTGGTTGAGAGAAGCATTCAAAATTCTAGGAGACTTCAGATACTGTTGAAATTAACCAGGGCTCTGATGTGGGATGGTTATCACAAAAGTTTTATGTAACTACATTTTTGCTCTTAGGAAGCAAAAATGCTGCACAGAAATACTGAGGAAGTTTCCTCTGAACATTTTAACCTAGAAAAGACCTTTCATTTTTTATTTGGTGATTTATACGCTGGAGAAACCTTTTCTTCCAACAAGGTGCCTTAACCATTTTTATGTTTAGTTTAGAAAAGATATTCTTGCCAAAGAAAATAAAATACCCATAAGACCTGTTACTCCTGTACAGTTCAACTCAGTTCTTACGCTCTTGTTAAATTTATTATTTTCTTGTAATTTGTTTTTAGATTTTTGTTTACCATTATTCTGTTCACTACATATTTGTAAGTAGAGAAAATCATCCTCTTTCTGACTGTAACTGGTGAGTGGAGTTTTTGATCTGGTGTCATCAGCATAATTTGAAACCAGGTGGTATTACACCAATTAGATTTTTTTAATTGATTTTTGCATTTTATGCAGTAAGGGAAATTTATTGATGTTCATTTTGGAAATGAGGTAACAATGACTTTTGAAACATTGCCAGCTCACAAAATGTAAAGTCAATATCACTTCATTAGCAAATTAATGCGACTGATTTCATAGTGAATAACTAACAACTGTACAGCTGGCAGGTTTGACTTAGCAGTTATTCAGAGCATCACACTAAGTTGTGAAAGCCAAGGAAAAGTTAAAAAATAAATAGATTTTTTTAATCAAGAGTGTTATGCAATCCTCGTGAGTTTAATATTTTTCACCTTAAAAAGAATTGTGTTACAATTACTTTATGGAGTAAGTATGGAAGTTTATATTATACTTAGTCTATGTCTTTAAACACAGCCCTGAATACAGTGAAGTGAGCAACCACATTTAAAATTGAAAAAAAAATCAAAATAGAAATCATTTCAGGATGACCAAAAAACTTCACTTTTTTCATGCATGAAGGAAAAGTTTTTGAAATAAAATGTTCAAATGAACCGTTTGAGGCTTTTAAAGTTGATAAATAATGGTTTTGTTTGAGCTTTTTTCTGTTTATCTTTTGCAAACAAAGGCTCAGTTCTTGTTATTAAACTGAAGTACAGTTGGAATTGAGGCATCATTTTGAAATAACAAGTGGAAGCCCCTAACATTTTTCTTTTTTTCTGCCCACATTTCTAGCTAAAACACTATGAAAAATTCGAAATGAATTTGTGAATTGTTTCAGGTATATGCATTTTTCACTGAGAAAAGCTTTTGCCTGAAGAGTTTCCCGCAGCTACAGTCCTGAATAATGCATTGCAGGTATCTTTGCCCATGAGATCACAGAGGCAATTGTACATTTTACTGATGTTCCTCAAGAAATAATCCCTTTGGAGTTCTCTTCAGAAGGAAATCTCACTTTAGTCCTTAAAAGCTCCGCATGTTCTTTATCATCGCTGTGTTCAGCAGCTACACTAGAGAATAACTGAAACAAAGGCTCCTGCTCTTTCCAAGTACTTCTTACCTCTTTTTCAATGGAACAAAACTATTTAGCCTCCAATCCTAACCTAACTCTTCTCCATCCAGCATGATATATTGTTACAAGAACTGGATTCTGATTAACTTCTCCCATATAAGCATTTGAAAGTAGTCAAAAGAGAGTAAATCTGTGTCAGGACTTTGAAGCAGAGCTGACCTCACTGCATTTCTTTTAATGTAGTCACTTGTGGGGCATGAAAACCTTTTTCCTGTCCGAGTCAGGCCATTCTTATAACATCGATTACTGTACTTTAATGTAGCACAGTCATCTATGAAATATCATTTAGGTTTTTCACCTAAAAAAGGTGTCTCCTCCTAAAGAGAAGACCTGTGTCTCCTCTTTATTTCAGTGCCTATCTACAAGTGAAGGCATAATTTAGCTTTTTGATTTTGCCTCCAATTTCAAGTGACAGATATTCTTCTACAGCATTTCTGAAGTTCTAAAGAAAGCATAAAACTTCTGGAAAACCTTAATGTATTAAAAAGATTTTATTTGGACAAGGATTACTCTTCTGATTATTCTATATGTCATTGAAATAGTTTCAGTCAAAGACAACATTGAAATGTTTGCAGACTAACATTATTATATCTATTAGAATCTGGAAAAAGGCAAAGTTGTCATTAATATTTTACATTCTTCTGTTTATCAATTTTCTGTTTTTAAACATGAAAATGTATATGATATCCAGGTATTCATTCAGTTCCCAGTACCAAATCATCTTACTTGGAGGACCTTTACTAGCAGGGCCTAAAAAATTATTTCTTGGGCTTAAATTTCATTTAACAGACTATAGAGGAACCTGTAGGTGAGGTCAACCTTAAAGCAAACAGAACCCTGATCTCCAGAAGCATTTGGGTTCCTATCTCAGATCCATACTGCAGTAGTTTCAAGCATATGAGCCTTGAAGAATATCTTGATTATTTTTAGATAAAGAAGAACATGAAACATATTCTGCTTTATTTAGAAATGGTGCTGTAGAGTTGCACTGTAAGGGTTACTCCAAAAAGTTGATGGGTGATAAGCAATTCAGGATTTTCCAGGCACACCAGGGATATTGACTTTCTGAAGCTGACTAGATGATGTGAGCTACTTCCAACAATTCAATCTACTCCATTCAGAGCACAGGCAGTTTATAAGGGAATGCAATTTGTACAGGACTGTTTCAGGGTCACTGTGCTACAGTCCTCTTGACACAGCCAAAAGAAAGTCCTGAATAGAGGATGAGAAGTCTGATTGCTGATTAACTTCAGTGTTATTTCAATCAATTCCCAGAAGGAAGTTAGCAATCTGCCCAGCATCCAACAAAAGATTGCTATTAAAGGACCATTATGATGGGAACACTCAACTCAGAAAGGTTTTGGGGGTTTTTTTAGCTTTTGATAAATCTGGTTTTTGAGGAGGGTTTTTGTGTTGGCCTTTTTTTGTGGTTTTGGTTTTTTTATCAGCTCGAGTTCTATTTAAGGACTTCTTGATTATAGGACTCTTTTACCGAATTTATGCCTGTGAAGTACCTTTGTTTCATTCACAATTACTACCGCCAAGCTGCATGGATTATTTAAAACTAAATACTCAAAGGAATTTTCTCAGAGGCAGTCCTCCTCCCACAGATAAAGTGCTGCTAAATTCAATTGCTTAATGAACATGTTATGATTTCTTTTGAAGCTAAAAGGATCAAAAGGGTATTATATCCATTTTCATAATAACACAAAACATCCTTAAGTGGACCTAGCTTGAACAGTCCAGGTGTTCCTCACCATCTAAATACACAAAGAAACAAAAGCTTCCTTCACTGTGACTCAAAAGTAAACCTTTTTTTTTAACATGAAAAAATTAATTAAATAAGAATGGAATAGCTATCAGACTATTAATATGAAACATATTGATAGGAAAAGGGTAATGATTTTAAATTCAAGGAAGATCAATTTAGACTAAATATAAGAAAGAAGTCTTTTGTGATGAAGGTAGTGAAACACTGGAACAGGTTTCCCCAAAAAGTGGTCAATGACCCATTCCTGGAACCATTCAAGATCAGATTAGACAGGTCTGTGAGCATCCTGATGTAGTTTAAAATGTTCCTGCTTATTGCAGGGAGTTGAACTAGATGACCTTTAATGTTCTCTTACAACGCAAACAATTCTATGATGCTGTGATTCTATGAACATGGTAGAGGAAGCAAGCATCCTGATTTTCTGTTTACTGTTTAGGAAAATATTTAATATTTTAATCTTACTTTTATTCCCCCAGAACAGCAGAGAGCTATTACCTTCCTTCCCAGGAGTGTGAGGAAGGTTAACGCATTAGTACATCAATACACAGGCATTCAGATACTGTGGCAATATAAGAAATATAAATAATCTAAATGATTACAAATATTTACAACTTCAAAAGTATAAAGAGATCTGCTAAGAATGCAGATATATTCAGTGTGTGCATGGTCTTAGGCATGTTAGCTTGTAGAGTTCTATATTCATTTCCTCCTAGTCATGTTGGATCAGATTAACACATTCCAAAAGTAGAAAGCTGACCTTTCTAATTAGTGTTGCAGACCTGGCATGATGGTATCTGAATATCTATCACACTGGTAATGAATCTGAAATCACTGCTGGTATTGTAAGACCCCCAGCTGAAACACAGCAAACTATTTCATCAATGATGTCTATAGCAACTTTAACATGTGTAGCAGTTCTGAGCTACAAAAAAATTTCCAAAGTCATTTTTGCTAGTACAGAGAGTAACACTAACTTGAAAATATGGAAGTAAATTATGGAAGTAAATTATGTTGGGCCAGAAACTGCTCTTTTTCTGTTACTTCTCTGTTTCTACTTGTATTGTACTTAGAAATAAATAAAAATACACAGTCAAACAAGGAGAGTCAAGAGCACGCTACATGGGGGAAAAGGGTTTTAAGGCGAGCTGCAGTATGAATGTTAATGCAATACAGAAGAGTTACACTCATAATTAAGTATCATGAGGTATAAACACCATCACTGAGCCTTACTGCCTTTCAAAGCTAGTAGTCAGAAAGAAGTGTTTATCTGGGGGTGGCTGCAGACTCTGCAGAGGCTTAGCCAACTCTAGTTATGATCAGAAGGACATTTGGGTGCTAAGCATGATGAGATTTTAATCACATCCAAAACCAAGAAAGGTTTGAGTATCTAAATGATGAACTCAGGTGACCAGAATGGCTGGTAACCCTTAGGTGTATTCTCTGTTTCAGTTCATGCAATTGCACACATTAATTGACACCTGAGCTCTATCTGGAGCTTTCTGGGGGAAATTGAAGTACAGTCACAACAGTTACAACAGTTTCACTGGTACTTCATCCTATTGACAATACTACTATGACTATGCTGCCTTCGTACAATCCTAAACATCCACTGGACGGATTATGTGACCAACACGTCTGTCCTTGAACAGGCAGCACTC
>JAWMRA010000161.1:44253473-44278269 GCA_035584735.1 Pseudotriccus pelzelni | reverse complement strand
AGTGTGCCCTGGTGGCCAAGAAGGCCAATGGCATCTTGGCCTGTATCAAGAACAGTGTAGCCATCAGGACTAATGATATGATCATTCTCCTGTAATCAGCACTGGTGAGGCTGCACCCTGAATGCTGCATTCAGTTCTGGGCCCTGCACTTTAAAAGATACTGAGGTGCTGGAGTGTGTCCAAAAGGGCAACAAGGCTTGTGAAGGGTCTAGAAAACATGTCTCATGAGGAACAGCTGAGGAAGTTGGATTTGTATAATCTCGAGGAGGCTCAGGGGAGACCTCACCACTCTCTACAACAATTTGAAAGGAGGCTATGGTGAGGGGGGGACCAATCTCTTCTACTGTGCCTGCAGTGAGAGGACTAGAGGAAATGGCTTTAAGCTGAGAGAGGAGAGATTCAGATTAGATTTTAGAAAAAAAATTTTCACTGTTAGGGTGATCAGGCATTGGAATACATTGCCCAGGGAGGGCAGTATCCCCAGAGGTGTCTAAGAAGCATCTGGATCTGGCACAGGGTGTTACAGGGGTAGTGCTGAGTCAGCAGTTGGACTGGATGATCTTGATGGCTTTATGATTCTGTGATTTCATAGAAGCATAACTGCAAGCATAACACACAGAAGAGTGAAAGAGAGGCAATCAGAAAGGCTTAGCAGAATAACAAAGTGAAAAGACAAAGGTGAGAGAAAGCAAAAAATGGGAGTTGTTTGGGCTGACATCTGGCAAGGAAGAAGTTTACAGCTGGTTTATTTCTTCTGTGTTTATGGAAACTGTATTTTATATGTCCTTTCAAAATAAATAGAATGATACCAGATATATCCTTGACTCCATCGTCACTTTTTTCTGCTGCAATAACCAGTCTGCAAGATATCTACTGTTGCTTAACCATTACAGTCAAAAGAACAAACAAATTTCATGCATACTGGTTATCTATTATAAATGCTTCATGCTCTAGCTTAATTCATGCAGATAACAAGAATTCCAAGATTTTAAAAATTAACTTTAATAAGAATATTTTAAATAAAAATATTTTATTTATGAGAGTAATCAAATCTTACTATAATATAAATGAACAGCTATATCAGACATTCCCCCTGCCTTCTGCTATTGAAACTTCAGTAATAAAACAAATTTGCCAACATTATACATTACTACACTATCTCATTTGACAGAAAGTCAATATACAGATGACCAGATGGCTTGCTTTATCTCATACCTGACAGGTATGTATGGACATTTGCAGTTAAGGGATAAATGATCAGCAGCCATTGAGAAACCATTATGTCCGTCAATGCTTTTTTAATTGCTGAAAATGGAGATGGGGGCATTGGGTTGCCACCATCAATATATCAATGCCTTTCCGGTTTTCTTTTTCTTTGTCTCTGTGTGTAGAAAACCCATCATGTAACCAGAAAGCACCTACTCAGATTCGGATGTATCATTTGCAATATCAATAAAGCTGAGGAAAACGCAGTTTTATAAATTTCCTGAACTCATTTCTGAGACAGTGACTTACAGCCTTCTCATCCATGAGATGTATATTAAAAAATTATGAATACTCACAGAGATAAGACAAGGCATTAAATTATATCCAAATACATAGTTCATTTTCTGGAAATCAAACTGTGTTTGCATCTCTATGCATACCTTTAGTTTAAGTAGAGGAAAAAATGTTAGGTCTCTTTTGACCTTGGTTTAAGAAAAACAAGATTTTATTTGTTTCAATTTGTTTTTTTAAAGATACACTTATTAAGATTTGTTGAGATTAGCTATGAGGATCTGGATCTTTATAATGTGTATTCAGGCAATTTCAAATAATTTGCATAGTCAAATGCTATTCCTTAGAATAATTTGTTTTTCAGGTATTAAAATATTTAATTAATCTTGCAAGAAAGAAAAAGCACATTCCATGTAATTTAACTAATAAATTGCACATCTTATGCAGTACTATCTGAAGCATGTATTTAATAAATAACAGTCAAGGCAGAAACACAGTGAATATTCAGGAATTAAAAATGCTTTGAAAATAGTTATTTTTTAATAATTCATAAATAAAAATTAGCAGAACAGAATACAAATGTAATTCGTGTTATTTCAGACAGATCAATGTGCTAATTGGAAAAAATTCAAAGCCAGATCTGGGAACTACTATGAGATTGTAACAGGACTCAGTATCAACAAGTTGCTTTAATACAACCCAGTTAAGGATCATTCAAATGGTTCAGACTCACCTACAGTGTGAACAAAACCATCACTTACAGAATCATAGAATACAATGAGCTGGAAGGGACCCACAAGGATCATCATGTCCAACCCTTAGCCCTGTACGAGACCATCCCCAAGAGTCACATGTGCCTGAGAGTATCTTCCAAACACTTATTGAACTCTGTTAGGCTTGGACCACTTCGCTGGCAGCCTGTTCCAGCACCCAGCCACCCTCTGGGTGAAGAATCTTTTTCCAATCTAAACTTCCCTTTACACAACTTCAGGCCATTCCTGCCACTGGTCACCACAAAGAAGAGATCAGTGTCTGCCCCTCCTCTTCCCATTATAAGGAACAGTTGACTGCAATGAGGTCTCCTCTCTGTCTCCTCCAGGCTGAACAGACCAAATGACCTCAGCTGCTCCTCATATGGCTTCCCCTCAAGACTGTTCACCATCTTCATTGCACTCCTTTGGATACTCTCTGGTAGCTTTACATCTTTCTTATATTGTGGTGCCCAAAACACAATATTCAAGCTGAGGCCATCCCAGTGCAGAGCAGACTGGGACAATACCCTCCCTTGACTGCTGGTGGTGCTTTGCCTGATGCCCCCCAAGACACAGTTGGCCCTCCCAGCTGCCAGGACACTGCTGACTCATATTCAACTTGCCGTTGACAAGGACCCCCAGGTCCCTTTCTGTGGTGCTGCTTTCCAGCATCTCACTCCCCAGTCTGTACCTTGTTCCACCCCAGGTGCAGTCTGGCACTTTTCCTTGTGGTTGGTGATTGCCCAGTCCTCTAATTTGTCAAGATCTCTCTGCAGGGTCTCCTTGCTTTCAAGAGAGTCAGTAGCTCCTCTGAGTTTTACAGATGAAGACTCAAGATCAAGGTTAAAAACTGTATACACAAGCACTCAATATGTTTTGAAAGTAATTTTTTTCTGTGCACAATAGTACATGTCACTTTCCATGTGACAAGTTCTATTGATTTTGGGGTGTATTTCTGACAGTTCACCTCTAAATCTCTATTTGGACTCCCAAACACTTTATAACCTGCCACAAAAAATCTCTGAATACAAATATTTTTATATAAGCAACCTTCCATGTGGCAGGAGAGTTAAAGCAGGACAGTCCTCTGCTGCTTTTACTGTGGGAAGTTCTTGACAATCTCATGTCTCAGTGTCACCAGAAAGGTCATACCCAGTCACAGACCACAGTCCACTGAATGTGTAAGGAGTCCCAGAAAAATGAAAATAAGATTTTTAAAGGTAGTAATGTTGGAATTAGGTTTTTGGACTTCAGAGAGAAGCAGTTTAGGCATAAGTAATCATTTTTAAAAAGGATTAAATAGGAAAAAAAATCCATTTCTGGCATCAGACTGGCTCTTATACAAATCATCAGTGTAGTTGTAACTAATACTTCTAAGAGCCTTGGAAAGAAAAGCAACACCTGAAAATCACTGAATAAAAATAATAGTTAGATATTGGTAACTATGAGATATTAGGCAACTTGAGCGAAGAACATAGACATTTCCCCCAGTCCTTCTTCCAAGTACTCTATTTTAATGCTATAGCTTCCTATTATATTGAGAATAGAATATAGCTATAAACTCCAGTACAGAGCTGTCAGTAATAATCACTCAAGAATACTACAACCAGCAGGGTGGAACCCTGATTCAGTGTCTTGGTTTTCTGTCCATAACCTCCAAGAAATGACCAGTAGGGTTACTGTGGTCAGAGGCACTCACAGCCTCAGTTCCACACCTGTCTATTTTGCATATACTGAAAACCAAACTGCAGTATACATTCAGAAGACCTGCACCAACCTTTTCCTTCCGCTTCCCAACCTGGCATGCTCAGCATCTGCTGCACTCTTGCTTTTAGTATAGTATTTTTCCATGATAAAGCACTTGAAAAGCAGAAAGTTAAGTGCTACCCTTACAAGCATTCATGTTGTAATTCTGCTGGTGTCAGAAGGCTTACCTTAAAAATGCTTCAAGGTCCAACGGGTAAATGAAGAATATAATGTATAATTCAAACTTGAGGAACAATTAGGGAGGTAAAGTGTAGCTACTTCTAGGATAACTTAGTGGTTAACCCATTACCATTGAGATAAATTTATTGTGATCTTTAAAACTGTACAGTGGATCATCATTTTTTTTCTTCTCAAGTAATATGGGACAATCCTGAAGAGAAAAATTCAAATGAAATATGGAACAGTTACATGAAAACAGAATATAATAACTTATTATTTAATAAGTTTTGTCTAATAAATCTTTCGTTCTTATTTCCTATTTGTGATGTCACTGGAGTATTTATCATGGTTTACATTGCTGTTTTGTTTTCAGAAAGAGCCAGCACTTTTGACAGGTCGGTAAAGACATTCACATGTCTTTGAAGATGTTAATATCTTTAAAATTATATAGAGGTGGTTTTCTGTTTCCGTTTCAGCAAATTCAAACTATCTTTTCTATCATTAACCGTTATGTTCGTAAGTGAGCCTTGAAAATTATGAGAGAATATTTAAACTTTCATCTAGGAAATATTTACATAGCTTTACTGCATGACTGTGTCAAGCCACCAGAAACATTAAAAACTTTTCTTTTGTATGACCTTTTCATATCCACAGCCCAGAATCCATTTTTTGTGTAACACATGACAATTCAGGTCAACTTTCATGCATTTCATAAGTCTTACAGTCTAAAATTATCTCAGTAAGCATACTCTTTCCTGACAGCTGAAGGAAATGGCCAGGCACTCATTTCAGTGCAAACATTGTATATTATTATTTTAATTCTCACCACAGCCACAGTAAATAGTAATCAGCAGGGACGTAAAATGCACAGAGCAGAACATCCCTTGACCTGTAACAGGTTTTCTTAATACATCAAATGCTTCTCCCAGCACTGCTGTGTGCCTTTAAGATTTCATAAGATTGCCTAAATTTAAGTTAAACTGTTCTGCTTCAGTCAAAAAGATTTCAGAATGCAAACAGTTAGACAAAACTGAGAGAGAGGCTGCTTTTTCTACACTGATATTTTCAAATTTTGTTCTTTCCTGCCTCTTAATAAAGTTTATCTATAACTGACAATTAACCTTCAAAACCCCTCTGGGCTGACATCTTTTGTCCAGTGGCACTGTCTCTGTAAGAGTTAGGAGTTATTTGCACACAGGAAGAAGGAAGGAGGTATGTGCCCTCCCTATTAGACTATTGAAACCATTAGCTGTGTGAGTAATTAAAAGCTCTGCAAGCACACTTTTATTAAGACTGATTCAGTAGAATGTGGCAGAAAGACACTGGGGTAAATGGGATCTTTTTTTCCTAGAATTTCACAGGTGGAGCTTGGATAAGGTCACTGACTTTCTCAGTCATTCTCTAACTGCATGCTGGAATCAGCAGACCTGACTAAAGTCTCTACATAGTTCAAGTCTCAAATCTCCAGCAAAATCACTAGGACATGTCATAATTTGTTTAAAAAGGTCAAAAGCCAAAAAAAAAGAAGTGACCAGACTGCAACAATTCACCAGAATAATGTAGTGTAGATAGCATCTATTATTTCAAAACATTACAGTCTGCTAAAAAAGTCTCAGCATCTTTTGGTACATCATCTATTCACTGAGATCAAACAAACAAAAAAAAAGTAAAAAAGAGAGCTAGTAAATCACAGTTCCTCCCACAATTTTCCTCTAGCTGCCAGGTCTTGCTGAGTTAATCCCACAGACACATGAACTGATTTTTCACTTAATCAGCAATTGTGGGAAATAAGAAAGAAAATCATGTTTAAGGGCAAGAGTTTGTTTTATATAGCGCCTTGCTCAAGTTTGTTCTAAGAGAACTGAAGGACATTTTGAAACAAAGTTAGCTTGAATTTAAAGAAAACCAAAAATATTTCAAGTAGCAAAATCAATTTAAAAAGTGCCTTTTTTCCTGAAAGAAGTAAATTGAAAAATCCACAATGAACTTAACAGAATACTTTGGTACTGAAAAGTGTGCAGCAGTAAACTTATAAAACTACTAGAGAGCATCCAAAGGAGGGGATTGAAGATCCCTTGAGGGGATGCCATATGAGGAGTGGCTAAGGGCACTTGGTCTGTTAAGCCTGGAGAAGAGGAGACTGAGGGGAGACCTCATTGCACTCTACAACTTCCTTATGAAGGGAAGAGGAGGGGCAGACAATGATCTCTTCTCTGTGGTGACAAGTGACAGGCCCCAAGGAAACGGCCTGAAGTTGTGTCAGGGAGATATTAGAAAAAGTTTCTTTACCCAGAGGGTGGTTGGACACTTGAACAGGCTCCCAGGGGAAGTGGTCATGGAATCAAACCTGATAGAGTTCAAGAAACATTTGAATGATTCTGTCAGGCACATGGTGCGACTCTCAGGGATAATCTTATGCTGGGCTAGGAGTTGGACTCAGTGAACCTATGGGTCCCTTCCAACTCAGCATATTCTGTGATTGTATGATTCTAACCATTAGAAGAATGGAGCACCTCTCCCAGGAGAATGGTGATGCATGACAACGACCAGGACATTGGGCAAAGGGAGCAAGAGATCCATGTGGATGAACAAGGAGCTCTTATCATTACTCAAGCATAAGCAGGAAATACACAAGATTTAGAAACAAGGTCCAATCACTTGGAATGAATATAGAGATGTTGTCAGAGTACGTGGAAATGAGACAAGGAAAGCCCAGGCCTATCTATTCTGTGACAGTTCATTCTTACACATGTGTGTCCATATACACAGTTTGTGCATCCTGACTACATATTTTTTCATAAGGGATAGACAGAGTTCAGCCTTCTCCTGACACCCAAGCCTGGAAAGAAATGTTTCCTGCAAAGATTTAAAGACTTCCATTCAATGCTGGCATATTGTCAATCCAAGACTTTTCTACTCTGGCAAGTAATGATCAAGAATTCTTGTTCTTCTGAGTAGACCGGTAACAAAATCAGGGAACAAAGACATTGTCCTATTTCACATAATTGCTCCCTGAAGTGGTAAATGATTCCCATATACAACTTGTTTTGTGTAATTGTATCTAACTTCATTAATCAAAGTAAATAGCAAACACAGGTCCTTCCAGATTTTCTTTTTACTGTTGTCCTACCTTTTGTCCTGAAGTACACCAGAGAAAAATAAATATGTATATATATGGAAAATAAATAAAAATTCTACCTTACCTTAGGACATGTGCATTTTAACAGTTTGATGGTATCTGGAGCATGAGTCACATTATTTTTTGAGTCCTACATTTAATAGCATGACTAGTTGACAAATGCTAGGCTACTAAAATACATATAATTTTTCAAGAGAAAATGACTACACTTGCTTGAGGAAGGCTTTCTAGGTACCTGTCAGCTGGTCTGCTTTAACCAGACTATTAGTGATGAACCACTAAGAGTGGAGGGAGAGCAGAACAGCATTTACTTTATTCAGGTTCTAACATCAGAAGGAAGTGGATTTCTACTCCTCAGAGGAAAGAAACAATTTGCCACTCCAGGATATTTTTCAGACAAGACTCCAGTGACAAGTAAATCAGAGACAGAAGCAAGCAATGCAGTGCTGCTTGATATTAAGGAGGACATCAGCACAACATTGACAACTGCCTGGAAAATCATAAATATGAAGCCTAGAGGCAGTTGGAAAAAAATTAAGACAAATAAAAATACCCAACCACTCAATGCCCCAGAGGAACTGGGGCAATATTATTAACAACCACTCTGTATCTAGTATGACAGACATGCAAAGACTAAAATAACTTTTTCTTGGTTACCAGTTTAGCTGATTTAATTTCAATAAATCTTTTCATATCTTGTCTTCACTGAATTTTTAGGTGCTTTGTGGCCATATTGTGACCTTTGGCAAATATGTGGAGCAAGAGAGGAGTAAATAAAATGTTGCAGAAAACCTGATTGTACCTCTACCAATTTATTGACTTAGCATGCATGTGGAAACAGTCTGTCCATGGTTGTTTCTGCCGACACCTGACGCAGAAATAAGGTTTAAGTACAATGTTCTTATATCTACTCCTACAGCAAATCTTGAAAGTATACTTAGCTTGTGGATCTCTATAAATTATGGATGATTTTGATGCAGCAGGTAATCAAGACCTCTTTAAAATTTGCAGTACA
Source organism: Pseudotriccus pelzelni (assembly GCA_035584735.1). Lineage (NCBI taxonomy): Eukaryota > Metazoa > Chordata > Aves > Passeriformes > Tyrannidae > Pseudotriccus > Pseudotriccus pelzelni. Next base: position 44,269,940 of record JAWMRA010000161.1, on the reverse strand, counting down.
ATTAAAGGGTATAAAATAATATATAAATGTTATGCATTAGTATTGATGATTATTTTGTTTGCTTCTTTATGACTGCTTGTTCTATGAAGCAAGAGAAGCAAAAGAATGGGTATTAAATTATAATTTTGTCAATAATTTTATTAATTTATTTTGTTGTAACACTTAATAATTTTATTGAAAAAAATAAGCCAGAGGGAAGAAAATTATCTGGAGTACCAATAGCTATGTCCTGAGAAAAAAAATCTTTTTGATGAGACAATTTAATATGAGATTGAATAAGTTTTTTTGTGTTTCTTGTATCTAAAGCTGATTTAAATACATCCTAATATAAAGTAAATGTAAAGAAGATAAATTTAAATTCAGCGGAAAACTTAAATGCCATTTCACATTGACATATCTGAGAGGTTTTGCTAACTGTCAGTGGATGAGCTGAAGTAACTGAAGTAATGGCTATACCTCTGTCACTGGACCCATCCAGCTTGATGAACTGATCAGAAGATCAATAGCAGATATGAATTTAGGCCTACAGTATTCAGGAAATAATTACCCTGCACTAAGAATAAATGACTTTGATAAGCAAATTAAAACTGTTGTTCCAGGCAAATAAGAAAGTCTACCAAAACCAAACCAAAACCAAACCAAACAAACAAAAAACCAACAAAGCAATATTTAATGTTTATTAATTAGAACTTTTTTTTAAAAACCTGTTATTAATATAATTAATAATAATGCCCGGGCCTAATCCCTAGGTTTCACTGTCTGCTTGCCATATTTAGTCAATGATCTATTTCAGCCCTTTCACTGAAGAAATCGAAGTACAGGTTTATTTGATTCAAGGCCTGTCTGTGGCCTTTGATATGTATAGTAAAGGTCCTACATGTTAAAACTGTTCTGTTCTCCTTAGCAAGGGATTTGGGGAAGAAAAGGAAAAGTTCACAAAGGGACCTGATTTTTTGGAGGCTGTGTCTGGACTTTATACAACTAGTGCTTGGAGCCAGGCAAAACAGCTGATGGTAAACAGGGAAGTAAGGAACACACCAAGCAGGGCCTTGCCTACCTCACTATTGCCTTTAGCAATCTCTGGTCATTCCAAAAATAGGCTTCTCACTCACCAAAATCCACCAAAGCATCAATAATTGCTTTACTATCCTTCCATATCTTCTCAAAAATGAACAGACAGACAAGCCTTAAGGGTTACGACTATAAAAGACATACTTCTGAAAGAGGTTGTTGTTGCTTTTTTCCCTGAGATGTAGGTGGTTATGCCCTTCAGTCATTTGTATCCTTCTGGCTCCGGAAGGGTACTTGGATAGGGCAAGCTGTACAACTGGTGTTAATAAAACTGACACCACACACTTCTCACTTAATAGCTGCAAGCACATTGAGGTTCCTTGCTGAAACACATTGGAAACTCACCCATGCAGTCAGACAGGCACGTGTGCCACTTCCTTTTGACAACCAATCCAACAGAAGGGAATGGGACACCTCTGGTTCTTATGTTTGTGCATCTGCTTAAGTGCTTTGACAGTTTCAACATAAAGTATGAAGTACTTCTACAGGAGTCAAAGTGCATTAGGGAAGCAGTGCCAGGACAGTGAAAGACTGATGAAAGTAACAGGAAGAAACATGCTGAAATAAATATGAGACCTCTTGCAATACAATAAATTAGCTTGTAGGCAGACTCCATTCAGGCATGTGTGAAAGAAGTCACTCAAAGACAAATACATATCACCAGTACAAATAAAAATGATATAGCTGGCTTTGTAGAAAATAAATTCTGATCTTGGGTTGAAAAGCAAAAACCTTTGTTTCTGCTATTAGCAGCTTTATTCTGCTCATTGTCTTCATAGAAGCTGCAGTCAGGCATTGAGATCTGGGAACAAAGGATACTACCCACTCATTTGCACTCAAATTATTGTACTGAAATAATTGGCCCTGTGATACAGGACACAAAAGTTTCTGTATCTCTGTATTGCATATACCTCTCATAATAAGTAGACAATTGCTGTAGGTGCTCTGAGGTTTCTGACTGCATTTTTCCTTAGGGTCATTATTTCCTTAATTCTGTATTTCCTTGAAGAGGTTTTCTTAGGTCACTAATTAGCATACTCTTTGACTTGTTTCCTCCTTGTGATCTTTATCCTATTGCTGTGTATGAATGTGTTTGTGTATAAGCTATGAATAGTAGCATTTTTGCTCTCTGCTGAGACTCATGCTTGTTATTTGGCAGATGAATGCTGGCATGCAGAATGATTTCTCTGAACTTTTCAGGAGTCCAATTAGCATACGACAGTGGTACAAGGGGTTCCACTCTAGTGAGCCCCCTGAGCCACTCTTCACCGATGTGCAAATATGCAGGCAGCTTGGCATAATTACAGTTTTGCATAATTATGAATAATTTTTGTTTATGGAGGATTAATGTATGAGATGTTATTACCATATGCAAGGGGTTACCTTTCCAACAGAAAGGAGATAAATGTTTATGAAGGTATGTTGTATGGGTTTGGTAAATATTTGCCAGAAGATGAATATGTATAATTCCCAATGTGCAGTGCAGAGAATATTCAGAGATACTAATCAGTCTTGGTGACAGTATAGGACTAATGCCATTTCACTTGCTATGAGCTGTAGAGGCAAACCCCATTCACAGAAGGACCTGCTGCTGAAAATACAGAAATTACACAAAAAGCATGAGCTAGATCCTGGTGTAAACTGACACAGCTCAATCATAAGTTTGTATCTTAGTGAGCTTCCATTTTAATCTCCATGATTTGGTGAAGAATCCTATCTTCTTCCATTGTAGTTACTTACCTGTGCTGTAATTAATGGTCAGTGATATGTGAGGGAATTCATAGTGGGGTCTGATTTTCTCCTACATTATCATTAAATCAGGAATTGAAATCAATGCACTGTAATTGGACCGTGTTTTCAGCTGTGCTGATGGCAGACATAAAAGACTATTTTGTGAAGTTTAGTGCTCTCCAATGACCAAGTTATTAAATTAATATTTTTCTTGCTCTCTACATCTTGAGTTTATACATCTTGATGGTCGATCAGTCCAGTACCTAAAGTCAGCCTACAAGAAATCTGGAGAGGGACTTTTCAGATGGGCATGTAGTGATAGGACAAGGGGGAATGGTTTCAAAATGAAAGAGTAGGTTTAGATTAGATATTAGGAAGAAATTCTTAACTGTGAGGGTGATGAGGCACTGGAAAGGGGTTTCCCAGAGACGTGGTGAATATCTCATCACTGGAAGTGTTCAAGGCCAGGTTGGATGGCACCCTGAGCAATTTGATCTAGTTGATGGCATCCCTGACCATGGCAGGGGATTTGGAACTAGATGATCTGTAAAGTATCTTCCAACCCAGGCCTTTCTATAATTTTTTGATTCTATAATTTGTCAATTACTTCATTCAGCCTCTGCAGCATGTTTTTTCTACCTGAGGAAACAAAGTTTAAGATATCACATAAAAGAAATGTGTTTCCATGTTCATTTCTGTTACTGTCTCAAGCCTCACACAGTTAAATCTGAAACCTCTTAGTCTATTTTGATTCAGTGTGACACAAGGCTGTCAATCCCAGAGTACTGTTTGCCTATAATTCTCATAAGAATGTGTAGAGAGAGAAGAGATGTTCAATGCTTACTGTAAGACAAAAGCTTGAGCATGACCTCAGACTTTATTGGACAATAGAGAATCAATGCAGGGGTGTGAAGAAGAACAAAATACAGTAAACACCTCAACTGTCAGATAAATCGTACAACCTCACAATCACAGAATGGCTTGGGTTGGAAGGATCATCCAGTTCCAATCTCCTGTTAATAAATTTTTTCCAGGACAGTTTCACTGCTGCATTGCATATCCATTTTAAAAAAATATGCTGAAGTATTAAAAGTAATCTAGAGTATTTACTCTTAGTTTGTCCATCCCTACACATCCCTGTAGTCCATGCCTGCCTGACTAAATGAATAACTGTTGACATCAATCTCATGACTGTACTCCATTTCAACAAAACCCTTATATGCTGATGATTTCAGCCACACTGTATCAGTATTATATTAGCTACAGCACAATAAATCTGTGATTATTTAGTCAAGTTAGCTTGATTAAACCTCATCTACTCTTTCTTACTTTCACTTCAAAGTACCATTTAGAATAGAAACTATATATTGATTCAGTTACCTAGAGATTGAACTTGGAAATGGTACGAAAAGGGTCAGATTTCTTCACCAACATTCTTACCCACAGCATTCTTGGTGCCTGCACTTACCTTCAATTGTCTCTCTTTATCAACCTCCAGGGTCTACTTTTTCCTATTCACATAGTCCTTTCAGTGCTGTGTTATAGGGCAGCAATAGGAGGATTGCCTTTATTTTTTTAAGCATTTATATTAGTTTACATTTTAACTGTCCTCTTTCACAGAGTATTAAAACAAAATAGAACATGCCATTTGAAAGCTTTCTCTTAAATTTCCCCATTTGAAAAACGTCCTTTGCAACACAGAATGTTTGTTATATAATTGCTGAAAACTAACAGTTTGGGGTTTCTAACAATTGTTCTCATCTTAAATTTGCATTGATGTTTAGCAAACACTTCTTTTGCTACAGTAAAACGTGCTTTCTATTGAATAGCCACAATGTGTTTTAACTGAGACAATGTCAGATAACCAAAATAGTTATCTGTCCAAATGTTCTATATTTCTATATTTTTTCAAGGAAATATTAAAACTTGCATGTTAAAAACATTTTTTTTTTTTTCTGGAAAATTAATACTGTTTCAGTTTTAAAAATGTTTCAATATAACTCTCCTGTTTGTTTCAGTTAGTGAACAAGAAGTCTCACAGTGCCAAAGAAACACTTGGATTCCAAAATGCAGGTAAACAACCCTGATGAAATATAGTGTCCGTTTATCTTTAAAAAAACAGGCAGTGGTGACATGAGGAAGCTGAAGTTAGACATTAAGCCTATTTCAGAACAGCGTTGAGGCTATTAGAACAATTTCAGCATCTCAGACCACAGAAAATTTAGGAGTGAACTTAAAAAGCCAGCAGCGTTTAAATTTCCCTAACATAGATAAAAATTATAATTTTCTTAAAGCCATAATATAGACTTCAAAGACCTCATGATCTGCAAAGTTAAGCTTGTGCCTTACATTAAAGCAACCCAAATGCAGATAGAAGCAGCAGGTAGTGAGTTGAAGGATGTGCTTTAATATGTTTGCCTTGCACTTTCCATGATTACATTGAGTAATTTTATTTCCAAGACCCACTGGCTCATATTTTAACAAAATTTAAAAAAAAATCTTAAAATGTTTAACAAAATAAAGAAATAAAAGTAAATACAATAGTTTAGATCCATTGATATAAAATTACTTTTGTTTAACAAAGTTCATGGCTTTCATTGCCTTTCTTACATCCTAGTAAATTTAGGTAAAGTAGGTATTCATGCAGATGTACACAGATAAATTCTATTTAATTTTACCTCAAAGATAAATAAATTACAAGGGGTTTAGAGACAGTCTTTTCATCAATTCATAAAAAAAAAAGAAAAAAAAAAAAAGGCAGAGACATAGATAGTTGCGTTAGAAGCTCCATGTATTTTCTTTGTAGTAAATATAAATCACCAGAAGAAGGATGAAAGGGCTGGATTTGTTATTTTGGAAAGAACATAAAGAAGACAAGAGTTTCTTAGTCAGTTCAAGACAAGCACTGCATTTCCTAGGTTTAGCTATGGATAAAATCTCTGAATTCTTGTTAAGTCAATGGGCCTTTGCTGTCATGATTAAATAAATCTAACAGTTAACTGACTCTGAGACAGTAAAATTATTATAAGGTTTAGAGAACCTATAGCAACTCCTCCTGTCTCACAGTTAGCAAAACTAATGCATCAGATGTTCAGCATCTGCTGTGTGGAACTAATGATATCAATCACAATAACACATAAGACTTCATATTTTCCCTTGTTGTGATCACAAAAGGTAGCACAGCTTCAGAGAAGCAGTATGCCACATCCTTACAATGGGTTAAATGACATCTCTCCTCTGAAGTATGTGCGGTTACACTGAATTGTATCATCTGAGAGCAGTAAACTTTGACTTTAAACATAGTCACTAGACAGTACCTCTTTGGGGAGATTGTTTTTAATGGGTTTTGGGGCTTTGGTTTGGTTGTTCAGGTTTTTTTACCATGGTAGAGTTAAGTCGTTCATGTCATTAGAATTTTACTAAGGTCTTCAATCTCTTTCTGAAGAACCTACAAACAGCTATCAGATCACTGCAGGTTTTGACCATTTTTCAGCTGGCTAGAGCAATGACAAAGCAGAAGGAAGCTCATCTGCTTTGTTGCCTCTACCTCTCCACTGACCAGCTTCTATAAATTTGTCATCGCTAAACTAATTTGACCTTCTGGATCTCACCTGCAAGTATTATGAAACTTGCAAAGTAGCTTTATGAACGCAAAGTCAGAAACCCAAAACCCATTATTGTTAATAAATAGATGTGACTGACACTCCTTAAGCCATATGCTAAGTATTTGCATTAAAAAGTTGGTTTCTAAAAGAGGGATTTTGGGAAGCTATAGTTTCTACATTGTTTTTTATTTCACTGCATTTTTGTCACATGGTCATTCATTAACATTCATTAACACTGCAATAACTATGAATAAGCGGAGACCATACATAGTTCAGTAACATTTTGAAAGGCCACAGATAGGGTGACTTGCTACAAAACTTTGAATGGCCATTTCAAGTTGCTATATTAATCTACAACTAAATGACACAGTGCTCTTTTTGACACCTGAATAACTGCTTAAAACCCAGCTCATTAAAAGACAGTGATATCTTAAGCTATTTATCATAATTTGTGAACCTCTAACCAATATACTGTGAACAAGTTTCTCTCTAATAAACAGGTGTTAATTGGTACCTGTCATCTTTATTCCTTTCAAAGCCACTTTAGTGAATTCTAGGAGAAGGAGCAAAAACTCCATGAGTAAGGAATCATAGCATGGCATGCTCAGCCTAGAAGCAAGCTTTCCAAATCAAACTATAAAGTGCACCAAGAAGACTGGTGATGTAATAATGAATTAAGGTTATGACAGGGACAGATACACAAGGGAAGGCAGCATTTTAAGCACACATCTTTTGTTCCCAAGACATTTAGTTGCAAACTTTTCAAAAGTAATGTGGTCTTCAGAATTCTTGAGTTTCTACAGATCCTGTAAAATTCATCTTGAAACCTTTAGAACTGGACCTTAAATACAACATAAAGAACTCATAGCACTTGAAGGTAAGATAATATACATATTACACAACTGCAAGTCTCTTTTTGCTGACCTTTTAGAATGTATTTCCTTTTACATTTTAAGTTTTCTTTCCAGGTATGACAAAAGCTATCGTGAAAATTAGAATTTCTTATTTTGTCTATCAAACAAAAAATTCCTGTCCATCTCTACAAAAATCTAAGTTAAATGATTATGCATCAAGTCCCATTCTGAACAGAGTTATTGAATGATGACTGCTAAATTCACCATAATCCCTGAATTATAAAAATATAATTTTAGAAAATTTTTGCATCATCACAATTAGACAGACAAAATCACTCTCAGTAGTCACTTTTGGTTCATGTGTTTCAAAATGAATTGAAAAAAAAAATTCTTACTCTGCAGGTTGGGAAACAGATAAAGAAAGACAACGTGACACACTAAACCAGTCACTAAGAGGGAAGGAATAAAACTGAGGTCACCTGGGCAGTAGTGTAACATCTATATAGGGATGCTAGACTATTTAAGGACTGTCTTTCCTCTCTCTTCCATGTACCTATGCCAGCAATAATTTTCAAGAAAGAAAAACCGCTTCTGTAAAGTCTTGAATGTCCTACTGTCTAATCAGGCAAGTCCCTGCTTTGCTGCCATTGAGACCAGGAATAATCCTATTGGAAATAATAGAGCTTAAAGAGGTGGTGTGAAGGCATATGAAATCCCTATGGAGAACAATGGGAAAACTGTTCTATCATCCTGTTTTGGCCTTGGTTTTCCAACAAAACAAGAGATTATTTCAGGTTTAAAAGAGGATAATCATGAAAACAGCAAAAAGAATGCTTTACTTGACATGAGTGTTTGCTGCTTAGTACTGAAGAAATCCTTCCAGATGGAGAGAATAGCTTTCTTTGAAAATGCAGGAGGAGGTAATTTAAAAAAATTAGCAAAGCTCATAATGCCTTCACTAAAAAAAAAAAAAAAGGATAATAAGCCAGAGCAAATAAGGACAATTTATCAATTTCAGCTAAAAGTTATGGCATGAATGTGACTCTGCTCAGAGCTCTAAATGCATGTTAAAAGCTTATGATTCAGAACTGGTTTTAGCTGGAGCAATAGGAAGAAATGCTTAAAATGGAACATTTTCCAAAATGAAGGACATTTTTGTTCTTACAGGCAAGTAATTCACTTTCCTCTGAAATACCAAGAGTCACTGGGGAAGGCAGAAGGCCTGATACAAATAGTGATAGATTGTTGTTGAATCCTATGTCCTCAGATTCTTACTAGTTTAAAGTACTTTAAACTAGAAATCTCACTGCTATAGCAAAGAAGTTTCATTCACATATTCCTCATACACATTCAGCCGAAATAAGCTGTTGATGTCTCAAAAAAGGAGAAAAAGAAAGGGGGGTTAAATCTATTCAAATTAACTCTGCCAATGCATGATGAACAGCCTCAGGTTATTAAGAGGCATTACTGTATTGCCTGTTCCCTCTTAACTGAAGAAATTTCATAAAACCTAAGTTAAGAGCATTCTCCATCTTTCCCCTTTCTTCAGCTTGAATGCCAATTTACAAAACATCATATGTTCAATAAGACAGCATGCAGAAAAATTGGGTGAGATGAAACTAAATAAAAGGCAGAAACCACGAGTCTTTTCTATATATTTTCTCAGAAGTAATATGACAGTTCTTTTTTAAGTACGGAAAAAACTGTAATCTGATATCTTGGGTTACAGGGCCCTTAGTCATGTCTTTAAAAAGTATGGATTGGAATTAGAAAAGAAAAAAGTAATAACAATGACTAGAGAAACTAGAATTTACATGTATAAAATTTTCTGTGACTTAATCAGACTCTGGAAGTTGCTTAGTGTTTTTGCGCAACCTCAGAATAAATCAGAGACAAGACTACATAATTAAAAATTGTAGTTTTCCTGCATGATCTTCCCTTGCTCTTGAAGTGAAATACTCTTCCATATACCCAAGTCTATAAACAACATTTTATTTTCTTCATTGTTGGAAGTTTTCCATCCTTCAGTCCTTCCAGTCTACCTTTGAGAGGAGCATACTGAAATACTTTGCATTCCTTCCATTGCCCATCCATCTGCCAAGATAGAAAGGATCAGTAGTCTTCCAAATCCCAAAGAAATCAGTCAGTTGTAAAGGACACAGAAAGGTATAACTACCCTTTTAGACCCCTTTACCAATACCCAGACCTAGCTAAAGTTAATCTCAAAGGCCATTCTTCAGTCAAAGAGAAATGAAATGGCTTTCAATAAAAAATTTTTCTCTCCTTCCTCAGATTCACTTGCATAAATGTGACCATAATGTCTTATTTTGTTTATCTCGGTCTTTTTTCACCATATTCTCTGACCATTTCTTTTTCTCTAAGCTTTCAGCAACAGATGTGCAATAAACAGGCAGGCACATCTGAACACAGAGGCTTTTGGAAAGTGAATGCCTATATTGTATTATGAGTTTCCCCAGTTACTTCTTTCAAGAAGAAAAATAAGGAAAGGACATTTTGTCACAATCTTTAGGTCACATCTTTTTAGTCACAATTATTATAAGGTCTTTGATAACACTTTGACACTTATATGGTGTATTATACACAATAATCAATCATTGCCTCCATGTCTCCCTGTCTGGAATACATTATTAAGCATGGGATAATCCTTAACTTGACCTTTTTTGAAATACTCTTTCATTTCTTTCTTGAAGCTCTAGATACCATCACAAAAAACACTCTAGCTTTAGATAAATAAAGAAAAATTGCTCCCTTCTTTACCAACCTCAATTAACACTTCAAAATCTGTAAAAATGTATAGTGATTAAAAAAAAAGATATCGTGTTTTCAACAGTGGCCACAGTGTTAACTTGGCTTATCACTAAGCTGTTCATTCAAATGACATTCATACATGGGACAGTCAAATTGGAAAAAAACTACCTATGTGAGCAGAATTTCTAAACTATTAACCCTTCAGTCCGTTGTACCTTATGGAAAAATAATCCAAATAAAATTGTAAAAGCTGAAATGCAGAAGATTAGAATATTTTTATCATTTATTTAGACATCACAGATCTTGTCCATGCAGCACTAAATTTGTATTTTTAAAAGATATTAAAAGTCATAGTCTCAGGCAGATATTCCTTATTTATCCTCAAGTTATCAGGAATAATAAGAGCATCTTTGAAAACTGCCTGACTTTTCCTGAAAATGCTGAGGAAACTGCTTCTGGAAGGAAGAGAATTTTTTTAACACTGTTGCTAGTATCAGGAAACTCTTGGAAAGATTGCCCAGAACATTTTGTGTCTTTATTTTTCTACAGTACGACTTAAAGGAGAGCTGTTCAAGCCCCATCTCTACCAGTGAGTCTTTGTGTTGTCTGGCAAAGCTGTTTTATCTTTACTGTCCCTTTATGAGTAAAGTTAGTCTATGTGTGAGGGTGTTTCATTACTTTTTTCCCTCATGGAAAATGTCATTCTAATAGTGATCATTTATGCTTATTTTTGTTTTGGCCAAAAGTTTTAGGTGACTATTTTAACTTTCCTTAAAAAAATAAACATTTTTCAGGTTAGAAATTCTAAGCAGAGACATTTTAAATTGAAAAATAAGTTATGAGTTTTCACTTGCTCGTGAAAGGTTGTCATTACTTTCTGCAAATGTATTCATTCAAGCGGAAGATCCCTTTACTTCAAGAAAAAAAATAATGGATGTTTTTAAGTGATCTCCTTATATTTCTTTTCTACTTGACACTGTAAGTTTTCTGGAGTACAGGCTTTCCAATCCTTATGTTTTTGTTGCACTAAATACATTCACATGGAAATCTGGTCTTGAAATTCCTGGTGCTTTGCTAACAAAAATAATTTCTATTGTGTCCACTGTGAAGCCAGCGAACTGCAAGGACATTTGCTAACCATTCAAGACATATTCAGCCTGGTTTGCACCAGTAACAATGTATTTTTGAAAATCATCCCAGTCAGAATTCCATTCTTCCTGAATTGCTGTGAGGTTTTGTTTATTGGGGGGGTTATGTTGTTTTGTTTTTAAAATAAAAACAAGCAAACACCAAAACAAAATCAAACAAAAACCAAACCAAACCAAAAACCAACCAACCAACCAACCAAAAAAAGCCAAAACTAGAATATAACAATCATTAGGGAAGTTAAAAGCAACTGTGACATATAGAATGAACCTGCCAACTTATGTATCAGAAATTATGAGTTTTCTTCCTTTTTTCTTTTTCTGTTTTTTTTCTTTTTTTGTCTCTTGTGGCAACATTTTCCTTTATTTTATCTTTTCAAAGTGTGATTATGTAAATAAATCCTCTCCAGAATGTCTTGCAGATTGTCAGTCCTTTCTTCTTTCCTAAGTAACCTCTTTTTCTCCTTCTTAACAGCTTCAGAAAAATTGAGACTGGGCTAGGGAAAAATGTAATTGTAGTGCTTAATGCAGGCACAATGGAGAAATTCTGAGTTGACCTGCTGTCTTTTTGCCAAGAATCCCACTTGGAAGTTCACACAGCTTCTACGATGTGTGAAATACAATCTGTGGATTTAAATTATCCTTGGAGAGTATTCTCCTAAGTGACAACATTTAACATTTTCTAAAGGCGAGGAAGATCTAAACCAGGAAGATGTTACTTGGGTTACTTTACATATTACCAGTGGCAAGGAAGGTAAATTGCTCACCTCACTGCCACAAGGAATTCAAAGGAGAACAGGGGAATAATATTTGCAATTTTTTTATGTCAGACTTTAAAGCTATGGAGAAAGAGGACCTGGATTAAGTTTATTTTCACTTAACAATCTTCACAACCTTGAAAAAAAGAAATAGCCTATCCTATTTCACATCTTTTCAGCAAAAGAGTCACATTTCTGGTACATCGTAGATTTTTTCAGTTTATATCTGACCTCTCTATAAGCAAGCAGTGAGTTAGAAAATCGTATCATATACAGTAGCAAGTTAATGAATTTCTTCTATAAGAACACAAGACTTTACTTCTCATCCTCAACAGCTTGGTCACTCCTCAGAGCAAAAGATCCCAGCACAAAATAGCATTTCGTTTTGCTAAAAAAGAATATGACGTTAGTCAAGTGACCAGTAACAAGGAAAACAAACTTTGCTATTTACTAACTTCAATATGTGTCTAATCATTCTGTGTTTCCTACTTATCAACTTGTACATGTGTTCCAGGGAACACTATAAATTTGTTTGAAGCATCTTGGGACCGAAACAGGAGTTTTGATACTGTTCAAGTAAGTCCCATATAATGTTAAGAGAAATTACTTTATGGGTTTATTAACTGTACAATATAAGAAAATACCTCTCAAGAGCAAATGGCTCTTGAAAATGGATCTTGAAAGATCCACAGGACTAACCAGTCTCAAATTTTGCTGAGTTCAGTTTCCACAGAGGAGACATGAGGGGGTAAAGGCATCAAAAGGCAATAAAAAGGAAAACCTCCTGATTCAAAAATCATGTAAAAAATTAAGAAAGGTAAAATTAAACATGAATTCAGGGATAGAGAGGGCAAAGACTAGGGAGTAAGGTTAAGTGAAAAAAATAAGTAAATACGCTTGTCTGAACTTGAGAGTTACAGAAATAGCATTATATTCCATGTTGTATATTCCATACTATCAAAATTAATACATTTTCATAGAAGATTTTAAATTCTCTACTGCAGTATAACTGCAAACTGGGCATGTTAAATGAGATGGCAGAATGTAGATTAGTTGAATAGCTCATGAATATGCTTCCATAGCTACAGCTTTTCTTGCCAAACTGTTGTAAGTTTCATTGAATGTACTCATTTAAGAACGTGGTTAAAGAACAGGTTAAACAAATAAAAGCCCAATTACTCAGAACACCTAGACCAAGATTAAGTCTACAGGTAATTCCATAAAATATGAAATTCATGCTTTCAACAACAGTGGTGCTGTTGAGACAAAGCAGCAACTGGCTGTTCCACAATGTTCCTGCTGTCCAACAGCAGGACAGCAGGACAAGTCGGGCACCCCTCCATTCAGCAAGGGGAGAAGAATGAGACCAGTTTCTGCCACAGTCCATCACCATATCAAAGAAGACCAAAGGAAGTCCCAGATCAAGCTAGGAAGTCAGTAAGACAAAGGTCTAGGAAATTATATACCCAAGACAAGCCAAAACATGTCCTGAAGAAGCCTAATGACATAAAAATATTTTTAAAATAGTTTAGAATGAGGATTTTAAAAGAGACCATAAGCGTATAAGCTAGGATAATATAGCCTGGGTTTTCTAAAGGCTCTGACAATTTCCCTGGCCAAGCAAGCATAAAGAACTTGTAGATCATGAGACATGGGAGAACATCTGACAATCAGTACAGCATTGAATAAAATAAAACAATAAGACTAAATAGACAATTTAACACTGCCTGACAGATTACAGGGGCTTTATACTGTACAATACAACATTTTAAAAATTACTGAGGAAAGCAATTAAATAATGAAATGTCATGTAGATTATATAAAATTATTCAGGATAGTAAAAACTTTGGCTATCAAATAGCTGAGGAGGATCTCCTAATGTTATGGGATATTTTAATAAAATTCAAAATTTTATCAATAAAATTGATCAACCCATACTATATTGGGAAAATAATGCTACATACACAATGTTAGTCTCCAAAACAGCTATTTTAATTGAGAAAAATAAATCCAATTTAATAATGACAACTCTCCTTTCTCCATTGTACAAGGCAGTCCATGAACTTAAAATAATGGACACTTTTGGTGCTCAGCTATTTCCTGAGGAATCATTCTTTTCTCCAGGACAGTAGGCAGTTGAATATCAATCCAAAAAATTCTGTTGGCAAAATCACAGAATTCATAATTAACAGTGATAACAATCTTTAGTGCATCCCTAAGAAGGTTAAACCTCATCAGGCTGCTCACCACTTAGAAGAGTGTGCTGCATCTTACTATACAAAAATAATAATAAAGGCAAATAAGAACTTTCACAGAGCCCTGCCCCCAAATCTACTCTCAGCAGAGTAAGTGATTTAAGATCTGTTTGAAGGCTGGATATCCTCTACAAGGGTAAGTTAGCCCAGGTCACAGATTTTGGATTTGAATCAGAAAGTGATGAGAGAGGGAGTGAAGGAAAGCAAGATGCATAACATCTGTAATAATGCAAACAATCTATAGGAGGAAAATATGTATAGCAATTATTAGGAATAGTCCTTCAGAACTAAAAACATGCATTTGTAAGGTTATTTTTCAATAAATAATCCATTTAACAGTACAAAGCTGTACTTTTCTACGGTCTTTAAGATTTGGAATTGACCTGACAATAAAGTAAAATATTCTTCAAATGCATGTTTTTTTAGCTAATGGGACAAACTTGCTCTGAGTTGTGAAGAAAAATTTCCCAGGAAAAAAGGACTTAATTCAAAAACAATTTCCGTCTTTGGAAAACGATGTTGGAAAATATTTAGATCATAGTATTTTATGCCCTTGGAATTACAAGCAGTATTATATGATTTTCATGTGAACTGAAAATTCCCCACTTCAGTTACTTTTAATAAGAAAAAAGGTTCTGATCCTCATGTTTGCTTCCTGCAGCATATATTTTCTATCCTGCAGATAGCTGTGTCTCATCCCTAAATGACCTTCTTGAATGGCATCTTAGTTTCAGAAGTTAAAGACAAGCAGGATAGCCTAAGGTGGTTTAACCCCAGCCTGCAGCCAAGCCCCACTCAGCTGCTTGCTCACTGCCCAGCCAGTGGGATCAGAGGGGTAAAAGCCAGAAAACTCACGGGTTGAGAAAAAAACATGGTGTCATGGGTTTGCCTAGGGGACAATTTTTACCACACCCCCCACAAATTATCTCTAACGTGAAAGAAGCTTTATGCAGACAAAGAGATCTGATTGGGGAGAAAATAATATTAGCAAGAGACGTGCACACAAGTAAAACAAAACAATGAATTAATTCACTGCTTCCCATGGGCAGGCAGGTGTTCAGCCACCTCCAGGAGAGCAGGGCCCAATTACATGTAGTGGTAATGTGGGAAGACAAACTCCAGCACTCCAAACATCCTTTCTTTTCCCCCCTGCTTTATAAGCTGAACATGACATCACATGGTATGAAATATTCCTGTGGTCAGTTTGGGTTACCTGTCCTGGCTGTGTCTCCTCCCAACCTGCCATGCAGCACGACCCCCTTCGCCAGTGTGGCAGTAAAAAGAAGAAAAGGCCTTGACTCTGTGTAAGACCTGCTCAGCAATAATAAAAATATCTCTGTACTATTGACACTGTTTCCTGTACAAATGCAAAACATAGATCCATACTAGACACTGTGAAGAAAATTAACTCTACCCCAGCTAAAACCAGCACACCTAAAAAAGCAGTCTGTATCCCAAAAATAGGAGAGATTTTTGACCCCACTGGACATGAAGTGCTAAAATAAGTAACACAGCTTGACACAGAGCATAATGAGCAAAAAACCGTGCTACTTTTTAGATGACAAAGAGATTTAATCTCTCTTGCTGGCCATTAAAGTGAGCAAAAAGGAACGTTTTAATGTTTGACAACAGAATGAAGATCCACAGGCAATAAACTAAAGGCAAGTATAAGGAGCATCACCTGCCAAAAAGAACCTGTGCAGGACAGATGAATGGGACTTTGCTGGAGGTCAGATATCATATTTTTAAGTTAGATTTAATCTCTTCACCCCCACATTAAGGCAATTTTTATGTTTTCAAAAGTAGCAGGATGTTGTTTTCTACATGATATTCAGAACAAATCACAGGAGTCCTGCCCATATTAAAGGTTTAGTTCCAGTCACTTTATAATTTAATCCTTGTCAGAGTTAATGCACAAACATTCACTTTACTGCTTACAAGCAAACACTAACACATTATGAAACTGGAGTATTGGCTTGAAACCTAAATAAATAAAGCCAAACTGCAGTTTTTATGGAGAAAGGAATGTAACTATTTGTCATTCAAAGGAATGGTGCCAATGCACATTGGTAAGCAATAAAAAACAAAGTATTTCAGTGTTGGATCATTTCTCACATATTGTTACCGCCTGGCTCTCAGGCTCAGGGATCTGACAGTACTGAGGAAGGGTATGGAAAAACTCAGTTGCTTTTGCTAAGGGGGGTAATGGCCAGTCTTCGCAAACGAAGAACCGGGGAAGGTCTTTACACCTTCCAGCCTGCGCATTGGATTTTTTAGGT